>JAJPUD010000969.1:179044-326166 GCA_023553655.1 Myrmecobius fasciatus
GAGAAGATCGGAGGAGAGGCAGAAAGTCACCTTTTCACTCCGCCATCTTGGCTCCACCCCCTTATCTTTTCATAGTATAAGATTAGAGGGAACAATCTCTTGTTCCTTCTCTTCCTTCTATGACTACCCCCAAAACTATAATATCTCCATTCAATTCAATTCAACAAATATTTTTAAGAACTTACAATTTTCAAGTCACTGTGCTCATCACACAAAGACAATATGGTGGCTTTTGTCCAAAAGAAGCTTAGGTTTTTTAGGAAATGCAATGTAGGAACAGTTGAAATCTATACTCCAATGGATCTATGATTGCCTCAATGGGGATGCCCTCTCCTATGGTGCAGATTGTTATCCATCTGTGCCTTCACAATCTGTGAGACTCTTATGCCCTCCCATAAAACTAAAACTGCTATTCTATCCAATGATTTAGGAGCTTTCCTCAAATTCTTTTAACTTTGGCTGTATACCTTTGGAACAAAAATGAATACCAATAGAATACATCTTTCATTCAGTTGATAAGGATTAATTTAGCAACTACTATGTGCCAAGCTTAGGAATACAAAAAAGTACAAAAGAAAATCCTTACCCTCAAACAGTTTACAATCTAATGTAAGCAATAAGCAAACAAATATAAAGAACAAGCTATATGTAGGATAGGTAGGAATTAATTAAAAGAAAGGCACTAGAATAGAGAGGGATTTAGAAAGGCTTATTAATGAATGTGCAATTTTAGATGGGATTTATTAAATGATGGGCACATCTTTTTCTCCTATAATGTGTACATTTCTCTTTTATTCTATTTCTTTTGAATCATCCCTTGTTTAATGCCATTTCCAGATATTGGCGAGAATTGGAGAATAAAGATGGACAAAGTATTAGCTTTTCTGCCTGCAACTACTGCCTAGTTTCTGGAAGGGTGATGTGGTTTTCCTGAGGGAGAAAATACTTGACTTTGCTCAAAGTAGACTAGAGAAAAAAAAGTAGCCATTTGACCCACACCTAACATACCACATACCAAGATAAGATCTAAATGGGTTCATGATTTGGATATAAAGAGTGATAGAATAAATAAATTAGAGGAAGATAGAATAGTTTACCTCTCAGACCTGTGGAGATGGAATAAGTTTATGTCCAAAGAAGGACTGGAACTCTTAATTGAACACCAGATAGATAATTTTGACTATATTAAATTAAAAATTTTTTGTACAAACAAAACCAATGCAGACAAGATTAGGAGGGAAGCATCAAATTGGGAAATCATCTTTACATTTAAGGGTTCTGATAAAGGCCTCATTTCTAAAATATATAGAGAATTGTCTCATATTTATAAGAATTCAAGCCATTCTCCAATCAATAAATGGTCAAAGGATATGAACAGACAATTTTCAGATGATGAAATTAAAAGTATTTCTAGTCATATGAAAAGGTGCTCCAAATCACAATTGGTCAGAGAAATGCAAATTAAGACAACTCTGAAGTACCACTACACACCTGTCAGATTGGCTAAGATGACAGGAAAAGATAATGACGAATATTGGAGGGGATGTGGGAAAGCTGGGACACTGATACATTGTTGGTGGAACTGTGAATGGCTCCAATCATTCTGGTGAGCAATTTGGACTATGCTGAAAAAGTTGTCAAACTGTGCATACCCTTTGACCCAGCAGTGTTTCTATTGGGTTTATATCCCAAAGAAATCATAAAGGAAGGAAAGGGACCCACATGTGCAAGAATGTTTGTGGCAGTCCTTTTTGTAGTGGCTAGAAACTGGAAACCGAATGGATGTCCATCAATTGGAGAATGGCTGAATAAATTATGGTATATGAATGTTATGGAATATTATTGTTCTGTGAGAAATGACCAGCAAGATGATTTCAGAGAGGCCTGGAGAGACTTACATGGACTGATGCTGAGTGAAATGAGCAGAACCAGGAGATCATTATACACAGCAACAACAATACTATATGATGATCAATTCTGATGGACATGGCTCTCTTCAACAATGAAATGTTTCAAACCAGTTCCAATGGTTCAGTGAAGAAAGCCATATACACCCAGAGAGAGGGATGTGAAATGTGGACCACAACATAACATTTTCATGCTCTCTATTGATGTTTGCTAGCATTGTGTTTCCTTTCTCTGATTTTTTTTCTTGTAGATATGATTTTTCTTGCACAACAATGATAAGTGTGGAAATATGTATACATATATTCGATTTGTCAAGTATTTTAACATAATTAACATGTAGTGGATCTCCTGCCATCTAGGGGAGGGGTGGGGAGTGGAGGGGGGAATTTGTAACGGAAAGCTTTGTAAGGGTTAATGTTGAAGAATTACCCATACATATGTTTTGCAAATAAAAAGTTTTAATAAAAAAAAAAAGGTAGCCATGAGAGACTGTGGTCACAGAAAACACAGGGGCACAAATCTTCCAACCTTGCAATGGTTAAAGACAATGGCAAATATCACCAAGAAAAAAGACTAGATCCAGGGATAATACAGAGCAAAGATGACAGGCGTCTATTGATACGGCTTCATTCCAATACAAAGTTCTTTTCCCAGTTTCAGCAACTACTAGAAATAGTCTTGCTGTCTCTCTTAGTGGCTACATAACTGAGTGCAAGTTTTATGCCTAAATTGTGTTTTAATTCTTTTGCTGTTGAAACAATGACAAAACTGTGTACAGGACTTGGATGCATATTTAAGTAGTGGAGGAAACATGGTAGGGAAGGAGATTTAAAGCATCTCTTGGCTGAAGGCTCATATTGAAAGAGACAGAATGTACTGATTGCTATTAACAACTTGTCAGTGCAGAGAATATAGTCACTGGGATGTTCTCGAGGTTCAAAATGAATCAATTATCACTTTTATGTCTCATTGGGTTAAATAAATCAGATATAATCCCCTTGACTGTGAGACTTGGTTTGAAAGGTAACCATGTCCCCAAAAGGTAGGGGGCTATAGCAGTGGTTAGAAAATGTCCTACCCCAAGGGTGAGAATGAGGTTAGTTCCACCCACACAAAAGTGGGGGGAAGTGAAATGGTAGTTTTGCTCACCTATTTACCATCCCAGAAATAGTATTATAGTTTTAATATTTTGTATCCTGTTTGTACTCTGGTATCAGGAAAATCTAAGCTTGTTCCTTTCAATTCTAATCTCATCTCACACACTTACCAGTTATATAACCCTGGGGAAGTCATTTAACTTTTTGCAGATTCAGTTTCTCATTTGTAAAATGGTCTTACTAACAGCACCTGTCTTGAAGTAGTGTAATCAAAAATAGAGGATCAAATAAAATAATATATTTAAAGCATTTTAAAATCTTAAATATTATCTATGATAATGATATGATAATGAGGATGAGGATGTTGAAGAGGTTAGATGTCCAGCTCCAAATTCATGGTACCATGATATGTTCTACCATTGATCCCTTTGAGTTATCCCAAGCTTAAAGCTATATAGCAACACCAAAAGAATACTGTTATTTTTAAAAATGTGAACTTTGAGGGAGAATGCGCTTAGAATCTTGCAATTTTCCAGACAGTCAAACTCTCCATCTTTTATTCAGTTCTGAGACAAACTCACTGTTCATTTGTGGCATTTGCCCTCATTAATAATAAACAAGTTTTGTGGGTTGTCCATGCAGCAGCAACATAAGAAAGGCTGGAGCATAAATAGTTGGAGTCATAAGGAAGGATGTCCTAGAAGAGCTGACATATGAATTAAGTCTTGAACTCAGAATTCTAAAATGATGATAAACTTCTTCTTCTGAATGGAACTTAGAAACAATTTGCACAAAAGACCTCTTTTCCTTCTATTCTTCATTCCCAGACTCCTCACCTTCTCCCTACCTTGAAAAGGTCTCTAAGCCCTGACTGTGGTTACTTCAACAGCTTATGTTGTTACAATTGCTGTCAATGGAATATGATACCATTAGATCTTCCTCATTGGCCTCTGAGAGCCTGTGAGCTCCTCCGAGCAATTACTGCTAAAGGATAAGCCATCCCCACTAGTTGCCACGCAGATTTTGGTTTTCTATGATTTCCATGATTTATAATCCAGCACCTGTTATCTAAGAACAGGTCATCTGAAAGCCACTAGTAACTTCATCTCTCCTTTTATCCAAATCCCACTTCTAATCCTTATACCTGAGTCATCTCTACCCTATGAGATCAAATTAGAGGTATAGGGCAACTTCTGAAGAAGCTTTGTCCTTCATGATAGTGTGTATGTGTGTGTGTGCTTGTGCGTGAGTACACCTACACACATATATTTCTGATATCTATAGATGGTTGTATTTTTTTTAAAGAAACAATGGTAGTGATTAGATTAGTACTAATCTTATTAGTTAAGATTCAGTTATATTACAGGTCTAAAGGTAAAGGATAGAGAGCTGACTTCTGAGATTGCAAGACCAGAATTTAAGTTCAGGTTCTAATACACATTAGATATAACCTTAAAAAGTCACTTTACTTCCTTACTAGGCAATTCCCTAAAACTCTAAATTGCAAAGGAATTTCTGATTTGCATTGATAGATGAAATTTGTTCATCAGGAATTCTTTATATCAATTAAATCATAGCTCCAGCCAAAAAAAAAAAAAAAATCCAGGCTAAAAGGCTGGTCTGGAAACCTAGTGACTCTTTTTCTTTTTTCTTTTTTTTTTTTTTTTTTTTTTTGATGTGTGTAGAAATATATTTTGATTTCCAGGCAAAGAATTCACAAACAGATGTGTTAGACACCAAACCTCTAGAACTTTAGTCAGAAATGATAGTGACCTAGACAGACTCTCTCTGTTCTCAGGGCCTGTCCTTGTTTTTTAATTTCATTTTGTGTGTGTGTTTTCCCAAAACATCAAAAATAGACTTTCCAAGAGAAGCTGGCTTTTCCGTCTAAAAGGAACTGTGTTTAGTCTTTCAGCTTGGAATAAGTTTGATCATTTTTGTGCCCATATGATTTCCCCGGAGCAGATGGAAGCCTATGAGGTTGTCACCAGAAGCTGCTCCTACACTCTCACCCTCCTGGTGGTGAGGGAGGAAACAGGAAACAACCAGCCTAGTTTTGAACTAAAAATAGTGTCTTTCCTTTTGGTCACTAACAGCATGGGCTCATTCCCTCATATGGGCTGTGTACCTCAGCAGACGGAAAGTACTCCACCTAGAGCAGAATTTAGCTCTATCAAACAAAAGAATTGGGATGAGCTCAGTGCCCTGTGAGGCTCTTGGGAGCCAGTCTGACTGACCCAAGAGAGCATTCAGTGCCAATTTCAAAGGAGAAAGCAGCTTTTCATGGGATGTTTGTGGTAATTCTGCCTCTTCAGTAACCTATGACTTGGCCGTACCACTGTTGACAACCATGTCCATATGGCTTTGGCCATATTATTCTCATTTTCTTTTTTTTTTTTTTCTTTTTGCTAAGGCAATTGAGGTTAAGTGACTTGCCCAGGGTCACACAGTTAGGGAATGTTAAGTGTCTGAAACCAGATTTGAACTCAGGTCCTCCTGACTTCAGGGCTGGTGCTCTATCCACTGCACCACCTAGCTGCCCCATATTCTCATTTTCCAAGGGGATTAGTTTCCTACCTAGTATAATTGTGTGTGTGTGTTTGTATGTGTGTAATATAATACAATCTTTTATCCTCTAAAACTTCAATTTAAATAAAAATCCCCAAATCAGATAATTCCACAATCTAACCCCATCTTATTTTAATGTTCAATCATAGAACTACAGAATTAGAATTGGAAGAGATCTAGAGATGAAGAACTGAGATCTAGGGAGGCAAATGGTTTACTTAGATTCACACAAGCACAATAGGAACCTTAAGTATCTGACTGTGTGATATCTGTGTGATAGCACACTACTTACCTATCCAGCCTCATCTCCCTCTGTTCCCCTAAAATGAACACTCCCTTCCACTAAGGTCTCTTTCAGCTCTCAATTATATTGTCCTTCCATGAAAGGCTATTTCCTTACTGTCCATCAATGTACTATACTCATTCTCCCTCCATGCTGTTGACAACTTCTCCTTACTCCCAGTAAAGGCCTCTCTATTCCCTCTGCAACTACTCCAAACCTACCTGTCTCAGACACCCCTAGATCATTCCACCCTACAGAGAATGACCTTTCCCTCTTCTGAAATCAAAGATCACTTATTTTACCTCTAGCATGCTTCTTGTGACTCAGTCATCTCCTATATGGAACTGCAAAGAGAGAAGATCATCTTGGAGTCTTAGGCTCAAAGATTTGGGGAAGTGGAAGGACCTTAGAGGTCATCTAGACCATTTTTTTAGAGGTGATAAGGTTTACCCAAGATCCTATGGTAATAATTACCAGATCTGGAGTTTTAATTCAGAACATATAACTCCAAATTCAATATTTCTGCTTCCTCTAATGTCAAGATGCCTCATCAGGAAGTCCTAGACTTGAATCTTGCCTCAGACACTTATTAATTAATTGACCTGGGCAAGCAATTTAACTTCAAGGGACTTTATTCAGTTTTCTCTTCTATAAGTGGGAATGATCTCAATACTGTCTTCACAGGATGATAAGGATTGAATGAGATGATGCATATAAAGTGCTTTTATAAAATTTAGAGCAACATGATTATGAGATATTATTATTACTCTCAAACTACTCACTTAATTTTTCTTTTTCTCTCTAACAAAATTATAAGCTACTAGAGAATGGGGTCATGTCTTTTGTAAGATGGTTATTATTGACACTGGGAACTAAAGTCTCCATAATCCTAAAGCCCTAGATGGGACTGCAGACCTGGTGAGGATTAGATTATCCCAAGATGAATTCTTCCAGGATCCAACTATAGGTCCTCTGGACAAAAAGAGCATAAAACCCATTTTTAGGGTTTTGGTGGGGAGCTCCTGAGACTCAGGGAAACTCCATGCCTGTGACTTTACTCTGTTTTAATCTTTTACAGGCAGTCTTTCCCAATCCCTCTTAATTCTAGTGCCTTTCCTCTGTATTTATTTCCTATTTGTCCTATACGTGGATTGTTTGTAGATATCTGTTTGTACATTGTATCCAACACTAGACCATGAGCTCTATGAGAGCAAGAACTGATTTTTGCCTTTCTTCCCCACTGCTTAGCACACTGCCTGGCATATAGTAGGTGTTTAATACATGCTTATTAGTTGACTGACTTAACAACTCTGGGAACTGCTTTACCTTGGCATATTAGAATATGCTTTCAGTAAAAGGACCCCCAGACTCTGAATGATCCATTGTACTAGATATGTGAATAGACTCCCAAGTGGAGTTGATGGAGTAAATCAGTCCCCTTACCCAGAAGTGTCTGAAGTTAGCTAGTACAAGTTCATGAGAGATGGTTAAGTTTTCAGAGTTAGGGAAGAGCACTTTATTTTTGATCTTGGTCTCCTGCCCTCTCTCCTTGACCATGACAACTTTAAAGGCTGTAGGGAGATGGTATAGGAGAAGTGTAATGATATAGTGGAAGCAACACTAGTCTTGGAGTCAAGAAAGACTCAGATTCAAATCTTTCCTTTTATACCTACTAGCTAAAGTACCATGATTAGCTAGTTTCCAATGAAGAAAACAGCATTTTTAGTATTTACTTCACAAGGTTGTTGTAAAGTTCAGATAATGTACCTCCTTTGCCAACTTTAAAGTGTGACATAACTGGTACTTATTTACTATTGTTCTCTTTTGTTTCTACTGTTTTGCTAGGCATGGCAATAAGCACACCAAAGTTCTAAATAAACACCTATTGAATGAATGAAAGGCTCATCACCATGAGGTGTGCATTCCCTTATTAAACTTGTCCATCACTGATGGACTGATGATTATTTTCTGACTTCTAATTTTCGTGCGAGTGCCCATTCCACATTGACCATGATCTTTGCCTTAATGCCACTCCTTCCTAGAGCCACTGGTTTCACACAGCAAACCCATTGTGTTGTCTCTAGAACTACTCCTTCTTCGTTCAGCCAACCGATAGTGTGAATAGAAGCAATTACTTGAGCTTTGGCCTTAAACCAAGTTGTCAGCAAGTTCTCTGGAAGGCACTGGGCTGAGTTTTATTGACAATAAGTGTGGCTTCATGGCAAGGTTTGGTTGTCTCAAAGTCTAAACCCTGAGGCACCATGTTTGTGGAAGCATGAAACTTTCTGAAAGTCCCTCACAATCTGGCACCAACCTACCTTTCTGGCTTTATTGCACATATTCCTTCACACACACACACACACACACACACACACACACACACACACACATACCACATGCTTCCATCCACTCCATCCCCTGCCTTCATGCCTGGACATAGGCTGTCTCTATGCCTCAAATGCTGTCTTTCCTAATCTCATCTCTCAGAACTCCTAGTTCCCTTTAATACTCAATTCAAATATCACCATATTTATAAGGTCTTTCCTGATTCTGCTACCCACTAATGCCTTCCCCTCAAAATCATCTTGCATTGATTAGCATCTATTTTATATAGATCTATAGGGGGTAGCTAGGTAGCTCAATTGCTAGAGTTTTGGGCTTGGAGTTAGGAATATCTGAGTTCAATCTGCCTTAGACCTTTAGAAGTTGCTCTATTTGTCTTAGTCCGCCAGAGAAGGAAATCTTTGCCAAAAAAACAAAACAACAACCAGCCAAAAACAAACAAACAAACAAACCACGGACAGCAGTATGGTCCATGGGGTCACAAAGAGTTGGACATGATAGCAACAAACATGTCTATATGTAAGTTTCTTTCCCTGCCCTCTCCTCACCTAGAACATAATATTCTCTCGGGAAGGGATTGTTTTTATTTTTTTCTTTCCTAGCATCTATCACAATACCCAACATTTACTAGGCAATTAATAAATGCTAGTTCATTGAACCAGTGATTAAAACTTAGAGGCACATTCTCCTGGAGGAGTGTGCTATCTCCTGTATCAGGAACCTTTATTGCCACTTGCAGACTCTTTCTTGACTCCATGATTCTATTTTGCTGGTGTCTCTATCCTTTCATATCACTTTGCCCACTGCTTTATCTTTATCATTAAAAAACTTCAAAGTAACTCTCCTTGCTTTGGAATGAGTTTTATACTGTACAGTTTTCCTCTGTACCTTAATCCCTGCTCTTGTCCATGTTCACTTTAATCTTCACTATATTAAGCCCTCATAACCCCTCAATTTCCTCAATTCCCGTGACTTTCACCTTCATTTTACCTCAACTCCCCATGGCATAGTCATACCTTTGACCTCACAATCACCTCAGACTTGTTCATTCTTCTGATCTTGTGCTCTGACATTTTCTCTTCTGATCATACTTTCCACTGTTCCTACTGTCTAGCTTCTCATAAATTCTTTAAATTAAAAAAAAATTACAACAAACATAGGCATTCCCGTATACAAAGAACAACAACAAAAAAGATTGGACATGAAACTTATAGCTTCTTGGATATTTAATTTACTTTTTAAAACTGTGTATTTGTTGTTGCTATTGTTCATTCTTCCTTCTCAAAGATCAGTGACATCAGAAGGAGAATGTCTTGACTTGCAAGTGAATTGTATTTAAGTGACGCAGAGTTGTGCAAAGTCATCCCTTTCTTTTCTCCAAAGTTATCTGAGTTTATTGGCAAGACATAAGTCAGGATAACTAGAAATGGTCCCAGATGTAAAGCAGCTACATGTAAGGAAATGATTCCCCATGTAACCAAGGAGAGGAAGAAGGAAGGAAGAAGAAAAGAAGAAAGGAAGGAAGGAAGAGAGGGAAGGGAGGGAGGGAGGCACAAAAGGAGGGAAGGAAGGAAGGAAAGAGGGAGGGAAAGAAGGAAAGAGGGAAGAAAGGAAGGAAGGGAGAGAGGGAGGAAGGGAAAGAATGAAGGAAGGAAAGGAAGAAAGGAGGAAAGGAAGAAGGAGGGAAGGAAAGAAAGAAGGAGGAAAGGAAGGAGGGAGGGAAAGAAAGAAGGAGGGAGGGAAGAATGGAGGGAGGGAAGGAGAGAGGAATGGAGGGAGAGAGGAAGGAAGGAGCAGCATTGCCAAATTGGAACTGGTCAGTTGGATTCCCAGTGGGGCAATTACTACTACTCACAGATTGTTGTTCATGTTTCTATCATTCTAAAAGAGAACCAATGACATCAAAAGGGCAGTGTCTTGACTTGCAAGTGGATTGAATTTAAGGGACATAGGGACTGTGCAAAGTCATCAGCAACTGATAAAACCCATTGGCATTCAATTGGAGCTAGTTGACTAAACCTTAAACTCAAATCACTAGCTCTCATTGATTGTCCATTAATAGGTTGTAGTCCAAGTCTCACTTGGTCTTTGTTTTGGTTATAATGGCTCAGAATGAACATTAATAGCAATTGTTTCTATTCTGGTTAGAAACTCTGTATATTATTGTATAGTTATTATAATGTGTCCTTCCTTCTTGAAGATGACCAGGGAAGTGACATCAGACAAAAAAGTGAATTGGATTTAAATGAGGGAGGCTTTGCAAAGTCACCAGCCTCACTTTCTTCTCTAGAGCTTCCTTCCTTCCTTCCTCTTTCTTCTTTCCTGTGAGTGTTCTGCCCAAAGGATTGATTTGGGATTTGATTGCTGATACCTCAAAAACTATCATGGGGTTCATGGGTTAGATTTTTTTTCCTCTTGAGAACTATGGCTTAAACAGAAATCATTTTTATAATAGTGTTTTATTTTTCTAAATAAATGGAAAAACAGTTTTCAACATTTGCCTCTGCAAAATCTTGTGTTCCAAATTTTTCTCCTTCCCTTTCCCCTCCTCCTCTGGACAGCAAGCAATCCAATATAGGTTAAGCATGTACAATTCCTCTAAACATATTTCCATATTTATCATGTTGCACTAAAAAATCAGATCAAAAGAGAGGAAAAAAAAACATGATGAAGAAAAAAAGCACAAGCAAACAATAACAAACCCCCAAAAGGTGGATTTTCATAGTTTTCTCTCTGGTTGCAAATAGCTCTTTCCATTACAAGTCCATTGGAATTGCCTTGAATAAACCCAAATTATTCTGGCTGTTATTGATTAGCCAAAAATAGATCCCAGGCCAAGCCTCATTTGGATCCTGAATGTCTCAGAATGAATATAAATAATTGTTTCTGTTTTGGCTAGAAAACCTGAGGTCTCCCCCAGGTTGTTTGGGGGTGTTTTTTGGAACAGGTTAAGGAGGCTATTCTTTGCCTCAGTCTCACCTACCCTTGAATGGGTGTTGCTCAGACAAACTGAGATCCCTTAAATAAGGATCTTATGGTAAAAAGGCCTAGTCCTCCCACTGCATCCAGGGCTATCTTCATTTGTCCTGATCTAATTCTGGCCAATGGACCCTAGAATAGTAAAGGTATGAAAGAAGTCAGAAAGACCTGGGTGAGAATCCCTCCTCAAATATTTACTTGATCAAGTCACTTCACTTTTGCCTGATTCACTTTGCTCAACTAAAAAATGAGGATAAAAGCATCTACATCACAGAATAGTTGGGAGATCAAATGAAATAATATATAAAAAGTGTTTTTCACACTTGAAAAAACTGTTGCTATTATTGTAGTTGTCCAGTCATATCCAACTCTTTGTGACCCCATGGATGATACTGTGCCTGACATTTTCTTGGCAAGAAATTTCCTCACTCTTTCTTTCTCAAGTGCATTCAGGAAAACAGGGTTAAGTGATTTGTCAGGCAATTATTAAGTGTCTGTGGTCAGAATCAAACTCAGGTCTCCTGATTCTAGGTGCAGCATTTTATCCACTGAACTATCTAGCTGTCTCCTATTCAAATGCTATATAAATATTCTCTATTATTATTAGGGGTAATAGAAAAGTGTCCTGTTTGGTTTTATTGATTATTGATTCTCCTATTGTTTTTCTCTGTACCTCTTTTTCTCTTTTACTTTTTACTAACACATCCTACCTAAATCCATCCTGCATCTCTACTGTGACCTGTTTTACCAGGCCATTACCTTAATTCTGATCTACTTTTCTCCCTTCAAAGTCTTGAACTAATGGTTAAATCAGTTCAATTATAAACTGCCTACACCTTTGAATTCCTTGCCCCTTTGTCTTTCTGCAGTTTGCATCTTTATCCTCTATCTTGGATTAAATCCCACTTCCTGAGATGTTAAAACACTCTCACAGGAATTTATTCTCTCTCTCTCTCTCTCTCTCTCTCTCTCTCTCTCTCTCTCTCTCTCCCTCTCCCCCTCCTAGGTCCACTGCAAAGTTATGTTATTTTAATATGACTCCCACTCAACTCTGGAAACTCTTGCTAGTCCAGGGTAAATGGAGACTGTTTTAGTTAATCAAAATTATGCATTTATGGATGGACCCTCTGTCCAGTACATTTTCTCCCCACAAACCAGAAAGGAATCTTGAATTAAATCAAGCTAGATCAGGGAAGGGTAAATTCCTCTCCTGCCTACTATGCAGTTGACTTATTCTGAACTCCATACCCACTACATCAAGGGACATGATCTCTAAGGCTCCCTCTACAGAGGAAATTCAGCCAGAACACTGTTCACAGCTCTGTCTTTCATTAACTTCTGTTACTTGATACTTCCAGCTTAGTCTTTCATAGATCCCTTGGGGGTGGTCCTGCAATCCCCTTGCCACTGCCTTTCCATTTAGTCATCTTCCCTTCTTTACCACTGCATTGCTGTTGCTACCTTCAAATAACACTGTTAACTGCTGCTATGACTCTTCTTGGGGTATCCATGTTTGGCCATGCATTGAGTGTGCACATAGGGACAGAGCAGAGAGAGATTATTACTTTTGTGAGGTTTCCCTACACACATTTCTTGGGATTAACCAATACATTTTCATTTTTTTTTTTTTTTTTTGTTAGAAAGGCCATCGAAGTACCCTATTGACAGCAAATTGCTCAGGTAGACATCAAGAGTTTGTTTTCCTGATCCCCCATGCCTACCCCACCTTCACAGAAAGGTATCCAGAGTCAGCTTCAAGTTAGATCAAAGAAGGGTAAATTCCTCTCTTGCCTACTATGTAAGCTGTACATTTTCCACTATTTTTTTTTTCCTGAGGTAATTGGGGTTAAGTGATTTGCCCAGGGTTACACAGCTAGGAAGTGTTAAGTGTCTGAGACCATATTTGAACTCAGATCCTCCTGATTTCAGGGCTGGTATGCTATCCACTGTACTCCCTAGCTGCCTCCATTTTCCACTAAATTTTTTTCCATCCTTTTTTTTTTTTTTTTTTCCCTGAGGCAATTGGGGTTAAGTGACTTGCCCAGGGTTACACAGCTAGGAAGTATTAAGTGTCTGAGACCAGATTTGAACTCAGGTCATCCTGAATTCAGGGCTGGTGCTCTATTCACTGTACCACCTAGCTGCCCCCATTTTCCACTAAATTTAAAACATCTATTTGATCTTACTGACTTGGTATGAATAAATCCAAAACTATTTATTTGCCCTTTCAATTCTTGTCAAGCCTTTTGCAGCTAGTACCTGGGCCATGAAAATTACCTCAAAGAACCATTAAGTTTCAGGTGATACTTACTGCTATTGCAGGAAAGGGAGGAGAGATGTTGATGCTTCATCTGAACTCTGGCCATCAGAATGAGCAACTGTCTCCCTTTACATTAAATTCAATTAGTCCTTATTGCTGCAAAGCAGTCTTTCATTCATCTTTAGTGGATTCTTTAACAAACTCCCCAGAGCAGCTGTTGCCATTTTCTCTCTCTCTCTTCGAACCTCCAACTCCAAACCAATCCCATTCTTTTTCAGGAGATGAACTTATTTTGTACTGAGAAGACCAAAACCATCTTCTGCGAGCTTCCTCATCTTCTCTCCTTTGTACCTCAAAAGCACTCTACTTTTTTTTTTTTTTAAATCTGTTTCTCTTTCTGTTCAGTAGAAAAAGATTAAGTGGCCCTTTTCCTTATCAAAGCTAACTCCTCTACTTACACCCTCAATCCCATCTTCTCTTTTCTTCTAAAGCAAAGGTTCTTAACTTTTTTTGTTTGATGTTGGGGAGGGGGGTGAGAAAAGAAAGGAAGGGGATAGAGAGAAAAAACGAGGGAGGAAGGAAGGAAGAGATAGAAATCCATTTTGAACTGAATGTCCTATAGACATAAATTCAATATACCCCAAATTGAACTCTTTACCTTCCCCCTTCTCAACCTGTCCTTCTTTCTAACTTCCCAATTATTATCAAGAGTAGATCTATCCTCCCAGTAAACCAGGTTTCAGCTTGGTTGACTTATTAACATTCCAACTCCTCCCCCCCATATCCCATTCTGAGTACTTTTATGGGTTACCCCCATGTTCCTCCCATTCACCATTCCTATCAAAGTTCACCCTCCTATCTCCACTTTTAGCCTCCATAATTTCCTATAAGTCCCAGCCAATGACCCACTTTCTTCAAAAAAGCTTTTCTCACTCCTTCTTAATATTAGCTTTCCCTCTAAAATTATTCCAGTTAATGCTGTTTATATTTTGTTTCTAAATAGTTGTTGGCATGTTGTCTCCCACATTAGTCTGTGAGCCCTTGAGAACAGGGCTTAGCACAGTGAGTAGCACATAGCAAGTACTTTTTAAATGTTATTTGGCTGACTTTGGCAGTCTGATGGAACCTATAAATGCTTCCTCAAAATAATGTTTTTAAATTCATGAAATAAAATACATATTTTACATATAAAATACAAAAGGAAGCATTAGTAAAAAAATTAAAGATATAATTTTCTATCTAAGTTCACAGAACCCTTGTTTGTTGGTTGTTATCCTTCATTCTCAAAGAGGACCAAAATGATTTTTATGTTATAGTCAACTTAGAGCATCTGAATGTGGCTGATCAGATCAATACAAGCTCTGAATGCTCTGCCAAAGGTCAGACACAAATAGTCCCTATGAACTGGGGTGGAGTCTAACTTTGTGCATCTGGAGTTTCTTCTGAGCTAATTCAATTTTGCTTTGCTCATACATCATCTTCTCTAATGACAGCACACAATACTGAGTGGTCCTGTGCCAATGTCTCCCATGTCATACAATCAGTTCTAAAGTTTTTAAGTGAGAGGTTACATACTCAAATATTTTTGTTGATGGAACCAAGATTAAAAACCTGTTCTAAAGCTTACCTCTTAAGTTATTCCCTTCTCTATTACCTTCAATCTCTCCCAATTTACTAGTTCTTTTTCCCACTGCCTCAAGAAATATGGTGGGGTTGTTGATGTGATTTGGTTTTTTTACTCCAATACAGCATAGATTTATAGCTCTTCTCCCTTAACCTGTTAAAAACCATTACAAAATAATCTTCATAGACTTAGATTCTTTGCCACCTATTCACTCCTTAATTCCATTAAATAGACATGCAAATAAAATCAACTCTGGTATTACCTCATACCCAACAGATTGGCTAAAATGACAAAAAAAAAGAAAGAAAGATGACAAAGAAGATGTGTAGAAAATAGGGACACTAATACATTGTTGGTAGAATGGTGAACCAGTCTAACTATTCTGGAAAACAATTTGAAACTATGCATTAAACGCTAATAAACTGTGTATACCCTTTAACCCAATCAGACCACTACTAGGTCCGTAATCCAAAAAAGATCAGAGAAAGAGATAAAGGGTTTATATACACAAAAATATTTAGATCAGCTCTTTTTGTGGTAGCAAAGAAATTAAGGGGTAATCATCATTTGGAGAATGATTGAGCCAATTATGAATGTGATGGAATACAATAATATTTAGAAAGGATGAGAAGATGGTTTCAGCAAAATATGGGAAGAGTTGTATGAACTGATGCAAAGTGAAGTGAGCAGAACCAGAACAACATTTTATACAATAATAACAATATTGTAAAGTTACTTAGTAACTCTGATGAACACAATGACCAACAACAATTCCAAAAAGACTCATGATAAAATGTTAATCACCTTCACATGGAGAATTGATATGCTCAGAATATAGACTAAAGCATATTTTTCTATTTCTTTCTTTTTCTTCCCCCTCTTTTTTCTTTTCTTGGAATATGGCTAATGTGAATATTTATTTCACATGTCTAGACATATTCGTAATGGATTTTATTTTTCTTGCCTTCTCAATGGTGTAAAGAAGGAAAGAGGGATTTGGAACTGAAAATAAAATTGAATTTTAAAAAATATTACTTTGAATCCCATCACTCTATTGAAACTATACTCTGAGAGGCTGCCAATGGTTTCTTAATTGTGAAGGCCAAAAGCCTTTACTCAGTTTTATTCTGAATTGATTTTCCTTCAACCTCTCAACTCTTCTTCCTGGATATTCTCTTCTTTTCATTTCTGAAACATTGTTCTCTCCTGTTTTTCCTACTTTTCTGATGACCATTTTCCCTCAATCTCCTGTGCTAATTTACCATCCTAATATCCCCTAAATGTGAATATCCCCCAAGTATCTGTTCTGAGCTCTCTGATGATGTCATCAGGATTTAGTTACCACCTCAGCACCAGTAGTAACTCCCTAATCTAAATATCTTTCCTTTGAACTCTAGTCTCAGATTTCCAGGTATCTGGTTAATATTTTAATTTATACAATCCACTAGCATCTTTAATTCAACATGTCTAATATAGAGATGTGTAACCACTTCATTTAAAAAAGAATTTTAACGATTTTTTTATATCACTAAAATTTCCCCAGTATCCTTCCCAGAGAACCATTTCATACTATAAATACTACACTATCCAGCTGCCCGTCATACAATATTTTTAAAGAAAAAAAAGAGAGAGAGAGAAATCAGCAAAGCTGATTAATACATTGCAAAAGTCTGAAAATAATATAATACTTGTGGCCTCTCACCTTAACAAAGGAGTGGGATGATGTCTTTTCTATAACTTTCCTTTGGAGTTATACTTGCTCTTTGTAATTTTGTGGAATTCACTTTTGAATAGATTACAATTTACTTTGTTGTAAATCATTGTGCATATTGTTGATTCTGCTTATTTCACTTAGCATCAGTTCAAGTAAATCTTTCCATGATTCTTTGTGTATTTGTCATTTTGTGTAGCATGGTAATATTCTATTACATTCAGGTATCACAATTTGCTTAGCTATTTCTTAATTGTTAACTATATACTTTGTTTACAATTCTTTGTTACTATCAAATGTGCTCCTAATAAATATTTTGATGCATATGGAGACTTTCTTATCAATGACATACAAAATTATCTATTTGACAAAGTCTTTCAAAATATAGTCCTTCTCTTATCTTTCTAAGGTAGATCTTCTTATACTTGGCTCCCTGATAGGTACACTTTGACCCAGTGATACTAGCCTCCTCGTTATTCCATAAACAAGACATTCCATCTCTAAGCTTTGGACATTTTCTCTGGCTAGTTCCCTTTTCTGGACTGTTCTCCCTGCTCAACTCTACCTACTGACTTTGCTGGATTTAAGTCCAAACTAAAATCCCATATTTTTTCTAGAAGAATTTCTTATCCTTTTTAATTTCAATGCCTTCAATCTGTTAATTATTTCCTATTTATTATGTGTACAAGTTGCTCTGCATGTTTGCATGTTATTTCTCCTATTTGTTTATGGGCTTTCTAAAGGCAAGGATTACCTTTTTGCCTCTTTTCATATCTCTAGCATTTAACACAGTGCCTGGCACATAGTAGTTACTCAATAACTGTTTACTGATTGATTGACTTCTTTGAGGTATAATAGTACTAGTAGAATCTGAACTCATCTTTTCATGTAAAATGTCCCAAACTTTCTTGTTTTTTTTTTTTGGGGGGGGGGACAATCACCTTGTCAGTCATTTAAAAGCTTGTAGTCACCTTTGATTTCTCCCTCTTTATTATTACTTCCTAACTAATTCATAATTACTTCCTAACTGGTCTCCCTCCCTTTCTTCCCTAACTCAGTATTCAAAGGTTCCAAAAAATCTTCCTATAGTATATGTCTGACCATGTCATTCCCTTGATCAAAAACTTCACTTACTCCCTCCTTTCCATAGGAAAAACACAAACATATTAATATTTAAAGAATAGCAACAACAACAAAAAATATCATAAGAATTTATGTACAGTTGTCTTTGAAAAACATATGTTAAATTAAACAAGGTCATGCATTCTATCTTTTAGTCAAAACTGACTGTGGTTTCCAGAAATCATCATGCCCTCTCCCCTTCTGTGAAGTCCATTCTCACAATGCACTGCTTTCTCTATTCTACTTTCCAGAATTCTTTTCTTTCATGGCTCAGCTCAGGAGTCTCCTCTGTGACACCTTCCTTCGCCTCTCTATTGAAAGTGTCTTCTTTCTCTTCATATTTTTCTAGAGTGATTTCTCTGTACCTCTTTGCTTCTATTGCTTCTTATTTGTGTACATGTTATTTCTGTGCCTCCTCATGCTATCCCCCAATGTAGTTGAAATATAAGCTCCTTGAGGATAGGTATTGTCACTTTTTTATCTGAAGCACCCAGCACAGTGCCTTTCAGAATCATTACTGCATAAATCAATGAAAAAATTCTGCAGGCTATATTCTCAAGAATGTATACCTGGGATAACTTTGCATGCTTGCACACATGAATAACATTTTGCATTCTAGCAGTCCAATTCATTGTTGTAGTTCAACAAGCATTTATGAAGCAGCAGGTACTGGGGATACAAAGTGAAAGCAAAGCTTTCCCTCACTGGAAGGAGCATACTTTCTCTTGGGAAAAACAATTGGTACACATACAAATGTGACAGGAATACTGGCCAGTGGGAACTCCATCTAAGGAGCACAAATAGCTCTGCTCTACTATAGCCCATATGAAAAGGAGCAATCTCCTACTGATCAGTCTTCCATTCCATAAATAAATACAAAATATATGCAACATAATTTTGAGAGAAGATCATCAGCTTAAATATGAAAGACAGTAGAACAGGACTTCTAGATAGATGGGTAGGGAAAGATAATAACTGTTCTGCAATATAGAGTACTTATGCTGATAAAATAAATGATAATGGCTCATGTTTATATAACACATTAAGGTTTAGAACTGTTATTAATGCATTGATAAGCCTTGTGTTCAGAAGACTAATGATAAAATGTACTACTCACTTTCTGCCAGAAAGGTGATGAATCTAAAATCCAGAGAGACCTATATTTTCTTTTTTTTTTTATTAAAGCTTTTTATTTGCAAAACATATGCATAGGTAATTTTTCATCACTGACCCTTGCAAAGCTTCCTGTTACAAATTTTTCCCTCCTTCCCTCCATCTCTCTCCTAGATGGCAGGAAGTCTGATACATGTTAATTATGCTAAAATACTCGACAAATCGAATACGTGTATACATATTTATACAGTTATCTTGCTGTACAAGAAAAATTGGATCTATAAGAAAAAAAATCTGAGAAGGAAAACATAATGTAAGCAAACATCAATAGAGAGTGTGAAAATGCTATGTTGTGGTCCATCCTCAGATCCCACAGGCCTCTCCCTGGATGTATATGACTATCTTCATCACTGAACAACTGGAACTGGTTTGAATCATCTCATTGTTGAGAACCATGTCCATCAGAACTGATCATCATATAGTCTTGTTGTTGCTATTGTATAATGATCTCCTGGTTCTGCTCATTTCACTCAGCATCAGTCCATGTAAGTCTCTCCAGGCCTCTCTGAAATCATCCTGCTGGTCGTTTCTTACAGAACAATAATATTCTATAACATTCATATACCATAATTTATTCAGCCACTCTCCAATTGATGGGCATCCATTCAGTTTCCAGTTTCTAGCCACTACAAAAAGGGCTGCCACAAATATTTTTGCACATTTGGGGCCCTTTTCCTCCTTTAAGATTTCTTTGGAATATAAACCCCGTAAAAACATTGCTGGGTCAAAGAGTATGCACAGTTTGATAACTTTTTGAGCATAATTCCAAGTTGCTCTCCAGAATAGTTGGATCTGTTCACAGTTCCACCAACAATGTATCAGTGTCCCAGTTTTCCCACATCCCCTCCAACATTCATTATCTTTTCCTGTCATCTTAGCCAATCTGACAGGTGTGTAGTGGTATCTCAGAGTTGTCTTAATTTGCATTTCTTTTATCAATAGTAATTTGGAGCACCTTTTCATATGACTACAAATAGTTTCAATTTCTTCATCTGAAAATTGTCTGCTCATATCCTTTGACCTGGTCATATTTTTAAAAGTCAACTATTACTGGCTTTTTGAATTATCTCTTTTTACACTTAATGTAATTTTTTTTTATTTAACAAAAATCTACCTTCACTTTCTCTTACCTTTCTCATTTCTCCCTCCCCATTGAAAAAGAAAGAAGAACAAAATAATATTTTAAAATATGCATGTTTAACACCTGTCAGATTGGCTAAAATGACAGGAAAAGATAATGATGAATGTTGGAGGGGATGTGGGAAAACTGGGACACTAATACATTGTTGGTGGAACTGTGAACAGATCCAGCCATTCTGGAGAGCAATTTGGAACTATGCTCAAAAAGTTATCAAACTGTGCATACCCTTTGACCCAGCAGTGTTTTTATTGGGCTTATATCCGAAAGAGATCTTAAAGGAAGGAAAGGGACCCAATGTGAAAGAATGTTTGTGGCAGCCCTTTTTATAGTGGCAAGAAACTGGAAACTGAATGGATGCCCATCAATTGGAGAATGGCTGAACAAATTATGGTATATGAATGTTATGGAATATTATTGTTCTGTGAGAAACGACCAGCAGGATGATTTCAGAGAGGCCTGGAGAGACTTACATGGACTGATGCTGAGTGAAATGAGCAGAACCAGGAGATCATTATACACGGCAACAACAATACTATATGATGATCAATTCTGATGGACATGGCTCTCTTCAACAATGAAATGTTTCAAACCAGTTCCAATTGTTCAGTGAAGAAAGCCATACACACTCAGAGAGAGGGATGTGAAATGTGGACCACAACATAACATTTTCATGTTCTCTATTGATGTTTGCTATCATTGTGTTTCCTTTCTCTGATTTTTCTTTCTTGTAGATACGATTTTTCTTGCACAACAATGATAAGTGTGGAAATATGTATACATATATTCGATTTGTCAAGTATTTTAACATAATTAACATGTAGTGGATTTCCTGCCATCTAGGGGAAGGGGTGGGAAGTAGGAGGGAAAAATTTGTAACAGAAAGCTTTGTAAGGATTAATGTTGAAGAATTACCCATACATATGTTTTGCAAATAAAAAGCTTTAATTAAAAAAAATATGCATGTTTAAACAAACAAAAAAGTTCACCCAGTGACCATGTCAAAAAAAAAAAAAAAAAAAAGACTATGTCCTAATTCTATCACCTATCAGGAAATGGTATTTCTTTCTGATTGGTTTATCCTTACTTAACTACAATCTAATTTTACTGTTAACTACTAACAGTATTCAGATACTGGCAACATTCAATAAGTTACTTTTTTGATATTTTATTCATTTATTCATTCACTCAAAGAACACTGAGCTCATCTCCAGATATAGCTTGGTATAGGTGCTTTGCAGGATACAAAGTACAAGACAGTAAAAACCAATGTGGTTTTATAAATATTACATTGAAACTAAAACATTTTTCTATTTGAGCTTTTACTCTTAGAGAAAACTGTGCAATTGGGCTCCACCCTTTCCTAACCAAACCTGAGATGTATTAAGGGAAGGGGGAGGTAAAGGGGGAAGAGGGTGGGGAATAAGATTTCTGATAAGATTTCTAACTTTGCCCAAGCTTTACAAAATGTGGGGGTCATGAGATTATTCAAGGACAGACAGCAGTAAAACAGTTTCAAGAAAGGACTTCATCATAACTTCTGGGCAAAGGAACAGCAGTCCACCTCCCTGGAAGCATGATCACACTGGACAACACTTTGCTGATAGCACCAGGACCCTGAAGACCAGAGGCCCTAAGTGATTTGGTCATGACAGGAATCAGACTGCAACCCCAAATATTGGCCCAGCCTAATCATGTGCCAGTCTGCTTAAAACAAGAAATAGTTCCCTTTCTCATCAATCTGCTTTCACTAAGGATGAGAATCTTTCTATTTCATTCAAAAGGATTTTTATTGGAATGCATTCCTTCTGCATCTAAGAAGGAGCTCTTAGAATCTTTACTTGCCTCTAAAGCTCAGCTCAAAACCCACTTCCTATCTTAGGCCTTTTCTGATTTCCCCAGTTACTAGTATCACCCCCTTTCCTCCCCCCCCAACTATATTGTGTATATAGTTATATATGAACATTTACTCTCCCTCCATGAGGGCTTGAAGTCAGGCACTATTTCATTTCTGCTTTTGTTAACCCACTACTGAGCACAATGCTAGCACATATGTAGACGAATTAATTCAGCACTAATTATTTTGCTCTCCTTTGCTGCTTATTCTTCTCTCCTTCCTCATATCGTCTTGTGTTTGCTTATCTGTGCAAATGCTAAAGGTAAGGACTATCTGGACTTTGTCTTTTTAGTACCAGAGTATAGTGCCACATACAGAAGGAGTCACTTGATAGAGACTTGTTAAATTGCATTGTTATAGCTCAAGCTGGAGAATTTAGAGTTATCTGCAAAGTTTATTTTTTAAAAGCAAGCAATATAACTGTTATAAATGCCCAAAATAACTACAAAGAAAATATGAAGATGCTATCTGCATCCAGAGAAAGAATTGATAAATAGAACTATATATAGAATGGTTTTACATGCATATGATATGCACACATATACGCATGCATTTACATGTATGTATATAGCACATACTTGCATATATGTAGATGTGTGTAAACACCCACACACACATATTACATACATGCATCTAATTATAGCCATCTCTAGGAGGGGAAAGAAAAAATTAATTCATCTGATAATTTTATTATATATTTAAATGGAATAACAAGTTGCACATGATAGATTTGAAGTTTCATATGTTATGGAAATAAATATGAAATGGAAATTCACAGTTTCATATACAATTCCATTTTTTGTGTCCCACTCTGTGTATGGAGACACTCCTTTCAGGGAGTGACTTAGTTCAGAATAAAAAGATTTAAAAATAAATTTAATTGCTAGCTCTGTGTTAGGGAATCTAGGGGAAACAAAGAAACAGACAAAATGGTCCTTGTCCTTAAGGTACCAGACAGCCTGAGTGAAATGTTAAAAACATTACAAAAAAAAATAGTACAAAGCAATATAAGGTAAGGGTTAAATGTGTGCTAGAGGCAATAAGCACTTCAGAGAATGGCATGGTCTAGGAAGGTTTGGTAAAGCAGGTGACATTTGAGCTGAAATATTAGCTTCCCATACACAATGAAGCCTTGGAGATGGGCTTCTACATGCAGTGCAATGAAAATAAAGAATATTTAAGGCCCCCCCCCTTCTAGGGGCCTAAAGGCTTGACTTTAGGTGGGGGGAAGTTTCCCATGTCTGGTGGGATGATTGTGGTTCTCTCATTCTCTTGCATTGTCCCTGGTGCAGCTGCTATGGGCCCAGGTGTGTAGGTCAGGCCCAATCTTGCTTAGCCTGATAATTTTGTAGGTACTTCTTGTTTCAGCACAGAAACAGCTATAGGAGAAACTAGGTCCCTAGAGCAAATAAGGCCATCAGTTAGAGAAGGCATTTTCCAAAACTCTGACAATCACTTCATAGAAACAAACTCAAGTCCTGGTCAGCCAGCTTTCCTCATTTCTCTGCCTCAATGGCAAAACAATCCCATTTCTCCTTTCTCCAGCCTCTCCTCCACTCCACCCCCCTCCCCCCCAAAAAAAGAGAGAGAGAGAGCAAAAATAGCTACAGAGAGTTAAGGGTTAAATAACGTGACTACCAGCTGCAAAAGTTGGGTTTTTTTTTTTTTTTTTTCTTTCTTTCTTTCTTTCTTTTTTTTTTTTTTTTTTTTTTTTCTGTTCTTGTGGTTACTGTTCAGAGTTAGGAAATGTTTCATTTCTCAGCATAACTGCCTGAACAACTTCTCTCAGAAGTGTCAACATATGTTAATAAGTGCCTGAGGAATACTAGCCCGGACCTCGGCTGGAGGATTTCATTTGATCTTTCAGAGTTAAACTATTTGGCTTACCAAAGAGCCACATGCTTCCCTGGCTAGGAGTGAGTGACCTCTCCATGCTCTGCTCTGCTGAGAACAGTTGGGTGGAGAGACAGAGAGAGTTAAAAGCCCTTGGCCTTAGTGTTCTATTAAGATTAGGCATGTGTGAATGGATAACATTCACTGTGAGTGCTGCTCTGGGTCAGCCTCCTAGGCAAGATAAACTTATCTGCAACTACATTTGTGTTGGATTTTACAAGCTAGTTCATTCCACATCTCATAGCTCTGCTCGGAAGAGGCAAACAAAGCTCTTGCCAGGCTTATCAGAGACCTTCTTTCTATAGTCTGTAGTTAATTAGAACCACCCTCCTCCCTAAAGAGTCTCCAGTGGGTGGGTAGACACCAAAGTGTCCTGTGCTTCCTGGAAATACTTTTTTCCCTTGACTCTCTTGCCAGTTAACAGTGCAACAGCCATACTTGTTAAGGATGGTCTCCCTAAAGTAAACTCTATTTCAACTCATACTGAGCCAAAAGGAAGAATTCTTAGGGTCCCCTTGGGCCCTTTTTCTTCCCTCCTTCATCATGTACCTCTGAGAAAAGTGCTAAGAGTTTCTTGGCCTGGGCCAACTGGAGAGTATAGTGGAAAGATGGGGCTGTGCAATCAGAAGACCTGAGTTCAACTCCTCTGGCCTCTCATACTTATTACCTATGTGGACCTAGGCTAATTACCTTACCTTGGTGTGCCTCAGATGCCTCATCTGTTAAAAACAAACAAACAAATGAGGAAGCTTGACAACCTCTAATTCTGTGAGATTTGTAAGATTAGCAGAATTCATTTATAATATATATGCATATAATTTATAATCTTAGGAAAGACTCAATTGCTTTCCTCCTTTCTTTTTCAAAAGTTTTATTGTTATATTATAAGAGAAATTATCTCCTTCAATTCTTATAATAGTTGCCTATTTTTTTCCAACCACATTAATTTCCCAAAGTACAGTTAAAGTCGATTAAATTTCTGTCTACAAGTGCTAGGCACTAGAGATACACAAACAAAAATGAAAGCAGTCCTTGCCCAAAGAACTTTATGTTTTACTGGAGAAATACAACAGTCATATGAATAAGCCATTCCAAGATCCTTCCATGAGGAAAGTTGACACTGACAGAAAGCAGGATTAACAAAGAAGGTGAATCAAAAATATTTTTAATTGAATTAATATATTCTTGTCAGTCAATAAATATTTATCACAGGTCTTAAAGTTCCTGGGACAGTGGTAAGCACTGGGAATACAAATACAAAAAAGAAAGACAGTCCTTGCTCTCAATGGACTTACAATCTAAAGTCCAAGTCAATTTACAAAGGAAAACTGAAAATTGGGCAGAAGGAAAGAGAGAAGTTGCCTAGCTTCAGGGCATGATGAAGAAATCTTTAGAAGAGTGGTTGGGAGGGCAAAAGTAGATTCAGAAAAGAAATAACCTAAATTTAGGGTGTGTTTCCAGGAATAGTTGCACAATGATTTTTGTTATCACTTTTGATACCTCCTGGTTCACTTTCCCCCTTCCTCTCCCAACCGAGAATTCCCCTTTTCTTCTGCCCCACCCACCCTTTGCATCAGCATGGAGGACTTTCTCAGCTTAGAGCTGATACCACAAGACCACAGCTCTGAAGTGTTTGGCCAAGATAGTTTCCTGGTCACATGTTACCAAGTCTTCAGAAAGCTCTCTTCCCAAGCCAAAGGACCCAACAGTGTGCTGTAAATACATAGTTTAAAAATACACACACACACACACACACACACACACACAAAACCTTTAAGCTTTCTGTTGTTTTGTCAGTTACCAAATTTAATTCAATAATATGTTGTGCTAACATATTGTATATGTGTCAACAGGTGTCAATAGCAATGATGAGAGGACAAAATTTCTAAATAGTCTTTGCCCTCATGGAGCATATAATCCACTGGGAGAAATGAGAGGTTAGAAACTGGATTTAAGATTTCAACAATGTAGGAAATTCCCAGATGGGGAAACTAGTAATTCAGGTCAACACCTTCTCTCCCACATCTAGCCTTAGGGAACTGCCTAATAATTCAAGTCTGTCAAACGCAACAGATTAACATTTTCCATATCCTATTGTATATTTCTTCATTTTTGTTAAATATTTCCCAATTACATTTTAATCTGGTTAGAGATGCACTCTAGTGTGGCTGAGCACAATCTGTTGTTTGATACTTCTAGTCTAGAGCAAGGTTTCTTAAACTTTTTCTACTCACAACCAAAAAAAAAAAAAATTACACAACTCTGGGTATAAAGGTGCATATGTGTGTGTGTATGTGTACACAAATCAAACATTTATTGATAATAAATCATAATTTCACTCCCCTCCCATTCAGTTATGAGATCCCAAATGAAGTCCCTAACCATAATTTAAGAAGCTGGGCTCTAGGGGACTAAAGTTAAGTGACTTGTTCAAGATTACACAGATACCATATATCAGAGGTGGGATTTAAACCCAGGGATTTCTAGTTTTGAGACTCTTTCCATCCACTGCACCACAGCTGCCTTTCAAGAGGAATAACGCAAACATAAATAATTATAAGGTATAGTGAAACAACTGAGAAAGGAGAAATATACAGATGATGTAGGAAATTTGAAGAAGTAAATAAACCTATAACTGGTGAGAACAGGAAAGCTTTATGGAGCAGAGAATACCTACTTCAGGCTACTTATCAGCCTGCTCTTATCATGTATCCTACAATTGTGGCCCTTTCAGAGTCCACCTATTTTGCAATCAAAGGGGATTCCTGGGAAAAAGTGGCTAGAGGACTACTAAGGTTAGGATTCCATAGTGTTCATTCCCCAATCTTGTGGCTTTGGTGTGAGAATTCTTTTTATCTTCTCCCACTCTGGCTCATAATCTCAATTTCCATTCTTTTCCATTTCCCATTGGATATTCAAAAATAGAGTCCTTCATATTCCCTCTCAGCTATGCATATTATTAGCTATGAAAAATACCAGGTGCCACTAACCTATCTCTGTGAAGTCTTCTTACTTTCCCTTGGGCAATTTACCATGCAATCAGCTCAATATAGCAAATAAGAAATTAGAATAGTGTCTTCATAATTTTTTATGTCATAGCTCTCTTTGGAAGTCCCCAGACCTTTTCTCCAATTAATATTTTTTAGGTGCCAAAGGAAAAATGTATAGAATTACAGAGGAAACCAATTATATTGAAATATAGTTACTAGAAACAAGTTCATTGACCCTAGTTTAAAAATGCCTAGATTAGAATTTTCTCAAATGGAGTCAGGAAGTAGGATATGATCATAGATGAAGTTTGCATTCTTCTCCCCAAAAATAACTCCTGGGGACCATAGCTCTTAGTAGATGGAAAAGACCAACTCTTGACCCTCTTATACTCTTGCTCAACCAGAATAGGCTGTGGAGTTCTTCCTGCTCTCAGTCCCAAAGGAGGAAGTTTGGTATCCCAGCCAAGGAAGGGATTAGAGATAGATAAGGTGGGCAGTCACCTAGGATACAACATATGGGTGGGGGAGGGCATTTCCAAAAGGAAACACTTTTTAATGCAATTTTTAAAAATAAATGTACATATTCATTTTTGTACAAATGCCACAAAATCCATTCTCTATTAATCTATAGGTAATTGTTTGGAGATAAATTGTCATATATATACTCAAAGTATCTGGTGGAAAATAAGATACAACAGAGTTTGACTTTCAAAAACAATAAAGAAAAAGAAATTCCATTCAAAATAACTGTTGATAGTATAAAATATTTGGGAATTTATCTGCCAAGGGATAGTCAGGAACTATATGAACTAAATTACAAAACACTTTCAAAAACAATAAAGAGGCATTTTCAAAAGTTTCCCATGGTGGAAAAATGGTTTGCCCTGGTCACAGTTCCCAAAGGCCCCTCTGAAAATGATCACTGCTTTTCATTTGGGCTATGGGAGAATTGTAGGAGGCAGGGTAAGCCTAACCAAAATTTCAAAATGGGTGAATATTATCCTTAGAAGCCACAATTTTCAAGCCACAATACACCCCTTTTACCTCTCAATACCTTCACAGCAGTGTCACAGTATCCTGTTTACTGATTCCTCAGTTTAGCAGCTTTGTCCAGACTAGCCTTTCCCCAAGGTATCCTTCCTATAAAATTATCTTTCTTTTTTATCACTCTGCCCCTCCCCAAATCAGAGGTCCCATTTTCTTAGTGGTGAAGGATGTCAGTTAGGCCATAAGAGAAACATCTGTCTTAACTAATTCACATTTAACAGTAGTCTGTTTAAGCTAATTCACACAACAGTAAGAAAAACTAAATAAAGTGAAATGGCCATTAATGGTTCTTGCAACTTTTTGAAGTTGAAAGCAAACAATAATACTACAAAAGAGCCAGATACTTTGTTTTTTAGATGTTGAAAAAGACTTAGAGGTAGTTATTATAAAATGTTCCATGGATTTTAGTGAATTGTAAGTTTAAGATGAGTCAGCTATGTGATATGGCAACAAATGTAATATTAGATTGCACTAGGAGAGATAGGGTGCTAAAGTGGCTAGAGATCTGTTTGTCCTTCCTCCTTGAAGATGATCATGGCACCAGGGAGGTGATGCCATCACATGCAAGTGAATTGGATTAAGTGAGGGAGGGCTGGGTAAGATTACCTGCCTCACTTTCCCCTCCAGAACCATCTGGGGCCAGGGGCAAGATATAGATAAGGATGACTGGAGATGGCCCTGGATAAAGTGGGAGTTCTTGGTCTTTTTAAACTAAGATCTTCAACCGGTCTCAGTTTGACTGAGGCTGCTAACTTCATAGTCAACATATGTCTCTGACATATGTTGACTATGGAAACATGTTCAAATCACGAAAACTTCAATGATCCAGATACCTCACTAAGAATACATATTTCACAGAAGACTCTGATCTGCAGTGATAGTTGAAATTCTTCATAGCAAGCTCCTTATACCAGTGAAATCACAGGTCTAATCAAAACCCTTCAAATAAAAAAAAATACCCTCTTACACTATTTTAATATTAGGAATTACAAAGCTGATTTGAAAGTATTTTCATACTGCTTATCCAAGAGATGTTATTTACTGCAGATGTCAAAACTGCTAATTATAGTTCTAAGGTCATGTCTCCATATTCTCTATAACAACCTTGGGAACCCTGGACTTGGAGCAGTAACTAGAATATTTTTCACCTGGGGAAAAAAAAAACAATTTATTTAAAGAGTAAGGGGAAAGAGGGCATACTAACGAGGACCAAGAGCTGAGGTACAAGGACAGTAGTAGCCACAAGAAGAAAGAACTCCACCTCTCCCCACATATCAGAATCCTGAGACAAAGTCCCATCCACCCTGTGTCAACTAGGAATCTGCCTGGACCACTTGTTCTCTCAATCACAAGGCCTCCTATCTCCCAGTCCATGTTTCTATTTATTAAACATCATTGGCTTTTCCAACTTGCATAACAATTTTTAAAACTCCAGGTGATCCCTTGTGCCAAGTCCAGAAAGATAACAGCACCAACCTTCCTTCTGCTCATGTTCAAAGGGTTGTCTGGGAACAGGAAAAATTCACTATTTTGGATGTCATATGCAGTCTTCACACTGTCTGGAAAGAAACATGCTGGTTAAAAATCAAATGGGGAAAACCCTAGAATTTTGGGAGACCACCCTGGAGGGAATAGGGCTATGGCAGGGTGCCTCTTCCCACATCCAAGCTTGGACTGTCCTGTACATTGTCATAGGCAGCCATGACGCCATACAATACAGCAGTCTTATGCAATGTTCACTTCAGCTTAAGTCTCTGAACCTGAAAGCTAATTCCTTCATTGCCCAAAGATCACTTCCTCCAGGAGAAGGCTGTTTCATCTTATTTGTTGTCTTTTCTTTATATTAACTTTTCCAAGGGGTTTTATATTTTAGATAACTCACAGGGAAGCCATCTACACAGACAATGGAAAACAATTTAGAATCATTTAGGAGGAAAGTTGTGGTGAAAGGGCATAACCCAGAGATTTGTTTATTTTATAATGGGACTAGTTGATATTTTTGCTCAGAAGAACTCCATTTCTCTAACTTACTATTGATCAGAAACTTCTGTTTTCACCTTTTTTATTCTGGTCCCCATGATAAACCAGAACAGAGTTGGTCCTAAGCAAAATTATGATTCAACAGTTCAATAAATACTTATTAATGCAGTTAAGTACTGGATATTAGTTTAGATATGACTCAAACCCTGCCTTCATGGAGCTTACATTCTAAGGTGGAATAAGATATAAACACTGATAACTCCAATTCAAAATAATATATGATAAATGCATTAGAAGAAGTTAAGTTGTTATCAATGAGGGAATCAGAGAAGGCTTTATGGAGTGCATGGCATTGAGTTTGGCTTAAAGGATCAATAAGATATTGCCGTCGGAGAGAGGAAACCCCAGATACAGACAAAAGGTGTAAGAAAAGGTCTGGAGGGTAAACAAAAGTTGTTTTTTTAACACTTCTTATTCTGTTCTGACAAAAATAACCCTCATACCAATCTTTAGATCTCAAGGGACCCCTATTTCAGAACTTTCTTATATTTTCCTCCTCTCAAACTTAATTTCCATATCCTCTCCCTGCAGGGCTCATCTCTTTGTTAGGTTATGGGAGTGGCCCAGAATTAAACAGATACTAGTGCCAATTAAAATAGAAACATTTTTTTGGGAAGAACCAATCTTAAGATTTAAAGAGGAGAAGGGATTTTGGGCAAGCCTCTATGGAAGATTTAGAGTTGGCTGCCCCTGCTACTATCCCTTAATTGATATCACTGCAGGGTAGTTACTACTTTATCCACCCATAGACACTCTTTCCCTCCTCCTCCAATTCCCCCTATCTCAATTTCTATTTTAGAAATAACAACTGACCAAAAAAAAAGAAAAAAGAAAAAAAAAAAAAAAGAACAGGAAGGGAATCAGATTTGAACAAAATGTTGTCACTGGGGTTTATGGTTTTTTGTAAGTAGCTATAGTTGTATTAACTTAAGCTAGTAGCTATTGATGGGAGAGGTTCTTGGAATTCAAGATGGAAGGGATCTTTTCAGGGCAGAGATAGGACAGGACTTGGAATGAAGGTAAATCAAAGGCTGCTGACCCAACCTGACCTATTGATACTGTTTGGTTACTGGCCTCTAGATAAAGGATTTGGCTTTGAGGGATTGCTGAGAGCAAGGAAGAAGGAAAAAAAATTCTAAGAAATCTGGAAACTACTTTTCTAATTCCCTATTGGGCAAATTTAAGATAAACCAAATTCACTATTCTGTTGTAGATGTGATATTTCTAGTGCATAAGAACTATCATTTTTATAGCGTTAATGCTGGCACATATTACACATATTTACACAAATTATCTCATTTGACCCTCCTGCCAGCTGCCTCTTGTACATCCAAATGACATATGGGAGCACCTAGAAGACAAGAGATCTAGGAAATGGACTAAGATCTGAAGATAGCAATCTTCTCAAATGAAAAATACTGTCTTGCTTTTTTCTACCTCATCATTAAAAACATTATTCATTGTGTACTGTGAGAATATGTTATAGCATAACACATTTTCACAGCTTGTAATATCTTTATACTTGGATCCGATTTTTTGAAGTATGAGATGTTCCAAAGAAATATGTATGTGTTATGTGTATATTCCAAATATAGATTATGTATATGTACATAGGCATATATTTATATAACTTTGGTATAGACCTGAGATTTCATTAGTGTAGGGAACTCCCAACATGGAAATTTCCTCCACCAGTGAAAATTGGCAAGCCATTGTAACTTGGAATCCTAGAGTATTGTCCAGGACAATGTCACCTTGGAAGTAGTTTGCCCAGAGTCAAAAAGTTGGTATGGTAGGGGAAGGATTTGAATCCATTTTGTTCTGTTTCTAACCATTATATTACACTAAATCTCATTTTATATATAACTATTGTTGTAGGTCAGACCTGACACAGTCCAGTTTAGTAGCTCAGATTGAAAACTAGAACTACTCTTGGGGGAAAAGGGTAGCACTTTTTTTTTTTTTTTTGGTATAATAATGGCTAACATTTATACAGCACAATATGTGCCAGGCATTGTGCTATACACTTTAAATTGCCATTTCTCATTTGATCCTCACAATAACCCTGAAAGTAGGTGCTGTTATTATCTCCAGTTTACAGATAAAGAAATTGAGGCTGGAATGATTGAGATCAGGATCACAAAGTTAGAAAATGCCTGAGACACAATTCGAATTCCTGATTCCAAGTCCAGTGCGTTATCCACCGTACCACCCAGCTGCCATCATGGAATCTGAAGTCCTTCAAGGCAACGAAGTTTGCCCAGTGAGCCCCAAATAGGACATTTACAATTACTTAATGGCAGGATTAGGCACTTGGCCTTTAGATGACTAGGCTGGTGTTCTTTTACACTATTTGTTGCCTATTCATCACCACACTAATTGGCCCTTTGGAAGGTTAGATCTTTGATCCTGATTTGATTAAAAGCCATATCTAGTCAACTGAGTTTTCTTTCAGAGGTTGAAAAGTGATTCTGAAAAGCAAAGAGGCTAAGACAAAGTTGAAATAAGCAGATTTAAAGAATATCAAAACAGAGTTATTTTTTGACATCTTAACTAGTTGAAAAAAAAATTTAAAGGAGAGGCTGATTTTCTCTCTAGATCAGAAATATAGTTTCTCTTGGTTGAAGATATAGAGATAGAAAGTAGAGTGTTTTGAAAGCTCCTAGGGGGAAAAAAAAGACAACCTTCCATCTAGAAGGAGGGGGGGGAGAGTAGGGAAAAATTTGGAACAGAAGGCTTTGCAAGGGTCAATGTTGAAAAATTACCCATACATAGCTTTTGCAAATAAAAGGTTTAAAAAAAGAAAAAAAAAAACAGACAAAATGGTTATTAACAAAAATATTTACAAAGCCTCCTATATGGTAACTTGTTCTCCCCAAGTTCCTTTTCTCACTATCCATTCTTAAGATTCCTTCATCCTGTGTCAACTATTCTGTTTTTCCTAGTGTCACAAATGACCCATTAATGTCAGATTTGTATGTCTAAAACAAATTACTCAGAGATTTACCACTACCAGAGAGGGGATGGGGGGGGGGGAGAAGAGAGGAGGGGGAAAAAGGCAGATAGATAGACAGACAGAGACACAAAGACAGACAGAGACACAAAGACAGACAGAAACAAAGAAAGACAGAAGGAAGAAACAGAGACAGAGAGACATACACAGAGACAGACAGATCCTGAGAAACAGAGAGAGAGAGAGTGGGGAGAGAGAGAAAGAGAAAGAAACATACCAGAGAACCAGAGATATGAGGTCAGACTTTGATATGGGCACAAGTTTGAATATTGGCACAATTCCCCAAAGACCATCCCTTATCTCAGTTCCTTAGATGCCAGTCATGGATAACCTATGGCAAAATTTCTTAGCCCAAGAGCTAATAACAGCAGCAAGAGACAATAATGGAATGACAAGACTTCTTGGACTCCAGGTTCCTGAGATCAGCCATGGAGAAACAGTGACAGAACAGTCAAGAAATTGCTGGAGTAAGAGCCACCTCCCCAGAATGGGAGAGTTGTGGAAAATGATGAGGTCCTACACCCAGCTTTTGGGGAAGAAGCTATTACTCCAAACTGGACTGTTAGTTGTTTCACAAATCTCAGCATTCCATCTTCCATCTCCACAAATTTGCATTAGTCAACCTTGATGCCTGGAATGAAATTCTTTCTCATCATCACCTCTCAGACTTGATTTTCCTTCAAGGTGTTGCTCAGATGTGATCTCTTTCATGAAGCCTTCCCTAATTTCAGTAACTGTGAATATTTTCTTCTCCTGCAATTACCTTATATTTTTCTGTCTGTATGTTATTTTCTACCACTCCAATAGGAAATAAACTCCTTAATGATGAGAATTGCTTTGTCTTTTCATCATTTACCAAGATCTTTGCATAGTACCTTGCACAAAGTAATTATTTACTGTATTAGTGAACTTGAATTGAATAATTTGAACACCTTTAAAATTCTTCTCTGGCAATTAACTATTAAGAATACTCTGATGTAGAATCCTCTCTACATGGCTCTTTTTCGAATGACAAACATAGAATATTAAAGCTACTAAAAGGGATATTGAGAAAATGGATCCGGAGTCAGAAGTCCTAAATTGGAATTCTAATTCAACTGTTTAATACTTGTGTAATATTGGAGAAATGATTTCACTTCTCTTTGACTAAGTTTCTTTGTTATACAGTCTTTAGGGTTGCTTTATAACTTGAACTCATAGGTTGGATCTCCTAAGATATAATTAATTCCTCTTGGTTTTTAAGAGACCATGTTTTTAAAATGATAGCTCTTGAGCCCCAACCAGTGCATTTACCTTAAATAGTAACTCAGAGGACACAATTAGCTCAAAATTAAAAAAAAACAGTTACTATAAAATACTCTGTCCATATCTCTGGAATACATTCTACCAATAGTATTGGTAAGAAGAGTGGGCACACACTTTGATTACAATGGTAGATGGATCAAACTTTGGCAACACATTACCTAAGTACTCATAACTTCAATACTTCAATAACTTCAATACTTCATGGTCCTGGTGTCCTTTTTCTTCTCATGGTATCTCATTCTTCTCATGCATTATTCTTTGGGCTGGGTTCCCTGGAACTGCTCTTTGCAGACCACAATATTTTTTACTTTTTGGCAAAATAGATCTGCTCAAATTCTCTCCTTTCCCTAGAAATGATGAACAATTCTTTCTCAAGAGCTATGTTCTTCCATAACTGGCTCTCTTTTTTACTGTGAGGGCTAAATTATAATCATAATCTTTTATAATGATAATAGCTAGCATTTATATAGTGCTTTCATATTTGATCTAAAAAAATAGCCCTGGGAAGTAGATATTATTATTATCTTTATTTTAATGATGAAGAGAGTTAGGCAGACAGAGGTCAAATGAATTGCCCAGCATTGTAGAAAGTTAGGTAATGGTTGAGATCACCTTTGAACTCAGGTCTTCCTTATTCTAGCTTCATCATTCTATCTATGTGCTACCTAGCTGCCTTGATAGACTTTAGAAATTATGCTTTTAAAAGACTATCAGTGGTATAGTTGATCCTTGAGTCAATCCTGCTAGCCAGTGGCTACCAGCCCTAAAATTCCACCAAATTGATTGATTCTTCACTTTTCCTTAAAGAAGTAACAATCTTTAAACACTTCTTTGAACTATAGTAACACTTCATTTTTCTCTATCCCTTTCCCTTCACATCCTGTAATATCATTAAGTAACCTGGGGTGGGGTGGGGGGAAGTGAGGGAGAGGAATCAGAGATTGCCTGATCAGCCTCTCTCTTTACCCATTCTATCTATAAATAAAGGGCAATAGAGCAGGTGATTTCTCAGGTATCATCTGGCTCTAAATCTTACCAATCTAGTCCAACCACATGGTTGTGCAGATTAGAGGCAGTGTGTTATAGTGAAAATTAATGAAAGAACATTGGACTTGGTATCACAGGTCCTGGGGTTAAGTTTTATAACAGCACATTCTGCCAAGTTATCTAACTGCTCTGATCTCATTTCTTTTTCTCATCTATAACATGGGAATAATGACACTTTCACTGTTTACTTCACCAAGTAAAGAAAGTACTATATAAGGTGAGCTATCATTATAAAAAAATTAAAGCTTTAAAGAAAGAACCCAGATCTCCTTGATTCCTAGCCCAGCCCCATTTCCACTACATCACACTGATCTCCCTAAGGAACTAATCAGTGAGCAAGTTAAAGACAAGGATTGTATCTTCCAACTTCTTAGGAAGGAAGGAAGATCACACATCTAGGAAGTATTTGAGATCAAATTTGAACTCAAGTCTTCCTGCTTCTGGGCCCAGCCCTTCTACATAAAGGTGTTCTATAAGTCTTGGATGAATGGAAATTTTCTGTAATGTAGAATATAAATCCCAAACAAACAAGCCAAAAAATCCAAATTCCAAGTGGGGGAGGGTGAAAGGGAGACTTAAGCTGGTTACAAAATACCATTGGTGGTGGCTTTTGTTTTGTTTTGTCCCAGACTCGCTGTCTCAGTTTTTCCTCCTTCTTTTCTGTTCCCCTTTGTATTTGCCATGAATACAGAACATGTATTTTCCCATGCAATGACCTTCAATGCATGCAAATTAGTGCATTTCAGAGATTTCACTTTGTAATACATCTACTCTAGATTTTTAAATGGCAAAATGATTATCCTGAGGAAGAAAGATAACTGTTCCTTTAATTATTAATTTCCAGAGTGTTTCAAGTGGAGTAAGTCTGAATTGTCTGTGAAGGGGTAGAGGAAAGAACAAGGGGGAGGGGAATACCATGAATCTGACAAAGCCTTTGTCTGGTATATTTACATATTTCTTTATACAATATGGTACTTTGACTGTTGAGCACAAAACAGTTTGCAACTTGGCAAAGGTTACTCAAGAAACTTGCCAACTCAAACAAGCTGATTTCTACAGTTATAGAAGCAACAACACAAGGATTTTTAAAAAAGAAAAATTGTGCAAAACTTAAAATCAGCTTTCCTCCTTATTGAGTTCCATATGTCATCAATATTGTTCTTGAGATAGAAGCATCAGTGTAGTTACATAATCAGTTGTCTTCCCTGGAAAAGCAAATTATGTTTACTTCTGGTCTTTTTGATCATGAATCACAGAGAGATGGAAGGAGCATTAGAGATAAATCCATCCCTTTGTTTTTTTTTTTAATTTTATTTTATTTGCATAACATATGTGTGGGTAATTCTTCAACAATAACCCTTACATAGCTTTCCGTTACAATTTTTTTTCCCCCAACTTCCCCACCCCTTCCCTAGATGGCAGGATATCCACTACATGTTAATTATGTTAAAATATTGGCAAATCGAATATATGTATACATATTTCCAAACTTATCATTGGTGTGCAAGAAAAATCTTATCTACACAAATGATATATCAGATAAAGGAAACACAATGTAAGCAAACATCAATCAAGGAGTATGAGAATGTTATGTTGTGGTCCACATTTCACATCCCTCTCTCTGGGTGTATATGGCTTTCTTCAGTGAACAATTGGAGGTGGTTTGAAACATTTCATTGTTGAAGAGAGCCATGTCCATCAGAATTGATCGTCATATAGTACTGTTGTTGCCGTGTATAATGATCTCCCGGTTCTGCTCATTTCACTCAGCATCAGTTCATGTAAGTCTCTCCAGGCCTCTCTGAAATCATCTTGCTGGTCATTTCTTACAGAACAATAATATTCCATAATATTCATATACCATAATTTATTCAGCCATTCTCCAATTGAAGGGCATCTATTCAATTTCCAGTTTCTAGACACTACAAAAAGGGCTGCCACAAACATTCTTGCACATGTGGGGCCTTTTCCTTTCTTTATGATTTCTTTGGGATATAAGCCCAATAGAAATGCTGCTGGGTCAAAGGGTATGCACAGTTTGATAACTTTTTGAGCATAGCTCCAAATTGTTCTCCAGAATGGCTGTATCCGTTCACAGCTCCACCAACAATGCATCAGTGTCCCAGCCCTCCCACAACCCCTCCAACATTCATCATTAACTTTTCCTGTCATTTTAGCCAATCTGACAGGTGTGAAGTGGTACCTCAGGGTTGTCTTGATTTGCATTTCTCTGATCAATAGTGATTTGGAGCACCTTTTCATATGACTATAAATAGTTTTAATTTCATCCTCTGAAAATTGTCTGTTCTTATCCTTTGACCATTTATTGATTGGAGAATGGCTTGAATTTTTATAAATATGAGACAATTCTCTATATATTTTTGAGATGAGACCTTTATCAGAACCCTTGAATGTAAAGATGATTTCCCAATTTATTACTTCCCTCCTAATCTTGTCTGCATTGATTTTGTTTGTACAAAAACTTTTTAACTTAATATAGTCAAAGTTATCTATCTGGTTTTCAATTAAGAGTTCAGTTCTTCTTTGGACATAAATTTATTCCATCTCCAAAGGTCTGAGAGGTGAACTATATTACATTCCTCTAATTTACTTATAGTATCACTCTTTATATCCAGATCATGAACCCATTTAGATCTTATCTTGGTATGTGGTGTTAGATGTGGGTCAAGCCCTAATTTCTTCCACACTAGTTTCCAGTTTTCCCAGCAGTTTTTGTCAAATAGTGAATACTTATCCCAAAAGCTGGGGTCTTTGGGTTTATCAAAAACCAAATTGCTATAGTTATTGCCTAGTTTGTCTTGTGATTCTATCCTATTCCACTGATCCACTACTCTATTTCTTAGCAAGTACCAAATGGTTTTGATGACCGCTGCTTTATAATATAGTTTTAGATCTGGTACAGCAAGTCCACCATCGTCAGCCTTTTTTTTTCATTAATCCCCTTGAAATTCTTGACCTTTTGTTTTTCCAAATGAACTTTGCTACTATTTTTTCTAGATCTGTAAGATAATTTCTTGGGAGTTTGATTGGTATGGCACTAAATAAGTAAATTAGTTCGGGTAGTATTGTCATTTTTATTATATTCGCTCGTCCTACCCATGAGCATTTTAAGTTTTTCCAATTGACTAGGTCTGATTTCATTTGTGTGGATAGTGTTTTGTAATTTAGTTCATATAGTTCCTGACTATCCCTTGGCAGATAAATTCCCAAATATTTTATACTATCAACAGTTATTTTGAATGGAATTTCTTTTTGTATCTCTTGCTGCTGAACTTTATTGGTAATATATAAAAATGTTGATGATTTATGTGGATTAATTTTGTATCCTGCCACTTTGCTAAAGTTGTGAATTGTTTCTAGTAGTTTTTTAGTTGAGTCTCTAGGGTTCTCTAAGTATACCATCATGTCATCTGCAAAGAGTGATAATTTGGTTTCTTCACTACCTACTCTGATTCCTTTTATCTCTTTTTCTTCTCTTATTGCTGAAGCTAACATTTCTAATACAATATTAAATAGTAATGGTGACAGTGGGCAGCCTTGTTTCACTCCTGATCTTATTGGGAATGGTTCTAGTTTGACTCCATTACATATGATGCTTGCTGAAGGTTTTAAGTAGATACTACTAATCATTTTAAGGAAAAGCCCATTTATTCCTATACTCTCCAGTGTTTTTAATAGGAATGGGTGTTGGATTTTATCAAAGGCTTTTTCTGCATCTATGGAGATAATCATATGGTTTTTATTAATTTGGTTATTAATATAATTGATTATGCTAATAGTTTTCCTAATATTGAACCAGCCCTGCATTCCTGGTATAAATCCTACTTGGTCATGATGTATTATCCTGGGGATGACTTTCTGTAATCTTGTTGCTAAAATCTTATTTAAAATTTTTGCATCAATATTCATTAGGGAAATGGGTCTATAGTTTTCTTTCTCAGTTTTCTCCCTACCTGGTTTAGCTATCAGCACCATATCTGTGTCATAGAAGGAATTTGGTAGTACACCTTCTTTCCCTATTTTTTCAAATAGTTTATATAGTATTGGGATTAATTGTTCTTTGAATGTTTGGAAAAATTCACATGTAAATCCATCTGGTCCTAGGGATTTTTTCTTAGGGAGTTGATTAATAGCTTGTTCTATTTCTTTTTCCGAAATAGGGCTATTTAAATAATTTATTTCCTCTTCTGTTAATCTGGGCAATCTATATTTTTGTAAATATTCCTCCATTTCATTTACATTATCAAATTTATTGGCATAAAGTTGGGCAAAGAAACTCCTAATTATTACTCTAATTTCCTCTTCATTGGAGGAAAGTTCTCCCTTATCATGTTTGAGACTAATAATTTGATTTTCCTCTTTCCTTTTTCTAATCAAATTAACTAAAGGCTTATCTATTTTGTTGGTTTTTTCATAAAACCAACTCTTACTTTTATTTATTAATTCAATAGTTTTCTTATTTTCAATTTTATTGATCTCCCCTTTAATTTTCAGAATTTCCAATTTGGTATTTAATTGAGGGTTTTTAATTTGGTCTTTTTCTAGCTTTTTTAATTGTAAGCCCAGTTCATTAATCTTCTCCTTCTCTGTTTTACGCAAGTAAGCATCTAGAGATATAAAATTACCCCTTATAACCGCTTTAGCCGAGTCCCACAAATTTTGGTATGTTGTCTCATTGTTGTCATTCTCCTGGATGAAATTTTCGATTGTGTCTGTAATTTGCTCTTTCACCCATTCATTCTTCAGGATTAGATTATTTAATTTCCAAATAACTTGTGGTCTATTTTCTCCTGGCCTTATATTACATGTGAGTTTTACTGCATCATGATCTGAGAAGGATGCATTTACTATTTCTGCTTTTCTGCATTGGATTTTGAGGTTTTTATGCCCTAACACATGATCAATTTTTGTATAAGTTCCATGAACCCCTGAGAAAAAAGTATACTCCCTTCTATCACCATTCAATTTCCTCCAGAGATCTATCATACCTAACTTTTCTAGCCTTTTGTTAGCCTCCCTAACTTCTTTCTTATTTATTTTGGAATTTGATTTATCTAATTCTGAGAGAGCAAGGTTGAGATCTCCCACTAGTATAATATTACTGTCTATTTCTCCTTGCATCTCTCTTAACTTCTCCTCTAGGAATTTGGATGCTATACCACTTGGTGCATATATGTTAAGTATTGATACTGCTTCATTGTCTATGGAACCCTTTAGTAAAATGTAGTTTCCTTCCTTATCTCTTTTAATTAGATCTATTTTTGTTTTTACTTGATCTGAGATAAGGATTGCTACCCCTGCCTTTCTTTGTTCACCTGAAGCATAGAAGATTCTGCTCCAGCCCTTTACCTTCACTCTGTATGTATATCTATGTTTTAGATGTGTTTCTTGTAAACAACATATTGTAGGATTCTGGCTTTTAATCCAGTCTGCTACCCGCTTCCGTTTTATGGGAGAGTTCATCCCATTCACATTCACAGTTAAAATAACTATATCTGTATTCCCTGCCATCTTATTTACCCAGAGTTATGATTTTCTCTTCCCTTTCCCCTCTCTCCCTTCCCCCTCCCCAGTACTTTGCTCTTGATGACCACCTCCCACCAATAATCCTCCTCCCTTTAGAGTCCCTCCCTCCCCTTTATACCTTTCCCCTAATCCTTCTATTAGTTTATCCCTTTCCTTTTCTCCCCTCCCTCCTACCTTCCCACAAGGAGGGTCAGTGCTTTCTTTGAAGCCAAATGTGTCTGATATACTCTCTTAGAGTCCAATCTAATGAGAGTAAGGTTTACACAATACTCATCACCCTCCCTTCTTTCCCTCAATTATATTAGATCTTCTATGTCTCTTTATGAGATTTTGCCTTATTTTACCTCATTTATTTTTACTTTATTTTGCCTCCTTTTCCCCCCTCCCCCCTTTTTCTTTTTCAGTATGGTATCCCTTCCACCTCTATTTTCTTTTCCATTATTATCAAAGAAAAATCAAATTATACTGCCATTCTTTAAAGGATACCTATAGTAGGAAAAAAGTCCCAAAAAAATTTCCTTTTTACCTTTTTATGTTTCTCTTGAGTTCTCTATTTGGAGGTCAAATTTTTTGTTCAGATCAGGTCTTTTCATTAGAAATAGGTGAAATTCTCCTGTATCATTGAATGACCATCTTCTTCCCTGAAAGATGATGCTCATTCTAGCTGGATAACTTATTCTTGGCTGTAATCCAAGTTCTTTTGCCTTTCGGAATATCTGGTTCCAGGCCCTTCGATCCTTCAATGTGGAAGCTGACAGATCCTGTGTAATTCTAATGACAGTTCCTCGGTATTTGAACTGTTTCTTTCTAGCTGCTTGCAATATCTTTTCCTTGGTGCGATAGTCCTGAAATTTGGCCACGATATTCCTTGGGGTTTTAATTTTGGGGTCTCTTTCTGGAGGTGATCGGTGAATTCTTTCAATGCCAATTTTGCCTTCTGATTCTAAAACATCAGGGCAATTCTCTTTCATGATTTCCTGGAAGATAGCATCCAGGTTCTTTTTTTCATCGTGGCTTTCAGGGAGTCCGATAATCCTTAAATTGTCTCTCCTGGATCTGTTTTCCAAGTCAGTTGTTTTTCCTAGGAGATATTTCATATTTTCTTCTATTTTTTCATTTTTTTGTTTTTGTTTAACTGATTCTTGAAGTCTTTTTGAGTCATTTACTTCTATTTGTTCAATTTTAATTTTTAAAGTATTATTTCCTTCAGTTATCTTTTTTAGCTCCTTTTGTAGCTGGCCAATTGAATTTCTTGATTCAATGCATTCTTTTTCCATTTTGCCAGTTTTATTTTTCAGTGAATTGTTGTCTTTTTCCAATTCACCAATTTTGTTTTTCAGTGAACTGTTTTCTTTTTCCAATTCACCAGTCCTATTTTCCAGTTTTTGATATTTCTGTTGCCCTGATCTCAATTTATTTCCCCATTCTTCTTCTAGCTCTCTTTTGAGATTCTTAATGCAATCATCCAGGTAAGCCTTCTGAAAGGGAGACCAACTTAAGTCTGCCTTTGTGGCTTCATCTGGGATTGTTTTCATAATGTCAGGATCTGGGGACTGTTCTATTTTTTCTCCATAAAAGCTTTCTATGGTGAGAGCTCTCTTCTGCTTCTTGCTCATGATTTAAAGTTGGGATATTGGTCAAAACCAGAGAAAACTGCAATGATTTGTATTTGCCCTGGGGCAGTTTGCCGAGTTGACTTCCGGTCTGAGGCTGGTAGGGCTAGATTCACACTAGGACCACTTTTTCAGCTGGTCTCGATCCACCCTTTTCCAAAGGCAGATCTGCCAAAGCACCTGCCCGCAAGCAGAGCAAAGTGGCCCAGGCGTCTCCCAGGGGCTTCCTGGGTGCCCAAAATCCGCCCCTCTATCGCAGCCCTGACTTCTGCCCCGTCTGGAGTCTGATCGTGACCAGCGGCCGATTTCCCCTGAGGCTAACCTTCTCCGGAGTTCTTTCACGGTAGATCTTTGATAGAAGTGCGTTGTAGTCCGAATGCTTGGAGGTGCTCTCACTTAGAAACCAGTTGGAAGGCTCACTTTGTCTGGGTTTGAGGGAATGTCCCGGGAGTTCACAGAGAAAGCTGTCCGCAGTTCGCCATCTTGGCTCCGCCCCCCCCTTTGTTTTTTAAATAAGGGAAACTGAGGCTAATAGAAGATAAGTGACAATTAGGAACTTGGACCCAGGTCATGACCTCAAAAGGCTGATATAGGCATATGGGAATGGACTAGACTAATCAAACATTCTTAAGGCTTTGCAGGCCATCTGAGAAAATTGTGGAACTGGTAAAATGTTGTTTCCTTTTTGATACAGCTTTTGTTTTTTCCTGCCTTAATATCCTTATATTGACTTTAACTTCTCAAGACAAATACAGTCAATCCTCAACATCCCTGCCATGCTTATGATTTTATTAGTAACCTCATTTTCATTTTTTTGTGTTGATAACTGCACACATAGCTACCTACAGTAAAGGAAAAAAATGAGAGGTGCTATTTGCACAAGTTGACAGAATAGTTAGTTTTATGTTTCCCTGGCTTTGTTCACCCAACTATTATAAAGAGTTCTACTTATATTCACTACATATTTTCACCATTTGCCTTTAAGACTCAAATTCTAATGTTAGCTTTAGCAATAAGAGAAGAAGAAAAAATAAAAGGAATTAGAGTAGGTAATAAGGAAACCAAATGATCACTCTTTGCAAATGATATGATGGCGTACTAGAGAATCCTAAAAAATCAACTGAAAAACTACTAGAAACAATTCACAACTTTAGCAAAGTTATAGGATACAAAATAAATCCATATAAATCATCAGCATTTCTATCAACAAAGATCAGCATCAAGAGATAGAGAAATCCCATTTAAAATAACTAGATAATATAAAATATCTGGGAGTCTACCTGTCAAAACAAAGTCAAGAACTATATGAATACAATAACAAAACATTTTCCACACAAATAAAATCAGATCTAATTAACTGGAAGAATATCAAGTGCTCATGGGTAAACCAAGGTAATATAATAAAAATGACAATTCTACCTAAATTAATCACTTATTCAGTGCCATACCAATCAAACTCCCAAGAAATTATTTTACAGAGCTAGAAAAAATAATAACAGCATTCATCTGGAAGAACAAAAGATCAAGAATTTCAAGGGAATTAATGAAAAAAATGCAAATAAATGTGGCCCAGCTGTAACAGACCTAAAATTATATTATAAAGCAGCAGTCATCAAAATCATTTGGTACTGGCCAAGAAACAGAGTAGTCAATCAGTGGTTAGGTTCACAAGACACAACAGTCAATAACTAAAATAATCTAATGTTTGATAAGGACCCCAGCTTCTGAGATAAGAACTCACTATTTGACAAAAATTGCTGGGAAAATCAGAAATTAGTATGGCAGAAACTAGGCATTGATCCACACCTAACATCCTATACCAAGATAAGGTCGAAATGGGTTCATGATTTATATATAAAGAGTGATACCATAAGCAAATTAAAAGAACAAAGGATAATCTACATCTCAGATTAGTGGAGAAGGCCAAAGAAGTAGAGTACATTATGAAATGAAAATGGAAAATTTTGGTTATATTAAATTAAAAAGTTTTTGTACAAACAAAATTAATTCACACAAGATTAGAAGGAAAGCAATAAACTAGAAAAAAATTTATATCCAAGGGTTCTGATAAAGGCCCCATTTCAAAAATATATAAAGAATTGATTCAACTTTATAAGAATACAAGCCATTCTTCAATTGATGATAAATGTTCAAAAGATATGAACAATTTTCAGATGAAGAAATTAAAACCATTTCTAGACATATGAAAAAATGTTCTAAATCACAATTGGTCAGAGAAATACAAATTAAGACAACTCTGAGGTGCCATTACAAACCTCTCAGATTAGCTAAGATGACAGGGGAAGATAATGATGAATATTGGAGGGGATGTGAGAAAACTGGGACACTAATGCATTGTTGGTGGAGTTGTGAACTGATCCAACCATTCTGGCACTATGGAACTATGCCCAAAGGTCTATCAAACTGTCTATACCCTTTGATCCAGTTATGTCTCTACTGGGTCTGTATCTCAAAGAGAACATAAAAAAGGGGAAAGAATCTACATATACAAAAATGTTTGTAGAAGCCCTTTTTGTAGTAGCAAGGAACTAGAAACTGAGTAGATACGCATCCACTGGAGAATGACTGAATAGGTTATGGTATATGAATGTTATGGAATATTATTGTTCTATAAGAAATAATCAAGAAGATGATTGCAGAAAGGCCTAGAGAGACTTACATGAACTGATGGTAAGTGAAGTAAGTAAAACCAAGAGAACATTGTACACAGCAGCAACAAGATTATACGATGATCAACTCTGATGGATGTGGCTCTCTTCAACAGCCAGATGATTCAGGCCAGTTCCAATGGTCCTATGATGGGGAGAGTCATCTACACCCAAAGAGAGGACTGTGAGAACTCAGTATAAATCACAACATAGTACTTTCATTTTTTGTTGTTGTTGTTGCTGTTGCTTGCTTGCATTTTATTTTGTTTTGTTTTGTTTTTCTTTTTTGATCTGGTTTTTCTTGTGCAGCATTAATAACTGTGGGAATACATATAGAAAAATTGCCTATGTTTAATGTATATTGGATTTTTTTGTGGTCTAGGGGAAGGGTGGGAGGAAGGGAGGGAAAAAAGGTTTGGCAAGGGTGAATGTTGAAAAGTATCTATGCATGATTGTTGGTGGAGCTGTGAACGGATACAGCCATTCTGGAGAACAATTTGGAGCTATGCTCAAAAAGTTATCAAACTGTGCATACCCTTTGACCCAGCAGCATTTCTATTGGGCTTATATCCCAAAGAAATCATAAAGGAAGGAAAAGGCCCCACATGTGCAAGAATGTTTGTGGCAGCCCTTTTTGTAGTGGCTAGAAACTGGAAATTGAATAGATGCCCTTCAATTGGAGAATGGCTGAATAAATTATGGTATATGAATGTTATGGAATATTATTGTTCTGTAAGAAATGACCAGCAAGATGATTTCAGAGAGGCCTGGAGAGACTTACATGAACTGATGCTGAGTGAAATGAGCAGAACCAGGAGATCATTATACACGGCAACAACAGTACTATATGACGATCAATTCTGATGGACATGGCTCTCTTCAACAATGAAATGTTTCAAACCACCTCCAATTGTTCACTGAAGAAAGCCATATACACCCAGAGAGAGGGATGCGAAATGTGGACCACAACATAACATTCTCATACTCCTTGATTGATGTTTGCTTACATTGTGTTTCCTTTATCTGATATATCGTTTGTGTAGATAAGATTTTTCTTGCACACCAATGATAAGTTTGGAAATATGTATACATATATTCGATTTGCCAATATTTTAACATAATTAACATGTAGTGGATATCCTGCCATCTAGGGGAGGGGTGGGGAGTTGGGGGGAAAAATTTGTAACGGAAAGCTATGTAAGGGTTATTGTTGAAGAATTACCCACACATATGTTATGCAAATAAAATAAAAAATTAAAAAAAAAAAAAAATTTCTATGCATGTTTTTTGAAAATAGAAAGCTTTAGTAAAAAAAAAAAGAAGAAAAAAAAAGAAAAAGCTTTTTTTTAAAAAAGACAAGTTTTGTGTTGCAATTCTGCCCTCAAAACATAGTGTAAATCATTTGGTCTCTAAGTCCAAGTGTGCAAAATCAGTGATGTGGCTTAGTGAGAAAAAAAGTGTTAGAAAAATTTCTTGGTAGAATTCTGAAGCCCTGTCATACTAATAGATTAGTTCACTAGGTACATTGAAACTGCTAATTCCGTCAGCAAAGATCAACTTGCCTTTGCTCTGCTCCCATGTTCTGAGACCCTTAAGGATTTCAAAAAATACCCAAAGCAGATATCAGTGATAAATTATTTTATGATCTCCAATGCCATCCATCTGTTATGAAGGATACAGTGTCAGAGATCTTGCCATTTTCCAATGGCATTGACTAAAGTTCTAGTAGTCTCTCTCTTGGTTTTCAGAGGGTGGCCAAAGAAGAGAGGTTTACAGCAGTATAACATACAGTAGAAAGCCTTCACACTGCCATCTGACACAGTGGAAGATAAGATTCAGGTTAAAAAAGTTTTAGTTTTAAGAATTTTTGTTGTACAAAATTTGTGGTATTGTGATTTCACGTGTTATGAAGTGATTATTATTTGAAATCATTTTTTTTTAAATTGAGATGTTAGCACAAAAGGTCAGAATTCTAAGAAGTTACAAACAAAAAAAATGTTTTGCATGTTGCCAGTTTTATTTTGTGATTTGGAGATTTTTGGGATTGTTTCATAGTTATTGTATTAGGGAAAGTACATGTTATCAGAATTAATATTTTTTATAAAAAATTATGTGCAGTGTATTTTTTTTAATTAAAGCTTTTTATTTGCATAACATATGCATGGGTAGTTCTTCAACATTGATCCTTACAAAGCTTTCCGTTACAAATTTTCCCCCCAGTCTCCTCCCCTCCCCTAGATGTCAGGAAGTCCACTACATGTTAATTATATTGAAATACTTGACAAGTCGAATATATATATACACATATTTCCATACTTATCTTGCTGTGCAAGAACAATCGTATCTACATGAACAAAAAATAACTGAAAAAGGAAACACAATGCAAACAAACATTGATAGAGATCATGGAAATGATGTGTTGTGGTCCAAATTTCATATCCCTCTCTCTGGGTGTATATGGCTTTCTTCACTGAACAATTGGAACTGGTTTTAGACATTTCATTGTTGAAGAGAGCCAGGTCCATCAGAATTGATCATCATATAATATTGTTGTTGCGGTGTATAATGATCTCCTGGTTCTGCTCGTTTCACTCAGCATCAGTTCATGCAAGTCTCTCCAGGCCTCTCTGAAATCATCTTGCTGGTCATTTCTTACAGAACAATAATATTCTATAACATTCATATACCATAATTTATTCAGCCACTCTCCAATTGATGGGCATCCATTCAGTTTCCAGTTTCTAGCCACTACAAAAAGGGCTGCCACAAACATTTTTGCACATGTGGGGCCCTTTCCCTCCTCTAAGGTCTCTTTGGGATATAAGCCCAATAGAAACACTGCTGGGTCAAAGGGTATGCACAGTTTGATAACTTTTTGAGCATAGCTCCAAATTATGCAGTGTATTTTTAACAATATCTATTGAAAGATTATGAGTTTTAGTGGTTGCAGAAACCTAACCCTCTATTTCCTGTAGATTCAATATATCAGTATTTGCATTTTTTTACTTCTATGCTATTTTCTAGGAATGGCAACTTTGTGAAAGTTGAAGATTGACTGTAATTTCAATTCAATAAATATTTATGCTACTATATGCACAACACCATGCTTGAGACAAAATTTTGATGACCGGGTTTATAATCTAGAAGTAAGAAACATATATAAATAACTATAATATAATATTTTAGAAATGCAGGAGATAGATATAAGAAAAGCAAAATGAAATCCAAGGAAAGTCTAAACCGGAAATTAGGGAAGGCTTCCAGGAAGAATGGAACTTTAAAGGATAGGCAGGAATTTTAAGAGGTTGGAGTAAGAGAATATATTCTAGATAGTGGTTACTATAAGTAAAAGCAAGAAGATGAAAAGGTACAAAACATGTACAAGGAATAGTAAGCAATATAGTTTGGCTATTGAGTTCAATATGTTTTAGGCATTTGGGAGCCAAGTAGAACTGAGATGACGAGACCTACAAATAAGGAAGATTAGTTTGGTGTCTGATTGAAGGATGGCCAGTAATAAAGAGAAAATGGAGATAGCAGGAAGACCTCTTAAGGGACAAGTTATTATTGTTTTAATTGGTCTTTATTTTATTTTCAGATTCACATTTTCTCATCCCTACCTTTCTTCTTCACCCTCCAACCCAGTTGAGAAAATAAGAAAAACAAAATTCTTGTTACAAAGAGCCTCTTAAAACAGTGAAGGCAAGTGCTGATGAAGGGCTGTCAGGGTGGCAGCAATGAGAAAGAGCTGGATTTATAATACAACAGAAAGAGCAATGGGTCAAAGGACCTGGATTCAAAAATCGTTTCTGATGTACCTGTATGAGCTGGGGCAAATAACTCTGTCAGGTCTTAGCTTCTCATCAATAAAATGAGAGAACTGGACATCTGAAGTTCCCCTCAGCTCTGATTAAGCTGTTTCAGGCATTGGAGAAGTAAAGTGATCCTCAATTTTGAATATACTTTCATAGTCCTATTTTTCCTACTCAAATTGGACCTCTGATCTTTATTCAAAGTAAGATGCAAATGACTAACATATTAAAATGGTACCTTTCCCAGAATGGTTTTCCTTTAACAGGAATAAAAACATTAAGATAAAGTTGGGATATTTCCAATCCTAAAGCAGAAAGAATAGAATATTGGGGAGGGGAGAGGTCAGGCAGGATCTTTTTTGTATACCAGCTACAGATGGAAAAAAAAATGGAGTATTGAATAAAGAAGGAGGGATAGGGCAAGAATAAGAAATCAAAAGAAGAAAAGTGCAGGGGTAAGCAAAAAAAGGGCAAGTCAGTGAAAGAAAGAGAAAAATGGAATATCTTAAATTAGATCCAGAAAATTTGGAGTCTGAGAGAGACCACAGGACCTGAGGGAGAGAAACTTTCTTGAGAAAGAGGAAAGGAGTCAAGATCATGTGCTTAGTTTATGTGTATGGATCAAATGGAAACTAAAAAGGTTCAGCAAAACTCTGTGCCAGTAAATTAGTATTTGATAAGAAACATTTATTATTGTCTCAGTGGTAGGAGAGGGAATTTCTTGGTTCTATAACTCGTGATTTTACACATTTTACATACATATGCATATATATATATATACATATATCTATGATATGTGGCATATCAATGTTCTTATCTCCTCCCTCTATTGATTATAATCTCATATGTATCTTGCCATCTTGTGCTTAAATGCTCCACAAAGGATCCACTCAACAGAAAGGCCATTTTATTCTGGTTCTTTTTACCAATCTGGGGGCACTACTAGTATAGTACTTGGAATGCCATCTCTTGCTCTTCATCCTTAAAATACAATTTGGCTCATCTCTTTTTCTATCATACCTGGTCTTAATGGGTGTGAAATGGGGAAAGAGCACTGACTGTGAAATTCAAGGCCCTGGGTATGAACCCAATCCTGCTTTACTAACTGTATGATCTTTGGCAAATTATTTAATCAACTTGTCACTCAGTTTACCCATCTGTAAAATGAAAGGATTAACCTGAGTGACTTCTGGGATTTTCTTCAGTTCTAGATTGATGATTTTATGTCTTTTATAACCAGTACATGAAGCTCAAATAATAAAAAGATACATAGAGATAATTCTCATCCTCCTCCTCACACTCTATTTTCTTTTTTTAATTTGCTCTGATAGAGAGGCCTGGAGAGACTTGCATGAACTGATGCTGAGTGAAATGAGCAGAACCAGGAGATCATCATACACAGCAACAACAAGACTATATGATGATCAATTCTGATGGACATGGCTCTCTTCAACAATGAAATGTTTCAAACCAGTTCCAATTGTTCAGTGAAGAAAGCCATATACACCCAGAGAGAGGGATGTGAAATGTGGACCACAACATAACATTTTCATCCTCTCTATGGATGTTTGCTTGCATTGTGTTTCCTTTCTCATATTTTTTTTCTTGTAGATAACAATTTTTCTTGCACAACAATAAGTGTGGAAATATGTATACATATATTAGATTTGTCAAGTATTTTAACATAATTAACATGTAGTGGATATCCTGCCATCTAGGGGAGGGGTGGGGAGTGGGGGGGGGAATTTGTAACGGAAAGCTTTGTAAGGGTTAATGTTGAAGAATTACCCATACATATGTTTTGCAAATAAAAAGTTTTAATTAAAAAAAAAAAATAATTTGCTCTGATGCACTGGAAATTCCCCTCCCCAGCCCCAGGTTGGGCTTCATTCACCTACCTTCAGTTCTACCTTCCGAGATTGGATCTTCAGTTTAAGGCTTATTTCTGCTCACAGGATCGTAGATTCAGGTAGAAGAGACCTCAGAACCCCTCCAATGCAATGCTTTCATTTAATAACCGATGAAACTGAGGGCCAGGTGGGGAGGATATTTGGGGGAGGGGATAGCCAGAATATAGGGAGACCTTTTTCGCGTCTCAGATGGGGGAGAAGGAGAATACCGGAGTGTTAAATGACTTGCCCAAGATCACATGGGTAGTTAGCTTCAGAGCTGGAATTTGAACCCAGATTTCAACTCCAGACCCTTCCTGTTCTTTCTACCCTGACACACTGTTTCCTTCAAATGTAATACAATATAAAAAACTTCTTTTTGAGCATTATCTAAACATTCCTTTGCATTTCTGTGTGATTTACACAGTTTTTGAAGATTCCTAATCGGTTCATTTTGTTTTGTTTAGGGGAATATGATAGGAGGAGGAGGAAATGGGGGGAAGGGGAATGGGAGAAGAGGAGGAGGAGGAAGGTTGGTCATTCGGCCTTGTGCTTCCCTGGTTGGGGGCGGGGTATGTAAAGGGAAACTTGCTAGGTCTGGGAGAGTGATGTTGCAATTTTAGAATTGGGGCTTTCTGAAGAGCATCCCTGAATGACGAGATGTTATTACATTTTCCCACCCGCTCCTCTGCCACCCCACCCTGCATCTGAGCCCCCTCTGCCTCACTGATTCCCTGTCTTCCTCCCCCAAAGTTCTTGCCGTTTCTCTTTGCAGCTGTTCCCCCATTCCCTCCCTGGAGGGACGGAACATGCTGCACAAGGCATTTGGCACTGGGGCTGTCGGTATCAGTGTGAGCCATGCCTCAGAGTGTGAAGTACCCTAAAATAACAAGCTTCTCTTCCCTTCAGAGCACACTCATGAGTCACAGAGCCCAGCCCAGCGCAGCCCAGCACAACACTGGGGTTGGTAGGCATGTTTCTGAAATGTCTACAGCAATTTGCTAACCAAAGGAAACCAGCCCTTCCTTTTGAAAATTCACTCTCTCCCCTACGTACACCAGGCTTCATTTTACAGGAGCAGCAAACTGCTCTTCCCTGTTCCTCCCTCTTTAGTAGAGGCAGCCCACACTCTTTTTGTTCTGCTGGAGGGGCTATTGAAGATCAAGGTCACCTTCGACACAAGCCTTTCATTGCTCCCGGAAAGCTGTGTAGGTGACTTGATGTGCTCCTCTCACTGCCATTCAGTGGAGCTCTCAACTCTTTTAATCCCAGACTCCATCCATGTGGTCCCCACCATTTATTTACCCAGGACTGTCCACTATGGTGCTAACTCAGACTTGTCCCATAAGCCAGACCTGCCCTTGTACCATATCAGTCTCAGTTTCTTTGTGGTCCCTGTCTGTGACAGACAACTAATCAACCACATTGCACTAAACTATTAATAGCAGATAATAGGTTTTTGTTGTTGTTATTGTTCAGTCTTTTTTTTTTTTTTTTTTTTTAGTCATATCCAACTCTTTGTCATATCCAACCCATGTAGGATTTTCTTGGTAAAGATACTGTAATGGAAAAAAAAAAATAAAGGTACTGGAATGGTTTTGCCATTTCCCCCTCCAACTAATTTTACAGATAAAGAAACTGAGGCAAGAAGGTTTAAGTAATTTACTCATGCTAGTAAGTGTTCGAGGCCAGATTTGTTGAGTCTTCCTGATTCTAAATCCATTACTGGATACATTGTGCTAATGGCTTAATCTCACCCAAAGTGAAGTAGGATAAGTAGCAATATAGATAGAGAGCTGGCTTTGCAGTGGGAAAACCTGAGTGAATTCTACTCTGGTTCTGCCTGCACAGGTGACTTTGGACAAGTCATTGTACAGTGTCTCGTGCTTTAGTGTATTTAGTCAAGAAGTCCTGGGTTCAAATCTTGCTTTTAGGCACTTACTGCTCATGTGAGGATGGGTCAGTTGCTTAACTTTTTTGTCCCCCAACTTTCATCATCTATTAAAGTGAGGGTTTTGAACTAGTTTTGAGATTTCCCTTCAAGCCCTCAATTCATGAATCAGCACCAATGAGTTAACAAGATACATTAATAGAGCCTTCAGTTACTCAACCCAGCATTTCTTAAACTAATTTGGCCAGAGAGCATTTTGGAGCTTGAAAAATATTGACAGAATCTGGATCTTAAGTTGTGGCTCAGAACATCTCAGAATCAGGAGGATTTTGGAGCAATTTAAAGGAATTTAAGCCTGGTTTGTACCAAACTTTTTCACGTGTAATAATTTTCCCATACTCATTCAATAAACATTTATTAAGAGCCCAATGAAAAAACAACAGGGCAACTAAATGGTGTTGTGGATAAAGGGCCAGGTATGGAGTCAGGAAGACCTGAGTTCAAATGTGACCTCAGACATAACTAGTTGTATGAGGCTGGATAAGTCACATAACCCTAGTTGCCTCAGTTTCCTCATCTTATGAAAAGAATTGGAGAGGGAAATGGCAAACCACTTCATTGTCTTTGCTAAGAAAACCCTGTCATTATCACAAAGAGTCAGACATGACTGAAAAGGACTGAATAAAATTAATAAACACTTATTAGGAGTCTACTATGTGCCAGGCAGTATGCTAAATTCTGGGGATATAAGAAGAGGCAAAAGACAGTCCATACTCTGAAGGAGCTTATAGCCCAATGGGAGAGACAACAGGAAAGCAAACATGCACAAGCTACATATAGAACACATAGAAAATAATTAAAAGAGAAATTATTTTCTGGTAGATGTCATTCCTGTTCCTTCCTCAAAAACTTTGGTACCTGGATTACAATTTCTTGTTTTCCCAATTCCTGCTCTCATATTTAGGGACTTCAAGGCACCAGACACATAATTTCATATGTAATATTTTAGAGGGGATCCTTCACTCACAATAGGAAGAACCCAACTAGGTCCATAGAACATCAGATGGGAAATACTGCTTTAAATCTAGTTCTGTTGGCAATTTTAGCTAGAAGGACTCTCAGGAAGCCACCATGGGTGTTAACCCACAATCCCCACATGCATATCTGGGCCTGTGCCAGGAAACAGCAGCAAGTTTCAAAGGCCTGGAATCTGGCCATACTTGTCCACAACCTCCAAAGCAGAGCTCAGAGCTCAGAAGCTGCCCTCATATCCACACAAGGCCTTTCCCTGTCCAATTCCTTTCCCAACACCTCTACCCCCAATTTGTTAGTGTTATCTGACTCTGGCAGAAATTGCTTTAATATTATATTTACTTTATCTATGTTCACATGAATTCTAAGATACTTGAAGGCAAAAAATGATTTTGGCTTTGTGTTTTGAATATCTGGCCTGGTCAAGGGAATAAAGAGTTGGGCTTTAAACCTGGAGTTCAAGAATATATATGTCCCCTGACATATATATTCCAATCTCTCAGTTCTGAGTATTTTCTCTGGCTCTCCCCTATATCTCGATTGCTTCCCTCCCTCCCTCTAGCTACTTACTGGCTTCTCTGGCTTCCTTTAAGTCCCAACTAAAATCCCATCTTTTAATTCCTCAGCCCCTCTCCATCTCAGTGCCTTCTCACTATTATGTGCTATTTATCCTGTGTATACCTTTCTTTGAATATATTTGATTATGTGATGTCTTCCCCCAATGGATTGTAAGCTCCTAGAAGACAGGGACCGACCTTTTTGCCTCTTTTTGTTGCCTCACTGCTTAGCACAGTACTAGCTGTGTTTGTTTAATGTTTAGTTGTTTTTTAATTATGTCCCAGTCTTTGTGACCCCATTTGAGGTTTTTTAGGTAAAAATACAGGAGTGGTTGGCCATTTCTTTCTCCAGCTAATTTTGCAGATGAGGAAACTGAGGCAAGTGGAGTTACACAGCTAGTAAATATCTAAGGCCAGATTTGAGCTCAGAAAGATGATTTAGTCTTCCCTGACTCAGGCCCAGTGTTCTCTCCACTGTACCACCCAGCTGCCCCCTGCATGGCACTTAATAAATATTAATTGATTGATTAATACTAGCTGTGTGATCTTGTGTAAGTCACCACCTTTCAGCGCATTTAATCCTTAGGATTCCCCCCCCCCAAAAAAAAAAAAAAAAAAAGCAATTGAGGTTAAATGACTTGCCAGGGTCACACAGCTAGGGAATGTTAAGTGTCTGAGACCAAATTTGAACTCAGATCCTGCTGACTTCAGGGCTGGTACTCTATCCACTTCGACACCTAGCTGGCCCTAGGAAAATTTCTAAGGCTGGAAGGGGGCAAAGAAGGTTTACTCACCAGGGGGGTTCCCCATGCATTACATCCCCAACCACCTCGCAAATAAAAAGCACTTTATAAATGTTTCTTGCATCAAATCACAAAGCACTTTCTTCACTATAAATGCCTTGGGAAGCAAGTAATACAAGTGTTTATTATCGCTGTTGATCTCTCTTTCTTTCTTTCTTTCTTTTTTTTTTTTTTTTGATCTCTATTTCTAGATGAAGAAACAGGTTCAGAGAATTGAGGTGACTTGTTATCAACCAATAAGAGGGCCACACCAGAGGTCATGTCCTTTGACTCCAAGGCCTACTTTTATTTCTGCCTCTTCATAAAAATGTTTTTTATTTACAAAGTTTGTAGACGTAATTTCGGGTCTTCCTTACAGCCTTCCATCCCTGCAGGGCAGGGGATGGGCATTAATAAGTTCATTTTGCAGGCCAGGATGCTGAGAGGGCCTGCCAAGGCCACACAGCTAGATAGTAAGTGACGGAGTCATCATCCAATTCTAGGTGTTCTGAAGCTAAATCCAATACTCCTTCCGCCCCATCAGGCTGCTCGTCTCAAGTGGATGCTGGTAATTCTTTGCCGTTTGGAAGGGTGTGAGTCTCTCTGTAAATATTCCAAGCAAATATTCTGCAAGCCTCTTGAGAGGTTTGTGTTGGCCTATTTGGCAAAAGCATTCTCCAGCAAATTCTCATTGCCTGACAGCACTACTTTGCTAAGGGTGTTATTACACACGGAGCAGAAGGAGGAGCTCCCATGATGAGATGACCTCTGTGTTTGTCTGCTACGGTGGAAAGATCCATGGAAGAACTGGGTCTACTTTAGTCTCTTTTACTAATTAATAATCTGATCTTCTGGAAGCATTTTTTTTTAAATTTGTAAATTGGATCTATTTTTTAAAAATTCAGTTCAACAAACATTTATCAAGGGAATGATATTAAATATAAACTCCTCTGCTGTTCATTTAAAGCCTTTCATAACCTGGCCCCAACCTAACTTTCTAGCCTTATTATACAGACTTCCACTCCTTGCGGTCTAGCCACATTGGCCTTCTCATTCACCATCCCTGTCTGCAGTGAACTTCCTCACTTCTCAGAAACCAGTTTTCTACAAGGCTCAGTTAAATTCCAGCAAGTATATGAGGCCTTTCCTGCTCTCCAAAGCAGCTAGTGACATCCTCTCAAAATAATCTTTTATCTATTTGTATTTATGTATACAAATATAGGTTATATACTTCTCGAGGGCACAGATTCCTTCTAATTTCAAATCTATTCTATCATCATGTAACTGTTTTTAGTTTTGTTTTTGTATCCTCAGTGCCTGATACACAGCAGGTGTGCTTATTGATTAACTGATTGATGAAGCTAGGCCCAATACTTGGAGTAATTCTTGCATTGTTATGACTAAGAAGGGTCAGCCAAAATTCCTTCCTTGATTGTTTCTGCCCAAATTAAATGCCATCTATCCCCATCCAAGACCCTACATTAGACTTTGTTTCTACCTTTCTCAGTTTTTGTGTTTGGAATTTATTAATTTGTCTTAGAAATATTTATGTATGTATCGCTCTCCTTGCCTCTCATATAGATTGCAAGCTTCATGAGGTCAGGGTCTATGTTTTATTTAATTTTTAAATCTTGCCCAACACCTAGCAGAGTGTGTTGCATGCTGTATTATGTATTAAACATAAGTTTGTTGAATTGAATTATGGTGATGCAATTTGGGAGATCTTAGAAAGGTCCTTACCTTCCCTATCTGTCTACCACACTACCTGAAATTCCACCATTAGAGTTCATTTTATAACAGGTGTTTGATAAATATTTGATAAAGGTAAAAAAAAATCATGAACTAGACACACCATCTCTCAGTTCCAGAAGTTACTTTTTTAAACTGTTTCCCATACCCAGACTGCTCCACTTCCTCATCGCCACCTCTGGCTTCTCTATTTTCCTTTGAGTTCTAGCTAAAATCTCTTCTATAAGAAACCATTCCCAATTCCCTCTTATTGATAATGTCTAATTTCTTCTCCAAATAGTTTATTTATACATATGTTTTCTCACCCATTACTCTGTAAGCTGCTTGAGGGAAGGGACTGTCCTGTTTCTTTTTGGGTTCCCAGCACTTAGTATAGTATCATAGGAAATCCTTAATAAATTCTTATTTATTTGACTTGATGAATAAAAGATCACATGAGATAATAAATGAAGAGAGAAAGCAAGGACATAAGCATTTATTAAAGGCCTACCATATGCCAAAGTTCTTTACAAATATTATCTCATTTGTTTCTCTCAATGATTGTGGGAGATTGGTGCTGTTATTATCTCCATTTTCCAGTTGAGAAAACTGAGGCAGAAGTCAAATGAATTGTCTAAGGTCATCCAGTTAGTGTGTGAAGCTGAATTTGAACTTAGGTCTTCCTGACTCCAGATTCACTAATCTATCTTCTGTACCACCTAGCTATCTCTGAAATATGGAAAAAGATGAGAAAAGATGAAATCTACACAAACAGGAGATTTCTGTTATTATCAATATAACACTAATATGTGAAAAAGTTAATAGAAGGAAAATGTTCCCTGATTTAACTGTTTTTTGTTTGTTTGGGTTTATTTTTTTATTTATTGTTTTGCTGAGGCAGTTGGGATTAAGTGATTTATCTAGGGGTCACACAGCTAGTGTTAAGTATCTGAAGCTGCATTTAAACTCAGGTCCCTCCTGCCTGCAGGATGGATGCTCTATCCATTGTGCCATCTTGCTGCCCCCAGATAACTGCTTTTTTTTGGGGGGGGGGAAGAAAGGATACATATCATAGATATTGAAATCCAGAGGCTGAATAGATCAGGTCAGAAATGAAACTCAAGGAGAACTTAGATGTACCTGTTTTGGGAACACCCTCTGGGGTCTATTTTATTGCTTTCAGGATTGTGCCAACAGTGAGGAAAGTATGGCAGATGTCAGCAGAGAGCTGCCAGAGATGACTGGGACAGCACCACTTCCTGACTTCTTAAAGTCCTTTGCTCTAACCCTTCTTTGAAATTCATTTTTTTTTTTTTTTTTTAATAATGAGAATAAGAGAAAGGATTTAAAAGACTATCTCTCTAGAACTACTAACCATTGTCTTCCTGCCTTTGGCAGGGAGGGTGGGGATGCAGAGGAGGGAAGTGAGAATCATGATGTTAGAGCTGGAAGGAGATCTTAAAAACAATCTCATCCAACTTATTCATTTTACAGATAAGGAAACCAAAGGGCAAAATAAATAATCTGCCCAAGGTCACACTGGTAATAAATCACAGCACTGGGTTTCTAATCTAAAAACTCTGAAGGCAATTTCCCCAAATACTCAGGAGTAGAGAAAATAAAGTTCAAATACACACACACACACTCATACATACACTACACATATGCACACACCCCACACATAGCATGCACACACGTGTGCATTTTATCTATATAATGAGTCTATTGTGTATTATATGTGTGTGCATGTTTATATATGTATATGTGTGTGGCTATATGTATACCCATGTATATATGTATAAATATGCATGTGTATATGTATATATGTTTTAGTCTCCTTGCTCCTTAGTATTTGGAGAAATTGCTTTCAGAAAACCTAGTTTAGAAACTTAATTCTACAATTTATTACCAGTGTGATCTTGGGTAAATTATTTAACCTTTGCCCTTCAGTTTCCTCATCTATAAAATGAAGTAGTTGAACTAGATAGTTTTTAAGATTTTCTTCCAAGATCTACTTATCTACCCACTGGCCTACCTACCCATCAATTTAACTACCTATCTAACTCCTCTCTCCTTCTCTCCCTCTCTCAGTCTCAGAAAGAGGGCTGCTTGTTGAAAATAGAAACAAAGAAAACACCTGAAGCATTTGGTTCACAACAGCCCGAAGGGGTAAATATCCGAGTTTTTGTTATTCCCCTCTTACAGAGGAGAAAATGGAAGCTTTAAGAAGGCCAATGACTTGTTTTCCCACAAGGAAGGGAGGGGAAAGAGCTTCCCCTTCCCCACCCTGTACCCTTTTCTCTGGGAATATGGACTAGCCAAGTGAACCTGAGCCTTGCTTTGAGAAGCTTTCCCAGAGCACAGATGGTTGAATAATGATCCTGAGAGACACACTTCCAACCTTGAGAAATTAGGAGCTCCTGGATCCCCCAATCAGTTTTTGGACTGTCCCTTCAGTGCTGCTCCTTACAACCAGAGCAATCTTTCTCAGAGGAGGTGGCCACTTATAGAAGGGAATATCCAAGCCATTGAACTGACTTGTTGGAAGACATAGACCTTGAGGGAATATATTACTAACTCAAAATGAAATGGCTTTTTAGCAGTGTCACTCACTGTTTCATGCTCTATTGTTTTTAAGAATTAACCTTGAGAGAGGATTTTGGGAAGATGGCAGAGTCAGTCAGAAAATCCCAAGATCTCCAGGTTTCCTTTTCAAACAAGACAAAAGAGCAGCAAAAGTAAACAAGAGCTGGGATAGAACAATGATTCCCCAGGGACAACTGGAGAAGATTGAGGAAACATCCCAGGACTGAGACTCAGCTGAGTGAAGTGTAAATACCTCCAGATTATTTCTAGTCAAACACCAAGAGGTGAGCCCTAGAGGCAGCAGAGTTGGGAGGTAGGCTCAGATTTAACCACCAGAATTTTCACTTTACAATCAGTGAGGGGGGAAGAAGGGCCAGCATTTGCTTTTAAGGACACCAAGCCAAACTGTGCTATCCAATGGGTCCCTGGGTAAGAGGGAAGCATCACAAGCAGTTCTAAGCACAGAAGCAGGGATACTGCTGGCAGTGAGTACTCACAAAAGAACTGAGTTCTTAGTTTTAGTTCCAGGCTAGAGGGGACAAGTGAAGATTATAGCCCTGCAGGGTCCTCAGGGAGCAAGAGCTTCTGCAGCACAGTGTGCCAAGGAAGGGGGTGTGGGATTGAGGGCTACTCTAGCTGTGAAGAGGGGAAAGGGAGGAACAGGTTGGCCCAGGACAAAGCTTAAAAAATAAAATGAATGAAAAAATAGAAGAGAATGTGAAGCAACTCATAAGAAAAACAACTAATCTAGAGAACAGATCAAGAAGAGAAAACATAAGAATAATAGGACTACCTGAAAATCACGACCAAATATTACAAGAAACATGAAAAAAAAATAATTGAAATATAGCGGAACCATAATTAGAATTACATAAGACCTAGCACTGGCTACACTAAATGATTACAGGTCTTGGGACACTATATACTAAAGAGCAAAAGAAATGTGGTTGTTGCCAAAAATATTACACCTAGCAAAGTTAAGTAAAATCCTAAACAGAAAAAAAAAAAAAAAATGGACATTTGGTGAATTGACAGACTTTCAGGACTTTGTTACCAAAAAAACCCAGAACTTAGTAGGAAATTTGATGCACAAAATCCAGGAGAAATAAAAGGTAAAGATAAAAAACCAATTACAAAGACCCAATAAGGACAAATTGTTTATTTTTTATATGTGGAAATGTAAACAGTATATCTAAGATTACCATTAGCAATTTAGTAGTTTAAAAGAATTATTAGGGTAGAGATGAATATGATGCAATTCTAAAAAGCAATATGGTGTAGGAAAAGATAAAAAAGTAATTATCTTATACAAATAAGGCACAAGAGGAAGAACTGATACAGAGGAATTAGATGGGGGACGAGGGCTGATAGTTCTGGCACTCTACTCACATCAAATATGGATTAAAGAGAGAATAAGATATTTATTGAGAAGGTTATAAAACTCTTCTAAGTTTGCAAAGAAATAAGAGGGTGAGGGAATAGGATAAGAGGGGTATGAAGAGCATGTAAATTAATGGGAATTACATATTTAGAAAAGTCCTCAAAATTCAGAAAAAATTAAGAGGGCAAAAGGATAGGATAGGGGAAGAGGATAAGGGAGGGATTCTTGAAGGAGAGTAAATTAAGGATGGACAAGAAAGAAGGCAGAAGTAAAGCAGAGGAATGAGGAGATATAGGAATAAGAAGAAGAATGAGGAAAATATGAAGGAGGAAAATATACAACAAGTAATTATATCTTAGAATGTGAATCAATGAATTTACCCATAAAATAGAAAAATCTGATAGCAGATTAAAAATTTGAATTCAACAATATGTTGCTTTCAGGGAATGCTTTAAAAATGAGAGATACACACAAACATAAAATAAAGGTCACGAGTAGACATTATTATGTAAAAAAAGTAGTGGTAATAATCATGATCTCAGAAAAAGTTAAAGCTAAGATAGATTTAATCAAAAGACAAAAAATAAGAAGACTACACTGTGTCAACCATATTAATAAGTATTACTTTAGACCTCTTAAAGTAGCTAGACGATATAAAACATGTGAGAGAATATCTGCCAAAATAGACACAAGAATGCTATAAATACAAAGCAAAATTTTACTAATAAAGTTAGATCTAAATAATTGAAATAATATTTATTGTTCATAAGTAGATAAGTCAATATAAATTTCTAAATGACAGTTTTACCTAACTAATCTATTTATATAATGCCATCCCAATTAATTTACTAAAAAAAAAAAATCTTACTGAGTTAAGAAAAAAATAGTAAGAGGGTTCATTTGGAAGAGCAGAGGGTCAAGAACTTCAAGGAAACCAGGGGGGAAAGATGTAAAGTAGCTAGATTCTGTGATATCAAACCTTAATCCAAATTATAAAATGAGAGCCTGTTGAAGTATAAAGTGGATAATTCTGATTATTTTAAATTAAATTTTCCTTGCATAAATAAAACCTAATATAGCCAAGAACAGAAGAAATGGAGAAAATGGGGGACAAACTTTCATAGACAACTTCTCAGATAGAATGTGATTAGCTTGGAATATTGCTGTGGTGAAGGAAATCATGAACTGATAGAATTAGAAAAATATAGAAAGACTTGGATTCATGAAGGAAGAAGCTATCTCTCTTCAAAGAAAGAGATGAAAAATAGAAATAAGCATAGTATAGTCTTATTTATACATATGAGTATATATATGTATATTTATAGATATTTATTCATATGTATAAATATATATTTGGGGAGTATATGTGTGGATGTGGATGTGTCCACACTTAATTGTAGCCTTCTGGGGCAGGTGGGGAAAAAATAAAATAAAAAGCACACAGAGGAGAACAAAGAAAACCTAGGAGGAAGCAAAGAAAACATGGATATCTTTAAAAACAATGTGTGGTATTTGTTATATAGGTTTTGAAATGAAAATGTATTGCTTAATATTGAATCTTCTCTTGTGTTCTGCTGTGAAATTGACAGTGCTTTTTTTTTCTTTTCTCATTTTGTATTTGTTTAAAATATAATTTAAACTAAATAAATTTAATCTCCTCCCAAAATACAATAGGAATTATAGGTGATACTATTACCATATTTTGTCATTGTCAGCGCATACTTATAATTTTTTCATGCTTACAGAATGCCTTTTATGTTTGAAGAATGTTTTTATGTATGCATGAAATAAATGGTTATTTTATATTAAATCTAAACTGTACAATGAATATCTTTCTGTTTTGGGGGGACTCCAGGCATAAACCAACTCAAAACTCTGATGATTCCAATGGGATTCCAATGGGGAGGCCTTAAAAAACTAAAGAAAACAAGGAAAGAAGAACCCTTGTCCCTCTTTCAAAAGTTGAGACTCCCCTAGGACTGAACTGGCCCCCTTGTGTGAGATCAGAACAAGGACTTCTTAATAGGAAAATGCATTGCCCCCCCACCTCTCCTGAGCCAAAAACAGGATCTGTGGTTACTCTAATAATAATAATCCTAATAGGAAAAACCTTACCGAGAACAATAGTTTGCATTTGGCTCACTGAGTAATAATATGTAGCTCCCAGCCAACTGAGGATTTTAGTTCTGTGTAAGCAGAATGGAGAAGAATTCAAGGTTCATCTAGTATGAGGGCTGGTCTGGTCTAACATTAAACAAGGGCTTTGTGAGGGGGATCAGTTCTTTAAAATCTGTCTTCCCTTCCTACAGCATGGGCCCCAGGAGGCCCAAATCTAAGGAGGGGATTTGAATCACGACAGTGCCTGTGTTTCCTTCCAGAAATGGATATGCCTGAAATCCAGGTGTTCTATTATGAGAACATCACAGGGGCAGGACCTAAAGGAAATTTACTGATGAAGAACTGGGGGAGAGGGGTGGGACCTGGCAGCCCTGTAGAGTACTGATCCACCCTCCCTCCAGTGTGCCAGTGTTTGTACCTCTACCCACGCTGTTCCTTTGTAACATAACATAAGTCTTTCTCTGAAAACTGGACACGTGACCCAACTCTCTCACTGGGCCAAGACTGACTATAGATGAACAGATTCTTCCCAGATAAGCCTCAGAAAGCAGTAAGGGCATCCCTTCACTGGATTTCAGGAGAAAAAAAAACAGAGGGAGAAAGAAAGCATAGTTCTAGTAATTTTAATCATGGGAATCTCATAATATGAAGATAAAGAGCAAATATCCTAAACAGTTCTCACAGATAGGTAGAATCATAGGATCTTTCACATAGAAGTATTTGTTGTATTGAATTAATATGGTATTATATGAAAGCTATTTGGAATTTCCTTCCACCTCCCCTGATCCACTCCCAAATATACTCCCTATTTTCCTACCACACTGGCTGAAATCCCACCATGTAAGTGGAGAAGGGGAAGTATTTAACAATCCTTCTCCTTTAAAATCCAAATATCCTGATAACTTCATCCCATTTGCTTAAAAAGGACATAAGCTTGTAGTATCTGGTACCCCAAGATTCAACAATGTTATTTCAATTAATATGACCTGGATAGATGGGAAGACCTTTTTTCTCTTTCCCACTCTGTATTTGTAGAGGCAAATCAGTGTATTGGATAGAGAATTGCTTCAGAATCAGGAAGAAATGAGTTCAAGTTCTGTCTCTGACACATATTCCTTATATGTCCCCAAGCAAGTAATAGTGACCTCTCAGTATCCCCAGGCAACTGACTAGAACTATAAGCTAAATATGAGTTGCCTATCTACTTGCCTACCCCTTGGTAGAGGGAATTTTCTATATTAATAAAACTGAACTTCCCCAAATTACCTGTGTAGCTCTTTTTTCTTTTCTCCATTTTGTTCTTCCCCAAACTACACACTCCACAAGAGAGAATAGCTAGAGAAATAGGGAGATTTCTCTATTTCTACTAGGGATAGACTAGTAGTTTGCTGTGATTTTATAGTTTTGTTTGGTTTAAAAATCTGATCACTCTTTGGATGCAAATTCCACTGAGAAACTAATTCTTTTAAGGTATTATTTGTCATTGATATTGTTCCTGTTGTTTGTTCTTGTTCTTGAAGAGGACTTTGACATCAGGGAAGTGATGTCATGACAAGCAAGTGAATTGGATTTAAGTGAGGGAGGGATATGCAAAGTCACCAGTCCCATTTCTCCTCTGGAGCCATCTGGGTTCAGTACTTAGTGTGTGAAAAAAGAACAGAAAGAGAATTTTGGCATGAAAGTTAATCTACTTATTTACTTTTAATCCTGGCAACTAGATTCCTCCCTGGTAGATTCAACACTAGTCCAGACTTTGAAACTAGTCCTGACTCCAAAGCAATGCTTCCATCCATGTAAAATGAGGGAGTTGGACATGATGAATTCTGGAATTCTTCCACCTCTGTGGATTTGGAATATAATATTATGTCAATAGTACCACAGCTGCCCATATAGGCTCCTTCCCACAAAAAGTCTCCAACTCTAGACCCACACAGATTGGATTCAAATCTGGGGGCACTTGATTCCAAAAAGGGACAGTTCAGGTTTTCTCAGTGTCTTTGGTTCATCATAACCCTACCCTGGAGTAGCATTCCCTAGCAAAATTTTGAAGCAAATCCCCAAAAGAATTAGTAGTTTCCTTTCTAAATAAAATACTCAATGTACAAAGTAGATCTTAGGTATAGGACAGCTATTTGTTTCTTCTATCACAATTAATAATGATTATAACACAAAAAAGCAATTAGTATGAACAGAAAAATACTTAAAACATGAAACTGCTCCTAGAAGGAGCTCAACAGATAATTCACATTCATGCTGAATCTGTATTTTTAAGCATGGTCCTTAAGGAAGAAATCTAGCTGGTAAACCCCAAGATGTCTTGGGAGATTTTAGCAATCAAAATTTACATTCCTTTGGACAGAACACCTGCTGGTAATGGTATGCTATCCTATGTAATTGGAGGAAAGGAAAGAAAAGAAGAGAAAGAAAGAAAGAGAGAAAGAAAGAAAGAGAAATAGAGAAAGAAATAAAAAGAGATATGGGTAAGGAGGAGGGAGATATGAAGAAAGGGAGAGAAGAAAGGATGGAGGAAAGAAGGAAAGGAGGAAGGGAAAGAGGAAGGAAAGGAGGAAAAGAGGAAAGAAGGAAGAAGAGAGGGAGGAAAGGAAGGAAGAAAAGAAGGTAGAAAGAAACCATGCCTTAAACCCAAACCACTCTGGCTCCAAAAGGTTCCAGACCAAGCCCCAATTGGTCAGTTTGGGCCCTGATTGGCTCAAAATGAATGTAAATAGCGATTGTTTCTATTTTGACCAGAAAATCTGAGGGTCTTCTTCTCCCAGATTGATTTTTTTTTTGACTAGGCAGAAACAGCCATTTTTTGCTTTAATTTTTACCTAGCTTTGGTGTTGCCTCAGTCCAACTGAGATCTGTTAAAGACCTTAGCTTTAAAAGGCCAAGATCCAGGCTCTGGAGCAGAAAATGAGACTGGTGACTTTGCACAGTACTCCCTCACTTAAATTCAATTCATTTGCATGTCATGACATCTCTAATGTCATGGTCCTCTTTGAGAACAAAGGGCAAACAAACAACAACATATTGTTTAAGCAATTCACAAGTCTATATCTTCTGGTCAGCCAAAACCCCTCTGGCATAGCATCATTATCTTTTGAGTTGTGGAAATCACTTCCCACAAGGCTCATGTCTTCTCTAGCTCATGAGATCACTGCCAGACATGAAAATATCCATTTCTCAAAATCATTATTCAGTAACCAGGATTTAGGGAAAGAAATACAAAATAGAGGCAACTAGGTAGTGTAGTGGATAAAGCACCAGCCCTGAAGTCAGGAGGACCTGAGTTTAAATCTTTAAATCTAGCCTCAGACACTTAACACTTCCTAACTGTGTGATCCTGGGCCAGTCACAACCCAAATTACCTCAGCAAAATAAATAAATAAATACTAAATACTAAATACAAAAAAGACCTCGGGAACTTGAGGTCTAGTTTCATACTTACATTAGCATTTATCCTTGTTTCCCTGAGTTTGAAGTCAATCAAAAAAAATAAACATTTATTAAGTGCCTACTATATGCCAAACATGAGGCTAACCACTGGGAATATAAAAAGAGGGAGATGATACTACCTTCCTTCAAAGAGCTCATAATCTAAATATGTAAAAACAAGCTATATATAGGATAAGTAGAAAGTAATTTTAAAAAGGGAAGACACTAGAATTAGAAGGAATTAAGGAAGACTTTCTGTAGAAAATAAAATTTTAGGGGCAGTTAGGTGACACAGTGGATAAAGCACCAGCCCTAAAGTCAGGAGAACCTGAGTTCAAATCTGTTCTCAGACACTTAACTCTTCCTAGCTGTGTAACCCTGAACAAGTTACTTAATCTTAATTGCCTCAACAAAAAAAAAAAAAAAAAAGAAAGAAAGAAAATGGAATTTTAGTTGGAACTTAAATGAAGCCAAAAGGAGTTAGGAGTCAGAGATGAAGAGGAAGAGCATTCCAGGCATAAGGGACAGCCAGAAATGAAAAATGGAAGAATTTTGTTCACAGAATACTGAGAAGGTCATTAAGAAGGGGATGGCATAGTATGTAGCTGGAAGTAAGGGGTAAGAAAACTAGAAGTGTAAGAGGGGAATAGGTTATGAAATGCCATCATCACTGTTGCTGTTGGGAAAAATTGGTAGTGGTGGTAGGAGAACTGGCATTAGATGTGTCTCAACAAAGATGCCCCACTTATAGAGGTGACTGGAAACATTTTTTTTTAACAATCCTTAGAGTTTAAAGAATGGGTGCTTCTTTCAAGAACAGTTACAATCTTTAATGAAATTATCTGTTGTTTTTATGATTTGTTCTTTAACCTATCTTTTTTTTTTTGGATTAAGTTATTTAGTCTACATTTTTTTTGCTTTTAAATACATTTTCATTGAAGTTCAAATTAATTTAAATTACTTCTTCAGGGGCCCTTTACTGTACATAATTTTTAATTGCATTGGGTTCAATAGCTCTGCTTTTCTGCATATATTTGTGAAGGTTTTATGCCTTAATACATGATTAATTTTCATAAAGATGCCATGCAAACTGAGAAATCTATTTATTTCTTTCTATTCTGACTTGAAAATTGCCTGAGATCTATCACACCTAATTTCTATAAAATTCTATTTAGTTCCTTAACTTATCAAATTTTTTTTTTGGTTTAACTTCTTTAGATCTGAAAAAGATATATTATTGAATTTCATTGTCTAGCTCTATAATTTAATTTTGCCTTAAGAATTCATATGCTATGCATTTGGTGCATATATTAGTATTTATAGTAATTTATTATTATTTATGGTATTTTTCAATATAATATAATTTTCTGTTTATCTTATTTAATCAAGTCTTCTCTTGTTGTTTCCTTGTCTGAGGTCATGATTGCTTCCTTTTGGACTTCAACAGAAGCATAATGGATTTTACTCCAACTCCTTATTTTAATTTTGTGTGAATTTTTAGGTTTGTATATTTCCTTTAAGCAACATGTTGGATTTTGCTTTCTAATACATTCTGCTATCCTCTTCCACTTTATAGGTGAGTGCATCCATTAATATTCACAATTTTCTTCCTTAATTGTATACATTTCCTTTTCTTTTAATATGTTATGCTTTTTCTCTTTCTCTGATGTTATGAAGAAGAGAGTGTTGTTAGGAGGTTGCTCAGCATCGATGCTTTAGGTCTGATACTCTCTTGACTGTTTTTTCTTCACCCAGAATCCAATAAGATTCTAACTTTTTATTTCTTTCTATTTCAACTCTTTTTTGCTGTCTAGTCTCCTTAGCTAGAATTGACTAATCATGCCCTGAATCTACCCTCCCTTGTATTCTAACCTCTTACTTCTTTTTTCTTTCTATTTCCCTGTTAAGTAAAATATATTTCTGTACCTAACAGTGTTTCTCTTGACTCCTTTGTATTCCAAACTTTCTACTTAGTTCTTGTCCTTTCATCAGAAATATTTGAATGGGTGGACATCCTCTAATTCATTAAAGGACAACTTGGCTTTGGGATATGAGTGACATAACTACCAGCAGTTAAGTATTCCTGCTCCCAAAACAGTATTAGAGTCCTCTGTGCTGGATCCTAAATCTCATCTTACCCTAGTGCATAGTTTCAGGATATAGTAAGTCCCTAAACTAGAAAACTCTGCATAGAACCCTATAGATTTCTGTCTCCCTATGTAAAATGGAATGGAAAAATGACTCACTATTCTTTTTGTCTTGGATTTCTTCATCTGGATTTGGTCTGGTGCATTTTCCATATTTTTATACAGTAATTTGGAGGAGCAGCTATACTATGTAGCTTCCTTCTGTTCTTCCATTTTGGCTGGTTCTCTTCAGTTACCAATTAATCAACAAACATTTAGCCAGGGCTATTACATATTAGCCACTACACTATTCACTGGGCATATCAAGAAAGGAAAAAAAAAATTCCTGTCCTCAAGAAGCTAGTATTCTAATGGGGGTAGACAAAATGCAAACAACTATGTCCAAACAAGGTATACACAGGATGAATTAGACATAATCTCAGAGGGGAGATACTAGCTAGTGTAATGAAAGATTTGGAAAAAACTTGTTAGAGAAGATGAGATGTTTATGTGAGACTTGAAGGAAGTAAGAAAATCTAGGAAGTGAAGATAAGGAAGGAGAGCATTCTAGTCATGAGGAACATGCTGTGAAAATGTATAGAGTCAGAAGATTAAATGTCTTCTTTGAGAAGTAGCAAGGAGACCAATGTGTACAAATTCTGGAAAGGGGAAAAGACTAGCCTAGAATGGGTTGTAAAATCTAAACAGAAGATTTTGTATTTGATCCTGAAGGTTAGGTGAGTGACATGCAGACCTGTATTTTAGAAAGAGAAATTGATAGCTAAATAAAGGATAGGCTAGAGTGGGAAGAAATTAGGGACAGGAAGACCAACTGGAAGGCTATTGAAATATTTCAGTTATGCAGAAATGAATATCTGTAGCAGGGTAGCAGCAGTGTCAGAAAAAGAAGGTACTATACGTATATTGTGTATGTGTGTATGTTTCCACATTTATAAATTGAACTAGAGAAAGAAATGACTAACCCCCTCCAATATTTTTGCCAAGAAAACTCCAAAAGAAATGTTAATAGGATAGAATAAACAGGACTTGGCAAAAAATTATATATGGGGAGAGAGAGGGGGGGAGGGAGAGAGAGGGAGAGGGAGGAAAGAAGTCAAGGATGATGTGAACTTATATGACTGCAAGAATGGTGGTACTCTAGACAATAATAGGGAAGTTAAGAAGAAATGGGGGAGAGGGGTTAGAAGGATGATGATTTCTGTTTCAGACATGGAGTTCAAGATGTCTATGGGACATCCAATTTAAGAAATCCAATAGGCAGTGGAAATGTAAGATTTTTGCATAGTCCCCAGACAGGGATAAATATGGGATTGCTACATTGTCCCGAAGCATGAGTGCTTCTATGATGAATCTAAATACTTTTCCTTTCCAATGGAATCAAACTATTAATTGCCTCTGTTACCTCCACAAATCCTGGGATCAACATGATGTAAACATCACTGCCAATGACTTTGGTATGATAGTATCCAGTGATTGGGCTTATAATTCAATTTCCCAGTAAAAGACTCTGACCTTGGACTCCAATCTCTAGGGTAGAACTAAATAGTTTCTTTTTTATTATTATTATTTTTTTATTTGCAAAACATATGTATGGGTAATTCTTCAACATTAACCCTTACAAAACTTTCTGTTACAAATTTTTCCTCCCTACTCCCTACCCCTCCCCTAGATGGCAGGATATCCACTACATGTTAATTATGTTAAAATACTTCACAAATAGAATATATGTATACATATTTCCACACTTATCATTGTTGTGCAAGAAAAATCATATCTACAAGAAAAAAAATCAGAGAAAGGAAACACAATGCTAGCAAACATCAATAGAGAACATGAAAATGTTATGTTGTGGTCCACATTTCACATCCCTCTCTCTGGGTGTATATGGCTTTCTTCAGTGAACAATTAGAAGTGGTTTGAAACATTTCCTTGTTGAAGAGAGCCATGTCCATCAGAATTGATCATCACATAGTATTGTTGTTGCTGTGTATAATGATCTCCTGGTTCTGCTCATTTCACTCAGCATCAGTTCATGCAAGTCTCTCCAGGCCTCTCTGAAATCGTCCTGCTCGTCGTTTCTTACAGAACAATAATATTCCATAACATTCATAGACCGTAATTTATTCAGCCATTCTACAATTGATGGGCATCCATTCAGTTTCCAGTTTCTAGCCACTACAAAAAGGGCTGCCACAAACATTCTTGCACATGTGGGGCCCTTTCCTTCCTTTAAGATCTCTTTTGGATATAAGCCCAATAGAAACACTTCTGGGTCAAAGGGTATGCACAGTTTGATAACTTTTTGAGCATAGCTCCAAATTGCTCTCCAGAATGGCTGGATCCGTTCACAGCTCCACCAACAATGCATCAGTGTCCCAGCCTTCCCACATCCCCTCCAATATTCGTCATTATCTTTTCCTGTCATTTTAGCCAATCTGACACGTGTGTAGTGGTACTTCAGGGTTGTCTTAATTTGCATTTCTCTGATCAATAGTGATTTGGAGCACCTTTTCATATGACTACAAATAGTTTTAATTTCATCCTCTGAAAATTGTTCATATCCTTTGACCATTTATCTATTGGAGAATGGCTTGACTTCTTATAAACATGAGACAATTCTTTATATATTTTAGAGATGAGACCTTTATCAGAACCCTTAAATGTAAAGATGATTTCCCAATTTATTGCTTCCCTCCTAATCTTGACTGCATTGGTTTTGTTTGTACAAAAACTTTTTAATTTAATATAGTCAAAGTTATCTATCTGGTGTTCAATTAAGATAGAACTAAATAGTTCCAAAAATTTACAGATGGGAGAGAACTTAGATGTGGGGTTGATAAGGACCTCTGGAGTTATCTTGTCCAACCTTTTGATTTTACATATGAGGATATTATGGCCTAAGGAGGTTAGTTGACTTATAGAAGATCACACATGTAGGAAGAGAGACAAAGACAGAGAGACAGAGACAAAAAGAGAGCTCAGGTTTTTTAATACCAAACCCAGTGCTCTTTTTTCACTGCACTCATATGGGACTGAAGAGCTGGTTACTCTTACAAACTTCTCTTATACAATTGTATAATTGTATACCCCCTCCTCAACTACCCCTATTTCTTGCCCCATATGTACTTTAAAAAAAATCCCTTGAATCATCAACCCTGTTTGAATCTCATGTTTTTCTATGATCCACCCTAGAATAATAGATACCTGACCCAGCTTCCACAATTAGTATAGCATTCCCTCATGCCTTTTTGTCTAGTTCTATTGTCCTTTAATCCCAAAACTCTCAATTCTGGACTTCCCAAGTGTGTCCCCCCTGTCCATCACTGCATAAGACTTGTGATATTAGTGATGGAGATCAGTGAGGCAGAAGAAAATGGTTGTCATTAGGGACAAAAACTGTGCCTTCCATATCAAGGCTCTGCAGGGAACAGCCAAATGGTAGTATTTAAAGGGGCACACATTGTGCGGGGGCCATGGAGGATGCAGAACAGACTATTTTTAGTCAACTGTTCTGACTGAGTGAAAAACCTGAAAGCTAGTGGCAGCAATTGTCTTTATCCTAGCAGTGCAGCTGGTGATACTAAAATTAGACTGTAGCTCCTGGGGTGTTTTGCAGTTCACATAAGAGGACACCTCTCAATGTGGAATTGTATCATGTAAGGATGACTTTAATTTTTAGTGTGCAACTCCATCTTTCCTAGCACTTCTTATTCTTTGGGCATAGCCGAAATAAGTAAAAGCAAGTTATTCACTCTGAATGTCTAATTAAATGAGAAGTAACATGGCCATTGAATCTCTGTATGCCTTCTCTGTGAAGTCTAACATTGGAATCTGAAAAACTTGGGTTCCATCTTATATCTGAGACACATTTGCTATGACCTTTAAAAAATCACATAAACTCTCATTGTTTTCAAATAATATTCTGGGATTATAAACTATAGATGAGTTACTAATCATCAGTGACCAAAGTTGTCCAGACCAAAAACAGAATCAAGTTGAACATAGATAAGCAATCCCGGGCAATAATTTTTCTCCCATTCAAAAAAGGATTACAATCACAATTAGACACAGGATGAAACAATTATTGATACCCAGAGTATTGGGGTGCATTTACTCTCTTGATCTTTTTCACTTTGGCAGCTATTATTCCCAGGACCTCATGGTCTTCTGTTTGACCCCACCACTATGAGGCAGTTTCCATCCTAAGAATGCCATTATCACAATGCCCTATTTGTCCTCACAAGGTCATTATAAGCATCATTAATAGCATAACATATTTACTTAGTCCTTCATGGTTTGGAAAGAATTTTTTTTGTGATAAGTCTATGAAGGAGACAGTGAAAATATTTGTCAACTCAAGTAGAGAAACTAGGGCACAGGGAAAGTAAGTGATTTGTACACAATTGTAAGGCCAATAATATCTGTGTCAGAACTCACACTTAAGCTTTCTAACTCCCAGTGGGAAGAGAGGTGGAAAGTTCTTTCTACTATACCCCACTAATATGCAATAATATACATAAGGTTATATGCAACCATAGAGTACTATGGAAAAATAGTCTGGTGTACAACAGAATAAAATCTCTTTAATGACAGGACCTGTGTTCAAAATCCACTTTTGACTTATACTCCCTTTGGACAAGTCATTTAATCACATTGGATTGATCAATCAGCAAACATTTATTAAAATGTTTGGATAGTGCCAGTCACTATCCAAAGCATTGGACTTTTTTCTACATATGTAAAACCAGGGGGTTGAATTTGATGGCCTCTGAGGTCCTTCTATTATCTTATGATATCATGTTGCCTACTACATATATGTAATAAAGGCAAAGATATATCTAAGCAAGAGAAAGATAACAACTGGTCTCTTGAGCATAGCATTTGTTCCCATGTCTTTTCACTCCCATTTATTTACATAGATTTTAAAGATGAAGACCTTTAGGACCCTTCATCCTGAGAGATCTTGGCAGTTTGGAAAGGAAGTAACATCTATACTGTTCTTAACTGGATACAATTTTTTTTTCTCAATAGTATTTTATTTTTCTAAATACATGTAAAGATAGTTTTCAACATTTATTTTTGTGTAACTTTGTATTCCAAATTTTTCTCCCTCCCATTCTTATCTCTCCCCTCCCCAAGACAGCAAGTAATCTGATATAGGGCAAAAGTGCAATCCTTTTAAACTTATTCCCATATTTGTAATGTTGTGCAAGAAAAATCACACCAAAAGAGAAAAAAAGAAACATGAGAAAGAAAAAGGCAAACAAATAAAAAAGGTGAAAATACTATGCTTCTATCCACATTCAGTCTCCATGATTCTCTCTCTAGGTGCAGATGGCATTTTCCATCCTAAGTCCATTGGAATTGCTTTGAATCATCACATTGTTGAGAAGAATCAAGTTCATCATAGTTGATCATCACATAATCTTGCTGTTACTGTATACAGTGTTCTCTTGGTTCTGCTCACTTCACCCCTCATCAGTTCGTGTTTTTCCAGGCTTTTCTGAAATAGCCTGCTCATTTCTTATAGAATAATAATATTCCATTGTATTCATATACCATAACTCATTCAGTCTTTCCCCAACTGATGGGCATTCACTCAATTCTGGATATAATTTATCAATTGGATATTGATAAGAGGAATTTCTAACCATAAATAACAGCTAAGTTTCTGACTGAAACTTAGGGAACAGAAAACAGAGCAGGGGTTTTCAATCTTTTTTTTTTTTTTCTCCTAGATTCCTTTGGTAGTCTGGTGAAGCCTATAGAATCCTTCTCACAATAATGTTCTTAAGAATAAAATAAAATACACAGGATTACAAAGTAAATAAATTAATTTGAAATCTAGCCCATCAAATAAAAATGAAAGCAAGTTCAGGGACCTCTGGTTAAGAACCCCTGAAATAGAAGTCTGAGGGCACTAACCAGTTGGGACTGTTCTTTGTCCCAAAGAGCTTGGTACCTAGAATGAGGAATCTTCTTTTGGAAAGGAAATGCTATTTTAGCCAATGCTCTATTGGAAGGAAAATTAAAATGTTTTCTCTAGTTTATATATGTGAAAGTTTTGCCTTCTAAAGAAGCTCAACCTTAAGTCATTAACTTTAAGCTGGGTAGCAGGGTCCCCTCTTTTTCTTCCTCTGAGGAAGAAGTCATCCCTCAGCCTGACCTGAGGTCAGGAGCAGGAAGCAGAGAAAGCTTCATAACCTCCAAGATTGTTGACTTGATAAGATGACCAGCCCATCTTCTCTTCCCATCATACACTTTCTTGGGGATATCTTTTATTCTTTTTCCTCATACCTATTCATTTTTATATAGCCACTATGCTCTTCTCCATTATAAAGTATTTTTTTCCTCTGTGTAATATTCATTTTCATTTCTTCAGACTTTTACATTCCTTTGGTAGGCATTTATCAATAGCGGTAGAACTTAATATTAATTATTATGAATTGATATTTAAAAGGTGAACCTTTGTTTCTGGAGATACTTAGGTTCATTAATGAAGCTTCACAATATTCCAGAAACAATCCAGCACTATTCTTTTTAAATTCTGGGTACAACTTGTTGTCCATTTGTACCACCTCTACCATATAAAAATACCACTGGAGAAGTTCCATGGTTTTTCTATCCAACTATATGCCATAACAAGGGCAATAGAAACCCTTGATCAACTTGATTTTTCCCGTTGTGGATGATCAAGCTAAACTATTTTGAGTGGTTATGGATCTCTTCCAGGAGGCTCTACAATGTTCCAGGGCTTAATGTAACCAGCATAATGAAATTCACAAACAAGAACAGCTGAAGGACCTCACCATCCACAGGGAAGCTCTCTCCAAATTAAACTCTTCACAGGATCTTGATCAAAACAGCTGAACCTTTGGCAAGTATATTGGCTCCCTGTATTGTGTCTTACAAGATGTTTACAATGCTTGGGTTATTGAACAGAATATTTCTATTCTATAAGGAATCTTGAATGACTTTGGTGGATGGATGGGAGATACCACACTGGAATTGTCTGTAAGGAACACATTTTCTATTTAAAAAATCACACTCCTTTTCCATAGTGATTGAATGATGAACAAACAAGCATTTATTAAGCACTTAGCATTTGCCAGGCACTGTGCCAAGTGCTGGGGATGCAAATATAAGAAAGCATAACAGTTCTTAACTTTCATGAAGCTTACATTCTAATGGAGAAAAATAACACAAAGGGGAGTTAGAAAGAAAGAAGAGAAAGGATACACATTCATGGCATGGCTTGGAAATGACTGAAAAGTGAGTTGAAGGCCTGTTTAGGGGCAAGAAAAGGTGAAAATTTACTTATAAGAGTTTAGAGAGGTTCCAAGGGCAATCTAAAGTTTTAGTGGGACCAAGGATGAGTCAAATGAGGAAAATTTGTGCAATGAGATTTGCAGGTGGCCTAGTGTTTGGAAATAAAAAGATAAAAACAAAATATAAGTCCCTGGTCTCAAGGAATTTGCTATTTGGTTCTACTATTCCAACTGAAGTTCACTGGGGAGCCCATTTACTCAATGGTGCTGCACTAGAAAGTCCTTTGTCTCCAGTGTCATCAGGAACCCTTGGTATCATTCCTCAAGCAAACATTAAACAGAGGCCCAAAGGAGGCTAAAAATGGCTACTGGGAAAGAAGTGGTCAAAGCATGAAATCCACTGAACATTGTCAGCAAAATTTTAAGGCTTGAGGTAGACTGGGAAGTGGTGGTTTAACATACAGCTGCCCCTAAAAATTATTTCAGCTGCTCTTAAGAACTTCAAAGTAAAAGCAAACAAACTTTTGGATGCAGAAAAAAAGATAAAACTCAAGCATTTCAAATAAAGAAGAAAGCCTTTTTCCATATCCTGAGGATGTGTATTTTTTCCCATTTACCAGACTTTCCAGAGAGTGAATTGAAGCCAATTTGTGTGTGTGTGTGTGTGTGTATCAAAGACCATATCTCTGCTACTTTTTTCAAAAGTAGGAAGAATTTTGTGTACAGAAGGAGAAAAGATGTGTTAATACCTAGATTTCTTCCCCCCCTGATTGCCTGCTCTAAGTTAACCCTAGTTGTTTAGAGAAATATGGTATGATATAGAGAAAAGGCACTCTCCATTGTCCGAGAACCTGCATTCATTTCTTGGTAACATTATTCATTATTTGGACAAGTGACAATATTCTTGATTGAGTCCCATTTTCTCAGCTACAAAATCAGCAGTTTCGATTAAAGTCCTTTTGAATTCAGAATCTAAAACCTTATAGATGTGAGGAGAGTATTTTTAATTTTCTTATTTCCTACAGATCAAGCTGTGACTACGTAAAACGTTTATCTAGAAAATTATAAGGAAGGCTATTTTGTTTTTATATGTGGTTGGGTTTTGAGCAGAGAGTCAAATCACACGTCAAACTGGGATGCTTCAGAAATTCTGGGTCAGTGATGCAATAGTCCAAAGTTTCAGTGCCAGCTTGATTACTTATGTGTGGGTGACATTTTATATATGTGTATATACATGTATATGAATATATTTTTCTTTTCCTTCTAGTGGGTTACTTTGGGTGGTGGGAGTGGGTTTTTTTACCTCATTATTTCTTTAACCTTGGCAGGCAAGGGAGTGCCCTATTGCCAAATGCCCAGGAAAGCTGAGCTAAGGCTTTTCCTGTATAGTCAGGAATTTGGAGACTGTGATCATCACTTTCAGTCTCTTTCTTAAATTCTGGGGTCTTAAACTTTGTAATCCTAAATTAAATCCAAAAGAGGTGTGTGTGTGTGGGGGGGGAATCACCTGCTATACAACCTTCTCTTTGTTACTCTCCCCTGACATCTTTCCAAAGGATCCACCCACTCCTTATCCTTTAGCACCAAAATCAAAATATAGCCAGTTGCTAATTTACAAACACCTGGCTGATAAATAACACCCACCTCCTCCTCCCACTTTTGCAGTTCATCCACCCCAGACAAATGGCTGCTCTTATCCAAGTTCCTAGTTTCTCCCTAGGGCCCCCAGTTGCTGCCAAAAGAGCTGCTTTGTTATGCGGAATGTTATGGCTTTCTTTTGAATGTACTTGTGGGTTCAGAAGTAGGATAAAGGAAGACAGCTCTAAAAAGGGAACAGTTTGAAGGAGTTAATCTTGGTGGTCCCTTCTCAAGCAGGGCTGGACTGCTCACTTGGTAGTGCCTCAAACTCTCTTCCATCAGCTACCTGAAATTCCACAGCTTGAAGATCCTTTGAGTCAACAAGCCTCCTCTTTTATGAATGAATCCATCTTTGGAAGAGCAAAGGGGCTAACATCATGTCACCCCTGTACTTAGTAAACTTCAGGATGAAATAGAAAACCTTTTGTTTGATGATTAAAATACTTTATCATCCACTCCCCCTATCTTTCCCGGTTTTCACCCTTCACATAGTCCACCATCCAGTGACACTGCCCACCTAGCTGTTCCTTGAACAAGACACTCCATCTCTTCACTCCATTCCACTCCTTTTTCTCAGATTGTCCCCCTGACTCTTCATCTAAAAGGAAAAAGCTTTCCTTTTAGTTTTTCAGGCTTTTTACAAGTTGAAACTAGAATCCTATCTCCTATAGGAAGCCTTCCCCTTTTTAAGCAATCAATTTCATCTGTTAGGAAGAGGAGGTAAGTGATTAGAGCATTTAAGATACTTTGGGCAGGGAGGGGATGGGGTGGGGAAGAGAGCAGCTAGATGGCACAGGTGATAGAGCACTGGCCCTGAAGTCAGGAGGACCTGAGTTCAAATTTAACCTCAGACCCTTAACTCTTCCTAGCTGTGTGAACCTGGGCAAATCACTTAATCCTAATTGCCTCAGCCAAAAAAAAAAAAACAAACAACTTTGGGGAATAGGGAATTGGGAGAGCTAGGGACTTCGAAGGGACTGACACCTGAAACTCTAGGGAAAGAATGGGGGGAAGGGAAGTGGAAAGATTTCATGCAGAAATTTCATCTTATCTAAAATTTTGCATAAGACAGGCTGCAAGACAAAAAAGAAAAATTAAAAAAAGGAGGAAGGACTCTTCTTCTCTCCCATACTACATGGCCTTCTATTTCCAGGACCAGATTTTATAGTCCCTTAATTAAGATTTGACATATCTCAGCTACATTATGGGTTATAAAAGTTATATATTTAAGCTTTACTTGGTTAAAACTGCACTAAGACTTTGTATCCACTTGTTTAAGCTAGCCTGGGAACATAGCCATTATGAACACCACTCTTTCTATGGGAAAATGAATTTTGAGTTCCAAACAACTGCTTTGCAAATGAACTTTTAAAACATAATCTACTCATTCAATTTAATTCAACAAAGATTTATTTCTTTACAATAATAACTCACGCTGATAAGATTTTCCTCAGTTCTTGTTTCCCAACAGTTCTAGAGCCCGTGGTATATTATTCCTTCTCTTCACAGCTCAGGAAAGTAAGGCTCAGGGACATTAATGACCAGCCCATAATCATGTAGCTTGGGAAGAATGGGAGGTTGGCACTTAAACCCAGACCTCCTTACTTCAACTAACTGCAATGTGATGAAAGGCGAGAGAAAAAAAAAAAGGTATCAGGGCTTCTCATCTTGTCATTTGTGTTCATTTGTTATGACTTAAACATTTAAATAAACAGAACCCACCTTCCCCACCCAGACTGAGATTTTGATCAGCATAACACCTGCTTTGCAGTAGTCCTGTATTTATTCTAGTTCTCTGGCTTTGAATGCAATGAAGGAAAGTAGGTCAGCCCTTGGAATGTGAATGGAAGAAGTGTTGTTGTCTTTGGAAAGGGGCCTTCGAGAGGAATCAAAGGAACCAGACTCGGAGTCCAGGCGTCTGTTGCTGTCTGGATTACACACTGGCTACAAAGCGGTGCAGGAGCATGTTGGCCTTTTGAATAGGAGGCCTGCCAGCCTTCATAATGGTCTCCACGACTTAAATGGAGCGCGTGCGACAAGGCCCTCGTGCAACGTTAACTTACTCAGCACCAGCATGGGGGCCATGGTTTTTCCCCTGAAAAACAATAAAAGGGTAATTATGCTGCTGCCTTTTGGACTATGGTAATCAGCATGGCACAAAAAGCCCCTCGGATGGGATGATGATGTACATGCTTGGGAAAGCTTGGCTCTTATGTTTTCTGTGAAGGGCCGGGCGCCTGGCCTTTATGCCGATACTGAAAAATAGCTGATCCAATGGGCTCTTTCATTTCAGAGGATCACAGAAATTTAGCTGGAAAGGCCCTGCAGGCCCAGTCCAAGCTCCTCATTGTACAGGGGAGGAAACAGAGGTCCAACTGGGTCAAGGGAGGAAGATCAAAAAGGAGGCAACGAACAGAACTCTGATCCAAACATAAGCCTTTGGGCTTCAAGCAGAATCTGGGCCTTACTGTAAGCCAGAGAGTCTCTGGATTGATGGACCCAAGGAACGAGGCTCAGGAGACAAAATGGTATGGCAGGACTTCAAAGTAAAAGAATTACAGGGAAGTCAGGATAAAGCAGGATACATGGGAGGTAGAAAGGGAAAGGAAGTGGGAGAAAGACCCGTGTGAAAATGCTTTATCCCCAAGTCACTCATTATATACTTTGCCCTCCTATTCCAATAGACTTGTGATGGAAAGTGCCATCCGCATCCAGAGAGAGAACTATGGAGACTGAATGTGGATCAGTGTTTTAACCTTTTTTTGTTGTTGTTTATTTGCTTGTTTTTTCTTTCTTTCTCATGTTCTTTTTCCCTTTTGATCTGATTTTTATGTAGCATGACAAATATGGAAATATGTTTAGAAGAATTGCAAGCATTTAATCTATATGGGATTTCTTGATGTCTTGGGGAGGGGGGAGTGAGAAAAATTTAAAACACAAGGTTTTGCAAAGATGAAAATTGAAAACTATTTTTGCACACATATGAAAAAATAAAATACTATTAAAATAGATAAATAAACACATTTTACCATCCAGGGACTTTGACCTCTTTGCTATTTCTTGAACAAAACAATCCATCTCTCCACTTCAGGCATTTTCCCCTTATTGTCCCCTCTGAAGGCATTGTTTTCCCTCATCTCTCTTTCTGGTTTCCCAGGCTTTTTCAAATCTCAACTAAAATCCCACCTTCTATAAGAAGTCTTTCCTGATTCCACATCATTCTAGAAGGGACTTCAGGCAGATTTGTGACCCTTTAGGGTAATTATAAAACCTTAGAAGCAATTAAAAAAATTGTCTAAATCATAAGAAATAGACGTCTTTCTGTATATAGGATAAAACTATGGATCATCTCTAAAGTGTATTTTGGAAATTTCACCTCTAGTTCTTTAACAGCCTATGTGACACTGAGCAAGTAACTTCATTTCTCTGGGTCTCAGTTTCCCCATCTATAAACTGAATATCTTCCAGGTCTAAAACTATGATCCAAAAAGGGGTACATAATAAACTTTCTACTTATTCTATGCTACCCAGTGGATCTTAACTGATTCTTGTCTGGGTAGAAGAAGGGCACATTATCTCACATGCTCATATTTAAAAGGGACTGGCAATGTTTCTCAATGTGAGCTTCTTTCCCTAGGAGCCTCATCCTGGGCTCCCTAATCCCTTGCCCTGTCCCTACTCTATCACTTCTCATCCCAGGCACAAAAATTCCTTGCTATTACTCTGGGCACATGCAACAATAGGGATAGGGAACAAACCTGTGATTTCAATGATACAGGGAAATTCTGGGAGAGGAAACTTCCACTTCCAGTTAAAGAGCAATATATTCTGTATAATTTGTTTTTTCAAAGAACTGTCTAACTGAAAAGTTAATAGATTTGAACAGGGTTACACAGCCAGCATGTGTTAAGAGACTGGCCTTGAATTGAAGATTTTCTGCTTTGAGGACAACCATCCAAACATTATGCCTCATGGCAATAAAATTACATTTATTATTATATAGTCCTTTAAGGTATACTAAGTACTTTCCTAACAAACTTTTGAGGTATGTAAATATTATCTCCATTTTAGAGATGAAAAAACCAAGACTAACAGAAGTTAAATTATCTCTGGTCACATAACCAGTAAGCCATCAAAGCTAGAATTGGAACCCCAGACTTTCTGACTCCAAAGCCAGCCTTCCTTCCACTGTGTACTTATCTGTTTCCTGTTCTTTACTGGGTCTACATTAGCTTCTCTGGGTACCCTGGCTCCTTCTAATTTCAGAACCTCCCTGTGGTTTTCTGGGGCCTAAGAAAGACTAGTTGAACCAGACATGATGAAGAGACACAGGAGAACTGGGGAGTATAGATGTTTTATTGTGAATATTTTTAAAAATACATTTTCTTATTTGTAAGACATGATCAGAGATATCACTACCTGAAAATGTGCCCAGGGTAAGTTCAGGAAAGAACAGTGTTCAGCCTACTACATTTCATTAAGATATGTCTACAAGAAATCTTATTATTTTGTAAAAGGTGAGCATCTATTGATATTCAATCACAAAGGACATTTAAAAATCTTCATCAAAAAAAATTTTTATCAAAAAAATTTTATCAAAAAAACCCCCTAAAGAAATGAAAACTTAACTAAACTTTTTTTTAAATTAACAATTGTTTTACTTTAAAAATATAAACCGGTAGAAGGATTCTTTCTAATCAAACACTCACCCTTACCTTAAAATACAAAATAATTTTCCTCTTCTTTGCTTGGATGAAAAGGTATTTTTCCAACTGTACTCTGCTCCCCTAAAATCCACTTAGCCATAAAGGCCTGGCACTGTAGTGTAAGAACTAGTGACAAGAGGCTCAGTCTCTGAAAATGTAAAAATTTAATGTTTTGACTGACTTATCCTCCAACCAGATCCCCTGAGTTATACCCATGGCTGAGGTACAGAAGAAAAAAATTAACCAGGGAAATCAAAGGAAGAAGTTGAATTTTTTTTTTTTTTCCTAATCTAACAGAAGCCATCTGGAGTGCTCCTTTAGACATGATCAGTAGGTCTCTTAGAGGTGGGGGGAAAAAAAAAAAAGATTCTCCTAATCCCTGACAGGAAGTGGGCTCTGCTAAACAGAAGAGCTGCAGAGAGATTAGGGAACAATGTCCTAAAGAGGCCTCGGTTGTTAGGGCAACCAAATCACTAGACACATCTCAATCTTCTCACGAGAGCCTCAGAAAGTGGTAGAGGAGAAGCGAGCGGAAAGCAGAGGGAAGAAGAGGTCCCAGTGACAACAGTTAGGGCACTGAGCATGTCGATCCAAGTCCACCAGGGCAAGAAGACTACTACAAGTGGCTCTCTCCATCTGCAGGCCTAAGGGTGGGTGGATCCCCACCACCACTCCCTGTCCAGGGCTCCAGGCCTAGGCCCTCAGGAAAGTTGAGGAGAAGGCAGGCTTGGCAAAATGGCATCATGGAGACAGGATCCTAGGAATGGCAACTCGAAGTGTTTGGATTCTAGGCTTTTACTGGGCCAAGAGGTAAAGTGCCTTATGTTAGTCACTATGGGCAGAAAATATGCAATTAGACCCTACTGCAGAAAATGTGTTCCCTACCTCAATCACAGCCCTGTGCCCTATGCTAGTTACAGCTTTGGATGTTACTCATAAATTGTCAATATTATACTGTTTCTGAACAACACATGATTAATAGTTACTTACAGATATCAAACAATAATGTTTAAGGGACAGATTCTTAGGTAATTTTAAACTATACACATATTGCTTCTCCACTGGAATTCTAGTCTGATGCTTCATTATGGTATATTGGCCTGAAGTCCTCAAAATTTATGCCAGTAGAATATAAGCCTTGGCAAATCCTACCATTCTGGAGAGGGGTTGGGTAGGAACCCAGTAAGGGGCTGTGACAATCAGGTAAGCTAAATTTCAAAGAGGCTTATTGCCATGTTGGATTTCAGGATGAGGAACTATTTAACCAGGGTAATAAGATTTAGTACTATTACTGTTCTCTGAACTGGGGAGGGAAGCCTCATACCAGTGAAATCGTGGGTCCTTGAAGAAATACAGCAATATAGGAAAAAATTAATATATATGCTATCTACTCCACTGTACTTGCATTGTTCAAAATGCTAATAATTTCAGGTTAAGTGTGATTGATTAAATGACAGACACACTCTTTAGGCACTGGGAACCTTGAAGAACAAAATGTCCTACCTCCTGTCATAATGGATTGGACTTACCCAGGAAGACAGATTGATACCTTTCAAAGGATAGGAAGCAAAGAAACAAATATTTGTACAGGACCTACTATGTACCAGGATGTTGCTAAGAGTCATACAAATATTATCTTATTTCATTCTCACAACAACTCTGGGGCAAAAGTGCTATTATTATTCTCATTTTACATTTGAGGAAATAGACAGACAGAGGTTAAATGACTTTCACAGGATCATACAGCTTATTAAGTACCTGAGATTACATTTGAATCTAGGTTTTCTTGGCTCCAGGCCCAGTGTTCTCTCCACTGTGCCAGATGTCTCTAAAGGGCTTAGTGTTTAATCATTGGTTTTCTTGGACTAAGATTGTACATACTAGATTCCTGTGCTGAAAAATATTCTGATTGGTATAGGTATCTAAATTAGATCTTAATCCTAGGGGACCAATGATGAAACACTTTTTCCTCCTCTTAGTATAGAGATAAAATGAATGAATCAATGGAAAAACATTTAATGCTTTTCTATATGCTGGAAATATGTAGATAAAAAGTAGACAGTCCCTGCTCTCAAGGGGCTTACATGCTAATAGGGAGAAAAAATATATATAGAGAGAAGTAACATCCAAGGAGGGAAGTCAGGAATGGTAAATGGAAGTGGAGGTTTTCGGTTGTGCTCTTTCCAGTGGCAATGGAAAGATTGATTTGATTAATATCCCCAAAGTATGAGCAAGAGAAGTATCAGAAAGGAGGCAAACATATGCAAATGGAAAATTATCCAGGGTGAATTGATGTAAATCATGGTGTGGGGTAGCTTAAATGCAATGGGTTAGGTACCATTCACTTACCCAATTCAACAATCAGGTCAATTCAGCCCAAAAGCACAGTTCTGAGACTTGCATAGATCAGCAGCCCTCCGACCTCCAGTGAGGGGAACATAGTTGCTAAAAGTCTGGTCCTGACATACTGCCCTAGTAGGGAGAGGGAAACTATCAAGGAAGAAGGTATGATGTAATGGACTAGGGGCACTGAATGTGTCTGAATCAGCCTCAGCCCTGGAGTCTGTTTGTCTCCATTAATTGTTGCACTTTTTGAAAGGGAGAGAAAGTTTTTGTGATTTCATTAGTAAAGGGATCTTCCAGGAGAGGAATCTCCTTCTCCTAAGGCAGGTCCATGTGTTCTCTAAAGTTTAGGGTCTTAGAGAGTTGTCTAGTGCACTAAGGAGTTAACTAAGTTGTCCAGTGTTATATAGGCAGGACTTTGCCCCAGACTTTCCTGGATTGAAGACCAGCTCTTTATGTTATGATATAAGGAAGATTTTGTGTGTGTGTGTGTGTGTGTGTGTGTGTGTGTGTGTGTGTGTGTGAGTGTAGAAGTAATTGTGGGATAAAGTAAAAAAAAAAGCATCAATAAAAAACAAAAAACAAAAAAAAGTAAGTGTTTAGACCAACTTTATGGCAGCAACATGTCTGAGATTCCTAGGATGATGGAGCAGGAGGGTTTGTCCCCTTTATCATTCCTCTATCAGGGACAGGGAAACTGGTTGCTAAGCAAATATTTACTACCTTTCTCTAAATTGTACTTTTTTTCTGGCTGCAGACTATTTGGTGTCTCCGTTCCATGGCTGCTTACAATCCCCTAGGGAAGAACACAGTGCCAGGAGATGCCCAGGGAAAGCCTAATCAAAAGAAAATCCACAGGGCTGAGTTTGTTTCCTGCTTAAAATAGTGTCTTGGGGCCATGTCATATGTCTCTGCAGAGCAGCTAAAGAATCATAACCACAGTCCTATGATTTTATCCGTGGTGAGGTAGTGTGGTTGTCCCAAGCTACAAGCTTATTAGCCCATTCTCATGTTCAGACATCTCTGAAAGGCATCCTAGAGGGAATGCCTGGGAAACCAGTCTGCATTTCATGCCACGTGAAAGGCTGCTGGATAGCGCTGCTCACTATTTATGCCCCAAACCATCCCAAGTGGGTCCAGGAAACTTCACTAAGGGAAGGTGAGCTTATTCATGAAAGAGTTCATGCAGGTGTTAGAGAACTTAAAACTAATTATAAAACCTAAGTATGTAAGGGGTGAGTGCAGAAAAAGCTCCAGACTGCGTCAGGGAACCTGGATTCTGGGCATAGCTCCACCACCAGATAACAGGCTGCGTGATCTTGGTCGAGTCACTGAATCTCTTTAAACTTTTACTTCTTCAACTACAAAATGATGAAGTTGGACTCAATGACCCCTAAATTGCTATTCAGATTGAAATCTCCAATTCTGATTTCTCTTCCTACTGGTTGCTCATGAGGTAAAATGCAGAGCCCAATCTTTTTTTGCATACAAATACCTCTTTTAATATACCAAAATGAACCCCAATATGTCAATTTAAGACAATTCAACATCATTTATTAAGTACCTACTGTGTGCCAGGCACTAAGGAGACAAATAGAGGCAAAAACATAATGATATTCTTAGTAGAAATTGACTAAGGGAATACATACTGACAAAAGACAACCACGTATTTAAGAATGTTTTTAAGTGGAATTCAGTTTTATTCATCACCACAGTATACTGACATTTGCAAATTAGTTATGCACATACATGAGACATTATTTATTCAGTTTATAGAAATAAGTTTGCTTATTTATGGATTTGTATATAGAACTACTGATTTCAGGTAGAACATAAAACATATATGAAGGCTCAAGCAACTGTTTTAAAAAATACCATTTTCACAAAGCTTACTAAGTGGAGCCTGAATTTCAAATTAAGAAATGGAAGTTTGGTCTCCATCAAGGTCAGAAGGTGGGATTTTGTAGAGATTTCTTCAGGACTTTCTTTTTCTCCCTCCCTTCTTTTAATACTGGCCTCCCTGTTCCATCAAGGTGCAGAAGGTCAACTGCAGGGGAAGGGAAAGGATAAGATTTTGCACAGGTACTTCCAAGCATCAGCATTTCAAATTCTAACAGATATGACATCAGTTCTGCTAATCCTCTGTTTTTAAAGTTGTTCAGATATTTTTCTAATCTGCCTCCCATTCTACTGATTCTCCATCACTGGCTTGGATAATACATTTATGTCCTCCTCTAGAATCCTTATCCTTCTCACAATTAGCCTTAGTCCATCCCAGGCCCATTCCAATTTGGTTTGATCATCTCTTAACTCATTCCATCCTGCTCTTGGGAACTCTTTTAATGACAAATTCTCCTACATCCTCAAAATTTTCAATCTCAACTGTTTCTTCAACTGGAATTTTCTAAGTTAGTAGCTACCACTGTTGCTTCTCTAACCTGCAGACCAGAAGTGGTCTAGAGGCCACTAGTATGCTGCTGTTTTCTAAAAAGCTAGTTTTCATTGCTAACTATGACCTTAACATGGTCTTCCTTTCTATCCTGGCCCTAACCATCAGTTTTGGGGATTTTAAGCTCACTGTAGGTCACCTAAGGCTCTCTACAACCTGATGCAACCTTCACCTTTTTGCTCCTCTCTAAATAGCCTAATGTTCTAGAAACTATAAGTAAGATTCTCTGCTGTTTGAACATGTCCTTCATTGTCTTTCCTTTTCTCATATTGCTTCCTGTGCTAAAAATATCCACCACCTATTCATCCATTGGAATCCCACATGAACTTTAACATTCAACACTAATTCCCCTTTCTCTATGAAGTGTTCTTTGATCTCACTTCTCCAGCAATTCATCCCCTTCAATCATGATTGTGCCACTGAAACCTATATCACATTTTGTTTTTTCCCCCTCTGATGTATTTTTCATACTATTTACTTATGCTATTTAATTATAGTTACCTGAACCTATATCTTACTCCTGTAGTAAACTATAAACTCCACAAAGGCAGAAGTTGTATTTTATTTTGACAAAGAATTTTTTTTCCAGTCCAAGCAATGGTTCTCTGAACTCAGAAGGTGCTTAATAAGTGCCTATTGAATTGCATTGAAATAAATCATCATAGGCCTAGCCATTATCTTATGGAAACCACTTTCTTCTCAATGAACTCAGCCTAGGTTTTAAGGTTCAAAAGTTCTCAGGGCAAATGGCAGGGAATGTAACCAAAAAAGGGAGGTTTTCCATTGACCTATCTCCCACCCACCCCCTTTAATGTCTTTGTTTATAATTCAGTCTCTGTTTGTGGCATCATTTAGCCAGTGTTTGATTCAGTGATGTGCAATATATCTTGGGGCAACAGACAAATAATTGCAGTGTTTAATTTTCCATTTGGTGATTAATGAAGGCTTTGCTCATTTTGTATGTGTGGGAAAGAGGCAACTTTAATATATTTGTAATTGAGAAAGAGTTTTTAGTTTTACTGTCTTGGCATCCATTCCAGGCTCCGGGTGTTTTTTTTTTCCCCCTTCTTCCTCCCTTCACATTGTAACACAACTCTTTTTATCAGAATCCTAGTCACTACATGCCCTGGAACACAGAGGGAGATTTTGGTGCCAAAGAGTGGGGTAGAGAGGGGGGTGGAAGTATTCTCTATTCTCAGCCCATCTTTTATGCAAGTTTAATATGCATAAATTAAGAAATAACCATTTCCTGCCCAAACATGAGACAAACAATAAAATCCCACAAGTGAAAACCATTTGTAATATAAGATCTCATTATATCCACACATCTTGGACCTGGCATATGGCTTTCCCTGAGTGAGAGTGAAACAATCCCTACTTTCCTTTCATCACCTTCCTCTTTTCTACCAAAAGAGTTCTATTAAGAAGAACCAAACATTGGATTAGGAGGGAGGTGCTCTTGGGGCCTTAATCTGGCTCTACCACTAACCAGTTTTGGACAAGCCAGATGACTTTCCCGGACTAAATTTCTTCATCAGTAAAATAAAAAAGTTGGAATTTATGATCTTTATTGTCCTTTGCATAATGAGATTTTATAATCATAAATATGTTTTTGTAATGTTTTGCCTACAGACAGCTTTATTACCTCATTAAATATTAAACAGCTTTCCCTAATTTTATCTGTGTTCAAAGGTGTAACTCATCTAAACTGCTCTATCCTCCTGCCCTCAAGGAACTTAAATTCCATTGGAGGAAACAACAATAACAAAATACTCCTCTTCTTCCTCCTCTTCCTCCTTTTCCTCCTCTTTCTATTACTATTACAACTACTACTCCTTTTACTATTACTTCTACTACAACCATTTGTTCTACTACTACTACTACTACTACTATCTAGCATTTATAGAATGCTTTATGGTTTGCAAACCACTTGGCATGTTAGCTCACCTGATCTTCATGTACATATATAAGCATATGTAAAATATCTTGTACTTCATTTAGGAAATGATACATAAGCTGAGTCTTAAAGGAAACTAAGACTTCTAAGAAGAAAAGGCCAAAGGGGTGCATTCCAGATTGGGAGGGAGATAGCTCCTACCTTTGTATAGAGGTAGAGGACAGAAGGTCATATGTGAGGAGAATTAAGAAGTTCAGTTTGAATTAATTGTAGTTTGTAAAGTGAAGTAATATGCAATAAGCCCAGAAAGATAAAAATGAAGGCAAGGTGTGAAGTGCTGTAACTGCTAAACAGAAGAGTTTATATTTGATCCTAAAGGTGTGAGAGAACCAATGGAATTTATTGAGTAGGAAGAAGTGAAATCTTGTCTGGAGGGAAATCACTTTGGCTGCTGTGTGTAGGCTGGATTGGAGTGAAGAAAAGATTTGAAACAAGGAGATCAATTAGGAGACTACTGCAATATTCCAAGCCAGAGGTGATGAGGGCCTGTGTGCAGTGGAGGTGGGAGTAGAAATAAGGAGATTTAAGTGAAAAGGCATTATGGAAGTAAACAAGATTTGACATCTGATTGTATAATTCCAGAACTCTATAAAATACTGGACTTACCTACAATATTCATTTTCCTTAAAACTTTGAGCTAGAGTTCTGTTTGGAATTCTGGAACTTATGATAGGCTTGAGTTGAGTAAGGGACAGAGACCCGGAATGCTCGGGGGGGGGGAGAGGAGTTCAGTGTACATTGTGGGAAAGAAGAAGGGCTGACGTGGCATTCCAAGCAAGGACTGAGATGGTGACCAGTTGTGGGGAAAAGTCCCTCCATGTGTTTAGAAAGACAACTGGAGGCTGATTACAGTCTGATTAGATTATAGAGATCTTAAAGGCCTGGGAGAAATGAGATCACCATCACCATTGATCCCGTCTCATCCTGGGTATCCCAAGTTGCATAGGAGCCTATGCCTGGTGCTATAATGACAATCTGTTCTGTTGGGTGCAGTTGTGCTGATGACAGTGGAAGAAGCAGTCTGGAAGAGAGATGTAGGGATTAGGGAGGAACTCTCTTCTCCAGGGTGCCAACATCTGGCAAGAGTCATCTTGCTTTCCGGCAGCAGTCTGTTAAACCCCATAGTTCTCTTCTGGTCTCAGGGTACATCTGGAACCTTCCTTATATAACTTGGAGGAAATATATTTACCAGTGTTGGCACCCTGTAGAGAGAAATAGTTCTCCCTCTGGAAGTTAGTACTCTGGGACAAGCCCAGTTGGTCCTTGCTTTAGACCTCTGTATGACACCAGAGTTTATTGAGGGTTAAATGCTCATGTGGCTCTGGGTTGTGAGAGGAAAGTACAAAAATCCCCCTTTTTCCTGCAGAGATGTACAGACCACATGGAGGATTGGTAATCTATTTGTTTTTTAATTAGCAAAGAGCAAGGAACTCTCTCTGAAACTTTGGGGGTTTAAAATTTCCAGTTATACTCCACCTTGTACCCAAACAATCATGTATCATCAGCTGGAAAAATATAGAGAACGAGGCTGCTGGAGGTTATATTTCAGGGTGTTTTGTGTTCTTACTTGTCCACAAACTCATTTGGCTAGTCAAGAAAGGATGCTCAAAGTCGTGGAACCCAAACTTCTCATTACTAGATTGAGAAAAGAAACACTAGATACTAGACTTCACCAAGTGAAGTGAATTGCCCAAACTGGATCCCTTTTTTTTTACAAATCCAATGATCTTTATGCCACTCCAGAACTTCGTGTCTCTTGCAGGCCATCTATTTAACATACATGGGAAACCTGGATTTAGAGTTGAGAAGGACCTTATAGGGATCTTCAAGTCTAACCACCTCATTTTGCAGATGAAAAAGCTGAGGCACTGAAAAATCAAATGACTTGCTTAAAATCACACATATAGATGGGATAAATGGTTTGAGTATCAAAAAAAGTTACAAATAAAATCATAGGATTTACCCCAGCAAGGACTTGGTACTCCATTTAAGGTATGAAGGAACTCAGTCTGGAAATTTGGGAAGGGGTCAACAGAAGGGACTTACAAAATGCCTCTGAAATTAGAACTTAGAGGGAGTGTTCCCGATTAGCTGGTCGCCTATATAATCACTCAGGGAAAAACACTTCTGCCCACAGCTTTTTGTTTCTCCAGGGATTTAAAGGTAAACCATACAGATGGTGCAAATAGAAAAACCATGGCTTCAGAGTCAGAGCACCTCAGTTTAGATCTTGGATTCAGATCCTACCTCTGATGTTTCCTAGGACAAGTCATAACCTCAGTTTCCTTATATGTAAAATGAAAGGGTTAGACTAGATGGCCTTTGAGGTCCCTTCCTCAGATCTAGGTTCCTGTCTGAAAATTCAAGGAACTGGACTAGTTTCGTTCCAAGAATCCTTTCAGATCCAAACCCAAGTAGTCCATGAATACAGCAGGAAAGCCCTTGGCAAAATTGAAAAATAGAGGATGATTGGATTTGGTGGGCACAACCTCCTCTTGCTGCCTCTTTCATTCCCCTTCTTCCTATGGGGAAAAACAAATTGGTTTCTGTACTAGTGAGAGTGGCAGGATTATTTAACAATGGGTCCTAGAGACCAAGTTGAGGAGAATGAGAGAGCAGGGAAATGATTACCTCAGAGAAAAAAGCTAAGCTGGGAGATGTTGTTATAGCTGCACCTTAATCAAAGTCTGTAAGCAGTCCAAGATCCTTAGGGAGGTGAGAAATGGATAAGCAGAAATTAAAATCTGAGCCAGTTCAAGTTTTTGGCAAGAAAACATGCATAAAAGTCAGCCAGGTCTCCATCTCCCAACTCAATGCCCAGCTATCATGACAGGGTTCAGTAAAACAAGGAATCATTTAGTTTAGAGATGTTTAACCCCATACTCTTTTTTAGTTGTGATCTTTCACAGCTGCTGGAGTGTCTCCCCTGTTGCAGCTGATGGGGTGGGTTTGCCACCATCTTCCCACCAATCCTGAATCTCTTCCATGCACATAAGGAAGAAACTTCTGTAGGTACTGTGGGTAAAATGCAGGTCAAACATCATGAGGTTCAATATAGGCTCTGGTGTGTGGTTTTATTCTATCCAGTTAACAAGGGAGCATACTTGACAATATATCATTAAGGAAACCATTATCTCCAAGTTCATAAATCCTTCCTGGCCTATCAGTTCTAGAGTTGATCATACTAAGAGAGGATCTCATAAATTCTTATGAGTTTTCCATAGCAGGGTCTAAAGAAACAACAGCCTATCTGCATCCAAACAGGGAATTCAAGTTGGAAGGCCATGAGAGTAATCACTTGTGTTGGGAACGAACCAGTCAGTAACACCATTCTCCATTTTCTAGAAGAGACACTCTGACCGGTCATGTTTCAAGGATAGTCTGACCTTGTCATCTCTCCACCAAGGTTCTCTGGATTCAATTCAATTTAAAAAGAATAACCAACTGCCTTATAGCCTCTGAAATACTATTTTAAGGAATTGTTTGTCCAATTATTCTGTCCATTGGATTAAGTGGCCTGCATTGGAGAGATGCGCTTTAATTTGTAAAGTGATTTGAAGGAAAAAAATAACTAAATTGAGGTCCTTGATCTGAAACAATATACTCATTCTGTGGGGTCTACATTTCAATAAAGAGATTGAGGCAAAGAAAAAAAATACATTATTTTAGTGAGAAATGAAAGATCCATCACTACCAAAATGAAATCCTGATCTCAGAACCAGAATTCATCTGTGATTAAATCTATGGAGAAATAGTTATGGAGGCATAGGCAGTGCACAGAGGACCCCTGGGTATTTCCTAGTGAGGTTCTTTGTGGAGATACAGACTACACATTCTTACCAGACATGATATTATGACACACATGAAGCCACCAAAAATCATTAGTTACAAGATAAAAGTTTTCCACATTGTAGTCCATCAAGGTAGGCTCTATCTGACTTGGACTTTTGCAATGAATTGAAAAGAAGGAAGGAGAAACTGGTCCAAGATTTCATGTTTACTGACTGTTAGAGAAAAGTTCTGGTTACTGTTAAAGGGGGAAAGTTAGATAAGACCACTAAGGATAAATATGAATTGCTAACTTGAATGGGAGCAGGCTGGAAAAGACTAATGAAACAGAAGTTGTGTCCAGAAATGTAAATAAGATAAAATTAAAGTCAAGCTCATAATTGAAATTGATGAGAGCAAGCAGAGTCCAGTCCAAAGCTTTTTTCTCTGCCCATTTCTTCAAAGCACTATGTTGAGGGAAGTTCCTGTTAATGTTTTATCTCAATTCCTTTGCTTCCATTCCTTTTAGACTTATCTGGGAGGAGAAACGGAGGAAAAAGAGGGAACAATCAACCCCAGCTGTAATATTTTTGTAACCTGTTATGTATTGTACTTTTTAAATGTCTATTTGTGTTTTCTATGCTGTTACCAAACCACATGGCCATTAAAACTGAATTATGAATCTTATGAGTTTGGGTAGTCATGACTAATGAGGACAATTTAGTTCATGGAAATGGGGGCTCAAGCTAAGTGATGAAAGATTACTATTAGGAGAGTAATTTCTGACTATATTCCTGATCTTAACCATTAGATTCCATTAAACCTCAGGGCTGATTGAGGCTAAGCATGAACTTGAACGAGATAAAACATGAAGTAACTTGATAGGGAGTAGGGAGAAAAGTTATTATGCTATTCATGGTTAATTGGAGCACCATCTGGTGGCCAGATATTATACTACCCTACCCCCATCTGGCTAAATGATTAATGGATTATGGGACAACTTGCTTTTCACTGGAAGAGCAGAGAATGAGTAAGAAAACCAAGGCTTCATCTATATAGCCAATCATCTTTCTCCCTATATTTTCTCATTTATAGATAAGATCATCAACTGGAAAAAGTGATGTTTCTGGAGAGGCTGGAGCACTGAAGAGATTGAGTGATCTATACAGGATCATACAGCCAGCATAACTCAGAGGCAGGAGAACCACATTCATTGAAAATCCCCAAAAGAAAGTTCTTGCCACTATCATCATTTTACCAGTGGAAATGAAATTAAAAAGGAAGCACTTACATCTGCTTTGCACTTATACCCTAAGGACTATAGGATTTTTTCATCTGGTTTACAGCTAAAGCCTTCCATATGTGCTGTTTCCCCCATTAAAAAGTGAGCTCTTTGACCTCAAGGGTTCTGATTTTTCTATTTGCATTCCCAGTTTAGCACCGTACTTTGCATATAATTAATCACTTAAATTCATTCATTCAATCAAGGTCTCCATGATTTTAAATTGAGCTCTCTATCCATTATACTACAATATCTCTCACCATGCTTTGTTACCTCTCACTACAAGTACTCACAAAAAAACCTATCATGAAAAGGATTGCAGCTTATGCTCTAACATCCATTATAAAAGATAATGAAATAGGGAAGTTCTATGAAGAACCTGATAAAGCCCCATAGATTAAGTTAATATATAATTTGATACTCAGTGCCTTCAGGGCAAAAGTGAAAGTAGTTAAAAGATAGTGAAGAATACATAAGAAAATTTATTTCAAGAGTAAGTAATGTGAAAGGCTTAAGGTTTCTAGAATATACAGAGGTATCATTCTTATATATTATAAAATATATTCATGTAGGAAAAGACAGCTTAAAGTATAAATTGAAGGATTCCCAACAGATAGTGAGGTTCTTGGATGCTCCTGCTTGGGAATGACATTGGGTTGATTGCATTAAACCCTAGAACAATGAAGAGTTTTCTAAATGATACCTGTAATCACTCTTAAGAGTATGGCCTAAAATTAAGACAACTCTGAGGTACCACTACACACCTGTCAGATTGGCTAAGATGACAGGAAAAGATAATGACAAATGTTGGAGGGGATGTGGGAAAACTGGGACACTGATACATTGTTGGTGGAACTGTGAACAGATCCAACTATTCTGGAGAGCAATTTGGAACTATGCTCAAAAAGTTATCAAACTGTGCATACCCTTTGACCCAGCAGCATTTCTATTGGGCTTATATCCCAAAGAAATCATAAAGGAAGGAAAGGGCCCCACATGTGCAAGAATGTTTGTGGCAGCTCTTTTTGTAGTGGCTAGAAACTGGAAACTGAATGGATGCCCATCAATTGGAGAATGGCCGAATAAATTATGGTATATGAATGTTATGGAATATTATTGTTCTGTAAGAAACGACCAGCAGGACGATTTCAGAGAGGCCTGGAGAGACTTGCATGAACTGATGCTGAGTGAAATGAGAAGAACCAGGAGATCATTATACACAGCAACAATACTATATGATGATCAATTCTGATAGATGTGGCTCTCTTCAACAATGAAATGCTTCAAACCAGTTCCAATTGTTCAGTAAAGAAGGCCATATACACCCAGAGAGAGGCACATGAGATATGGACCACAACATATTTTCATGCTCTATATTGATGATTGCTTGCATTGGGTTTCCTTTATCAAATCTTTTTTGTTCATATAGATACGATTGTTCTAGCACAGCAAGATAAGTATGGAAATGTATACGTATATTCGACTTGTCAAATATTTTAATATAATTAACATGTAGTAGATTTCCTGCCATCTAGGGGAGGGAAGAGGAATAGGGGGGAAAATTTGTAACGGAAAGCTTTGTAATGGTCAATGTTGAAGAACTACCTATACATATGTTATGCAAATAAAAAGCTTAATTTAAAAAAAAAAAAAGAGTATGGCCTAACTATCCACACAGGAAAAGCAAAATGGATGATGAACGCTAATTGTCTAGAGAACTTTTTCATTGATGCGTATATATATTTTCAATGACTGAAAGAAAAGATTGAAAGATGTAGTAAATAATGTCTATCGATCTATCTTTCTGCCTGTCTGTCTGTCTTTATCTACCTAATCTTTTGGACAAATACTGCAAATATACCTTTAGTTGTGCTGAAGGTGAATAGATGGCTTCCAGTAGGCTAGATTTCCTTTGGGAAATTAAGTTGTTTTTTTTAATAATGATCTCAGGCTTTTCCCTGAAACAAAGACCACCTTTTAAATATGACATTCTTCCTTTCTTTTTGTATGGCTATGCAATATTATAGTCTACAAATAGTTGAAGAAAATGGAGATGTGTTGGGTGGGCATGAGTAGGCTATACCCTAGGCAAATAAGATTTATGCTAAAGAAGAGGTATAAAAAATATTGTCAGTGGGATGGATGATTGAAGAGGATGAACTTATGATGTGGTAAGAGATAACTGATCGATAGCTCATGTGCTTCATTGGCATTCCCAGCATGTCAATAAAAAAATAAAAATAAACATAGCCTTCAGTATATTGGGCCAACTCCTGAGACACACTTAAAGGAGGACTTGAACAAGAATGGTCACACATAGAAGAATTGCACCCTGCATCATTGGAAGGGACACTCACCAAGAAGGTCAATTCTACTGCAGGATTTGAGCATCCTAAGTATAGTCCTCATGTATCATGACATATCTTTCTTGTGAGGGATAACATCAGAATTTCCTTCACTTGCAATCCTTTTTGGTGTTCTGTGGAACAGGGGGTACTTACAACGAATAGATTCACCTTCTATGTTAATAGCCTCATATTTGTGTTATTTCAATGGTTTGGTTCTTTTCTTTGCTACTAGAACATGCCCAAAGTCACATACATTAGTAACTGAAGGAGACAAATTTGAAAGAAAAATGTTCTGACTCCAAAGTCAATCTTCTTTTCACTGTACTATGCTGCTCATCTCATGTCAAAACCCTTCTTAACTTCTCTGGGCCTTAGTTTCCCCACATGTTAATCCTTGCACTTGGACTAGGCAGCATAGAACAGTAAAAAGAGTGATCTATTTTAAGTCAATGGAGCTTTGCATCTGCTACCTGTACATCCTTGGACAATTCATTTATCTTCTCCAGGCAACTGTAAAATGAGGAAGAAGACTAAAGGCTATTCAAGCTCTAAATCTATGATTCTATAAATGTCCTGGCCAGTGTAGCTTTGTTTTGTGAGCTAAACCAGCCCAATTGCCACTGCAGGGAGTTATATGATTCATCCTTCTTGGTAACTGGGATGAGGAGGCTGTGAAGTTTTCAATTCCCAAAAGCACTTGTAGGAGTAGCCCACCTTAGAGACTTCAATTTCAAAATCCTACATTTTTGCCTAGACATTATATTCCCTGAAGATCTACAGAATACAAAACCAGAACTGAACAAAGAATTTTGCTCCCTGGACTTATCATTAATTCAGTTTTTAGACTTATTGGAATTATCTCTGAACACCGGACAGATTGTAGGTAGATGTAAGTGTGGCATTCCCTAAGGATAATGGCACCATGTTTCAAACACAGTCTTTATCACATTTTTTTCTCTTAGGCTGTATAATTACATTTGCCACCAAGAAAGCATGAAATGAAAGACATTGGAGGAGTCAGTCTGAGAAATATCAGTTCCAGCAGCTTTCATGGAGATATCTAACTTTACTCTAAAGGGGAGAACCAGGACAAATATAATGCAAAATGCATATTTATCTGGTTAATATGTCTTCCATTGACAATGATTGCTGAAAGCTTGTAGGGGATTTGAGGAGATTATTTTGAAGGGCAATGAGATAGGAAAAGAAGCTAATGTTAATTCCTGCCAGACTATGAAATCAGTTATTGGAAATCCTTTATGGTAGGTGCTGCTCTTTCATGTTAAGATAATATCCATGTTCCAGGATTCTATTTGTATTTCAGGTCTGGAAGGCTTGGTTGAAATCCTGACTCAGCTGATTACTAGTTGTGTGACCTTGGGTAAAATACTTAATCTCTGTAGAATGAGACAATTAGATTGATTGGTCTCTTCTAGTTCAAAATCTACAATCCCTTATTTCCAGAACTCTATTTTGCTTCATATAGACAGGCACTTTTTGAACTTGACACACAGATGGCCTTGGATATGTCCACCCAACTTTACTGAGCAAGTCACCCTGTTACCCATATTACACCATACCCCCATAATGTCAGTACCAATAAATGATTGTCAGTCTTAGTTAAAAATGGTTTAGAAAGCAATTGTCTTCCAGTAGTCCTTGAACAAATACAGCAAAATGCTGCTCTTCAGTTTTCTCAAAGGACAGGGTCTCTATTATATTGTTTTCATATCCTATAAGCATAGCACAATACCTGGTACTTAGTGAGTTCCGCATAAATATTTATTGATTTGCTAGTTCCATAAAATCTATTCTGTCCTGATTGAATTCATGGGATCAAAAGATCAAAAATAGAAGGCACTTTAGAGAGTAATTAGTCCAGGGGTTCTTAAACATGAGGGTCAATTTCACGGGGTTCTTGAACTTGGAATTTAATATTTTGACAATGGTATTTCAATATAATTGGATTCATTTGTAATCTTACACATTTAAAAACATTATTTGGGAGAAGGGCCCATGGTACACATATACACAAGAAGTTAAGAATTCCCGATTTAATTCCTTCATTTTACAGAAGAATCAGAGGCCCCAATGGGCAAAATGACTTATTCAAGGCTAGACAACAGAAAAAAATAGTAGAGCTGAGATTCAGACCTGGATCTTTGGATTTCAAATACAGGATTATTTCCATGATAGCTCCTACCTGGCCAAATAAACTAGTGTTTTTTCCTTAGCACTTCTCCATCAGAAGTTTTGCTACTTTCATTGATCAATTAGTTATTTTTGATGATATAATTGTTGGTTAATTAATAATTGATATTTAATTACTTTCTAGTTATTTCAATTAGGATCTAGTAATATACCCCTATTGCATTCAGCTTCCACCAAGACCATTCACTAATTCTTAGAAAAGAAAACAGCAATGAGTAGATAGGAGATCATAGAATCATAGATTTGGAACTGACCTTCAAGGTCATCAAGTGTTTTTCTCTCGTTTTACATTTTTGGAAGTCTGGTCCACTGTCATGTGGGAAAAAACTAGATTTAAGTGTAACCTTTCTCATTCCAAATGCAGCTCTCTTTCATAAGATCCACTTAGCCTCTTCTAGGAGGGGGCTTTCTATTGCTAATTTCTATTGCTAATTGCTGATAATTTCTTGATTAGAACTCTGATCTAATCCTTAAAGGGATAGCACTCCTCTTGACTATCAAATCCCTTACAGAGTTTGAAATATAAAAGGGGCAATTTTGCCTTTAACATCCTGGTGAGCTAGTAACAGGCTATAGAAATTCTAACAAAAGAATTTAGAGTGAAAAAAAAAATAGAAAAGACAGGGGAAAGTGTGTAGGACTTTCATGCCTCCATTCATTTTTTTTCCTTCTAATGGCCAGAAAGGCATCCAAATTCAGCTCTCTACAACTCCACCCTTAGTTTCATTTGCAACTTCAAGGACAGTGTGATTTTATGTCATTGTACACCCAACATAACCCAAGAGAGGCATTGATTCATTATCTGATCTCATCACATTTTGCAAGAATGCTTGTGTGTCTTTAAGGTTATTGTTAAGAATTATATACTCAATTTAAAGAAGTGTTTTTTATTTAATAAATTTCCATATTTGCACTAAGCTAGAAATTTTCCCCAAAGTTCAGGGTTTGGCTAGTACTCATTAATGCCATTCATTCATGTCCTATCTTTTAAGTTCAGCCAAAGTGGCCTTTGCTTAAATAATTTTTCAAATTGCTGACTGGCAAGGAGAATTAATTGCACTCTGAAATCCCTTTCCATAACAGTGTTTATAAGATCACACCCATATATTCCCTTCCTGTATTGCACCAACTGAATTCTGATGAAAGGGTGTGGCTTGGGGTTGGTAAACACTTCTATTCTGCTTCTTCTTTAGTCCTTCTCACCCATGTACCCCTCCCTGCCATTTTGGGCAGACAGCCTTACAATCCTAACTGTGACTCAGAGATTTAATGCCCTACCTTGCCCTGCAGTCAGCAACAGCAAGCTCAGAACTGTGCCTACACAGAGTCAACATATGTGTTGGAAAATGCCATATATAAACTGCTAGAGTATGGCGGGCATGAGACAGTCTGAGGGCAGAATGACTTGGTACTAAAACAAATTATACAGCCATCTTCAATTCAATTCAACAAATGTTCATTAAGCACCTACTATCTATAATCTACTGTGCTAGTCAATGAATGATAAACAAAGACAAAAATTTAAAAGTTCCTGTCCTCAAGAAGATTATATTTTACTGTAAAGATACAAGATATGAAGAAATAAATACAAAGTATACACAAAGTAATTTCAAGAGAGAGAATACTAATAATTGAGACAATTAGGAAAACTTTCATGGACTTTGAGCAGTACTTTGAAAGAAGTGAGCCGTTCTATAAAGAATAAGAACATTCATGTGAATGGGCAAGACAAACCTGGGCAAAAGTACAGAAGTGGAAGATGGAATTTTGCTTAAGAGGAGTAGTTAACAGACCAGTTTGACTGGAATGGAAAATAACATAGATGGGAGAATAATATGAAATAAGACTGTAACCCACACCTGGGTCAAAGAAGACAAAATTTATAAATAAGATCCATGTGATGATCACTGCCAAGTTAGCCTGGGGGGGAGGGCAGAGAAAGGGAATTTACAAGGAATAATACAAGTTTAGAAGTAAATGGTCAGATGAGGTTCTAGGGAACTTGTAGCAGCTCCAGTTACTGAGGCACTGGTATTTTTTCCTATTTTGTTCAGTCTTTTCCTCCTTTGATGTTGACTATTAATCCTCTGACAGACTAATCAGGAGTTCATATGTCATGTCTGTGTTCCTCCTGGGGTTTGCATGTGAATCTATGGTCATACACTGTGCTGCTCTAGAAACTCAGACTACCCTAGAGACCTGAGTGATAATAAAATAGCTCTTGCTTATTTGACCTAAGGCCACCATTGATCCTCTTCTTAGAATCATCCTTAGGAAAGGGAAACTACTCACATCATGGTGTGAGAATAAATATTATAATTGTTCTAGCAAATTGAGAATTAAGGACAAAGGACACTAATACCATATTGTGACTGCATTCAGAGTCTAGCAATTATGGATTTCTCTTCCACTCTTTTAAACAAATAGCATCGGAACCCTGCACTAGATAGGATGCTGCTATTGAGGAACTCTCTCAGGATCTTAGTCTCTAAGCCAATTAATGTGTAGAAAAGTATCCTCTAGGGATCACAGTCCCTGTAACCAAGACAATCAAGCAATTAAAACTCTTACAGTGTGGGCAAAATACATTTGTGAACAAGCTCTGGGGGCAGCTGGGTAGAGAGGCAGCCTAGTCTTAGAAATTTTCCCCTCAAAGACCATGTGAAGATCCAATCTTCCACTGTTGAGAGCCTCCAAGTGCAACTGTGCTAGCCAAACATTTACTGGGTTCTGGCTGCAGAGAGAAAGAGTTAGCACATTCTAGGTGAGGGCAGTAGTAAAGGACCAGGACCCTTCTGGTAGTAGGTTGGTTCCAGGGAAGAGAGGACAGCTGTGGTGGGACCACAGGGAGCAAGATCATTTGCAGAACAGTGTGGCTCGGCTTAAACTATGGTTTAGGAATAGAGAAGAAAGGGCAAGGTTGGGCCCAAAGACAGATTACAGAAAATAACAATAACGTGGGGCCTAGGGCATCATTCCTTCTGTCCCAGGGCTACAACCTGATTACACTAATAGCAGCTAAAAACAAAATGAATAAAATAAGGAAGCAAAGGACAAAGGAACCAACCATAGATAGTTACTATGGGCATAAAGAAGATCTGAGATCAGAGAAAGGTAATGGAGCTAAAAAGCCATTCCTTTTTCAATGAGAAACATCAAATGGTTCCATGCACAAAAAGAGTTAAAAAAGATTTTAAAAATCAAATAATAGAGATGAAAGAGAAATTAGGGGGAAAAAAAATAAGAGCAATCCAAGAAAATCAAGAAAATTATGAAAAGAAAGTAAATTAACTGGAAATGATGATCAAAAATGTAAGTAAGAAAATTCCTTAAAAACTAAAATTGGGCCAGGGAAGTTAATGATGTTCTAAGATACCAAGAAATCATAAAACAAAGTAAAAAAAAAATTAAAAACTAGAAGAAGAGAAAGTGAAATGCCTCATCAGAAACAACTGCTCTGAAGAATAGTTGAGGAGAAATAACATAAGAATAGTTGGACTGCCTGAAAATTATAATTAAAAAAAGATTCTTGATACAATATTATAAGAAAATATCAAGGAAAATCACCACAAGGCTCTAGAACAAGAAGGCAAAGTAGAAAATGGGGGGGGGGGAGAAGAAATCTATTGATCACCACCTGAAGGAGATCACAGGAGGAAAATTTACAGAAATATCATAGCCAAGTTTCATAACTCCCAGGTTAAGGAGAAAATATTGGAAGCCAGAAGAAACAAACAATTCAAATATCATGGAGCTCAAATAAGGATTACATAAGACCTAGCAGCTACTATATTGAGACCATAGGTCTCAGAATACTATATTCTATAGAGCAAAGGAGTTGGATTTGAGACCAAGGATAATTTACCCAGTTAAATTAAGAATGATTTTGAATGGAAAAAAGTAGATATTTAATGAACTCAAAGACTTTCAGGCTTTTGTGACAAAAATTCTAGAACTTAAAGGAAATTTTGATATGGGAGAAATATTCCATGACAAATATAAGGCAAATATTAAAGACCAATAATAAAGGACTCAGTAAGGTCAAATTGTTTATTTCATTTTTGTGAAAATATTAGCAATACTCTTATGATTGTCATCATTATTTAGGTAGTTTGAAAGAAAGGGGTGAACTGAGCTGCATATAATGGGATGATTGTTAAAAAAAAAAAAAAAACTGCCTAGGGAGATAAAGAGGAATAATTATCTCATACAAATGATACATAAAAGGAAAAATTGATACAGAAGAAGTTAGCAGGGAGAAGGGTGGGTAGTAATAGAATCTTATTCTCATGGGAATGGGTTAAAGAGGGAACCATATATATATAAAAGCATAAAAATCTTCTAAATTCAGAAAGAAATAAGAGAACAGGAGCTTAGGATGAGGGGGAAAGATAAGGGAGGAACTCAGAGAAGTGAATAAGTTAAGGAATAGGAGGGCAAAGTAATAGAAGTAAAGCAGAAAAGGGATAAGGAGAGAAGAATAGTGAAGAAAAATAGGAAGGAGGGAAATACATAACAAATAATTATAGCTTACAATGGATAGGATGAATTTACCCATAAAATGGAAATGGATGGCAGATCAAAAATTTGAACCCAACCAATATATTTCTTTCCAGAAACATTATAAAAATGAGTGGTACACACAAAGATAAAATAAAGGGCAAGAGTAAAATTTAGTATGCTAAAAAAAAAAAAGCAGGAATAATAATCATGATCTCAAAATTAAAATATACTTAATCAAAAATTTAAAACTGAGAAATTAGTGTAGGCAATATTATATAACATTGTTTTAGACCATTTAAAAATACCTAGATAGGGCACAGGAACTATATAAACATAAAATACCTTTGAAACAAATAAAGTCAGATTTAAATAATTGAAGTAATATTTATTATTTATGGATAAGTGAAGCCAATATAATTTTTAAAATGAAAATTTTATTTATTCTATTTATTCAATAAAATCCCAATTAAATCACTGAAAACATTTTTTATTGAGTTAGAAAAAAATAACAAAGTTCATTTGGAAGAACAAAAGGTTAAAAACTTCAAGGAAATGGGGGGGCAGAGATGTAAAGGAAGTAGATTCATATTATATTATGTTATAAAGTGAGATCATTGTTGAAATATAAAAAGTATGATTTTGATTATTTTAAATTTAAAATTTCTTGTATACGTATAACCTATGTAGCCAAGAACAGAAGGAATGCAGAAAATTGAGGAAAAAAAACTTTCTTAGACAATCTCTTAGGATGTAATTAGGTTGGAATAATCACTGTGGTGTAGAAAATGTTGAGTTAGTTGATTTAGAAAAACATGAAAAGACCCAGACTTGAGAAGAAAGATGTTATCCACCTAGATGATAAGAAGAAACAAATATCTCATCATATGTGTGTGTATATATAATATATATATTAGGTTATATGTGTGTGTATTTATAGTTGTCCTTGTCTTTTTCTATATATACCCATGTTTAATTGTAGCTTTCTTTAAATCAGGGAGAAGGGGAAAAAAATAAAGTAAAAAACACATAGCAGAAAACAAAAGAAAACCAAAAGAAGGCAAAGAAATGCTGGGAAGCTTTGAAAGCAATGTGTAGTATTAATTATATATATATATATTCTTGAAATGGAAATATATTGTTTTATATTGAATCCTCTCTAATGATTTGTTATGTTCATGGCATTTTCTTTCTTTTTTTCATTTTGTATATGTTTAAAATAAAAACATTTACCAAAAAATAAAAAAAGAAGCCACCTGACAACTCTTTCACAGGCCACAACATGAACAAGATATAAACAGATTTGACAATTATATATCAGTGCAGCCTGAATTTCCATGTCTCCTTTGACATAACTGTAGGTTATTTCCTTCCCAGCTTTCCTCTAGCATATAATGCTTGTTGTCTTTCTCTACCTCTGTGCCCAGAGCTCCCTCAAACTCCCACACGCTCAAAGTTGGTCAGTCTGGTGTTCTCTTTAGTCAAGGCTGCTATGTTCTGGCTCCACCAGACAAAGGATAGGTTGAAAAGCCCTCTCTGGTTTGGTCCAGAGTGAACCATAACAACCATAGCTTCAGGTGTAACCGCACCTAAGATAAGAAGCTATTGAGTTTATCTGTACTGCCTCCACAGCAGAATTTAGCAGGATTCCCTGGGCGAGGCAAAGATAGAGATCCCTAATTCAGCTATCGCCTTAGCCAGGCCTAGAAGCTATCATTCTCCCAGGACTACCCCCTCCCTCCTCACCTTAGTTTTATCTAAGCAAATTTGCTTGAGTTACAGTGGTAGTATTGTGATATATTCTCTCAAAATCACATTTCAGCCTGCATATTGAGGAATGCTACAACCTCTTTCTTAATGGAATCCAAGATAGGAATGGAATAAGTAGGCAAGACAAAACAGTTCAGAAAATACCCTAGTCTACAAGATACTCCAGGGTTCTTTTTGAAAATTTAACTTAAAAAAAAAATGAATTTTTGCCTTATTTTTGCCTCCTTCCTATATCCTGCACTCCACCACTACTCCACCATTGAACAAATAAAAGCCAAATAAAAAACACCCACATAGTCAAGTTAACTAAATTCTCACATTGTCAAGTCCAAATCTATGTGTAGGGAGGAGGGGGATCATCATGTAACCTGAATCTATCACCTCTTTGCCAAGTAGGTTCTTCATCATTGGTCCTCTGGAATCATTATTGCTTCTTGATCAGAGTTCTTAAGTCTTTCAAAGTGGTTTATCTTTACAATGTTGCTGTTTTATAAATTGCTATCTTGGTTCTGCTCACTATTGCATTTGTTATACAAATTTCCTCAGGTTCCTCTGAAAACATCTCTTTTTCTATTTTTTATGATATAATAGTACTAGATGGATATATAGATATATAGATACACACATATACACATATGTATATATATGTATATGTATATATATGTATATATGCGCAAATAATGCTCTCTCTCTTTATATATATAAAGAGAGAGAGCATTATTTGCGCATCTAGTCCCCAACTGATAAGCCTCTCTGACAGAGTTCACAGTTCTTTGTCATTACAAGATGAGCTGTTATAAATATTTTTGTGGATACGGGTCCTTTTCTTCTTTCTTTGATCTCTTTGGGGGCATAGGCCTAGTAGTAGTATCACCTGCTCAGCTGGTATTCCTAGATTCCTAGGTTCTTTGCAAGAAGGTAAGAAGATTATAAGCAAAAATCAAAATCACAACTAACATTGTCATTCATTTCAAACCTGCAAACATTTGTAACAGGTACAGAAATCTTTGAGAACATTTTCATTGAAGTTTTCCTCAGAGCAGTAGATATGCACAGAAAGCCTCTGGGAATCTCTGCTTGGTCAGCCCCTAAGAACATAGATAGCATGCACAGAAAACCACAAGGGAAGAAAAATTCTATATGAAATGATTCATTTTTTCTTTTCTAATACCACGTCCAGAGCATATGCATCAGAGAGAGAAGACATAGGAAACAGTGGGAGGAAGAACCACGAGGAATACAGAAGAAAAGCTTTAGCAAGATGGTAAACAGAGGCCTTTCCTGCTTCCAGATGAGCAGCAAGCTGCTCCTAAGTTTAGCTGAAAGCTTCAGAATGTGGTGGCCCCTCATTCTGTGGTACAAGCCAAAAAAAGTACCAAGAGCAGCCAGGAATTGTAGAATCAGGATAGTAGATAGGGACAGCAGCAAACATGTAGAAGTAGGGGACCAGCAGGCACTAAACTAGGATTACCGAGCAATAGCAAGCTCACACTACTAAGATTTTATCAATTGGTCTCAAGAAGCTCTTGTAAAAATTGTAGGTTATTCTTGGGGAGTGCTGGGAATAATCAGCACATACCTGGAAGGAGGCTATATAACTATTCTCTTCTTAAATCAACTTAAGTGAGCATTTTTAAAGGGAAATGCCAATAAAATGCTTTCTATGTTCTACACCTTAGAAGCCTGGTTTATAAGAGACAAATTCAGCACCCTTGGGGGAGAATTAAACTGAGCCACACTCTGATGTGCCAAGAAAGGCTTTCTGGGTGGGGACAAACCTGAGTCATAAAGATCACAGAGAGTAATAATTACTGGGAAGCTTCCAAGGTATGAACTCAGATATGTGTGAGTCTTGTATATCAGTAATGATCTCTGGGCCATCTATCTGTTAAGCATTCACCCTGAGAAAGAAGGAAATAAGCATTTATCCAATGCCTACTTAGGCACTGTGCAAAAGCTTTACAAGTATCTCATTTGATCTTCACAACAATTCTAAGTGGCAGCCACTGTAACCCCCCATTTTACAGTTGAAGAAAATGAGGCAGACACTGGTGAAGGGGCTTGTCTAAAGTCACAGAGCTAGTAAATGTCTAAAGCCACTTTTGAACTCAGGTCTTTCTGACTCCGCAGTGAGTTATCCAAGGCACCACCCACTGTAACGAGCAATGCCATCAGCAGGATGTTGTAAGGGTCATGTGGGATGCAAGTTAGAAAATCCTATACAGTATAAGGAATGTAATCTACAGTACTGCCGGCACTCTTTTCCAGAGCTTATTTTAGAAAGCACTCTTATTAGAACCTTTTGATCTAGAAATATATTTTCTGGACTCTCAATCTAAAAAGTACTCTTCTAGAGTGGGATTTAGAAAAGCACTTCTTTCTAGACTGTTGGTCTAGAAAAATACCCTTCTATACTTGATTTAGAAAACCACTTTTTTCTAGAACCTCTGAATCTAGAAAGTTCTTTTCTAGAATCCCTAACTAGAAAACACTCTTCTAGAGTCTTGATCAAGAAAACATTCTTTTCTAGAGTCTCTCGATCTATAAAGCACTTTTTTTCTAGGCTCCCATTTTAGAAAAAGACCTTTTCTAGAGCCTCAGGATTGAGAAGTCTTTTCCAGACTATCTAGAAAGCACTCTTTTTTTAGACTCTATCTAGAAAATACTCTTTTCTTGAAGGTCTCAATCTAGACAGCACTTTATGCTAGAGTTAAACGTTCTAGAAGAGAATTCTTTTCTAATCGCTTGATCTAGAAAACACTCTAGAGCTTCATGAGTTATAAAAGCACTCTCTTTTGGAGCCCTAGGGGCTAGAAAATCACTCTTCTAGAGCCTCTTATTCTAGAAAACAGTCTTTCTAGAACCTCTCAATCTAAAAAAGTATTTTTAAGACTCTCAATCTATAAAGCACTCTTTTTAGAGCCTCAAGTTCTAGAAAAGCATTTATTTCTATATTGTTGATCTAGACTCTTAATCTAAAAATCACTTTATTTCTAGCTCTTTATCTAGAAAAATCACTCTTTCCTAGACTCTTCATCTAACTCTTAATCTAGAAAGTACTTTATTTCTAGCTCATTGTTTAGAAAAGCAATCTTTTCTAGAATCTCTCAATCTAGAATGGTCTTTTAAAAACACCCTATCCAGAAAGCACTATTTTCTAGAACTTCTTATTCTAGAAAGCACTCTTTAGAACCTCTCAATCTGGAAATATCTTTTCTGAACTTTCAATATAGAAAAGCCCTCTTTTCCAGAACCTAGATTTGGCAGCCACTCTTTTCTAGAGCCTCTTATTCTAGAAAACACTCTTTTCTAGAGCCAATCTAGGAAGCATTTTTCTAGACTACGTAGAAAGCAATTTTCCAATGTGTTAATCTGTAGAATCACTCTTTTCTTGAATTTAGAGCTAGAAAACATCTTTTAAAGAGCCTCTCAATGTAGAAATCACCTTTCCCTCACAACTCTTGTTCATCTAGAAAAACACTTTTGTACACTCTTGATCTAGAAAACATTCTGTTCTAGTGCTTCTCAATCTAGAAAGCACTCTTTTAGACTATTATTTTAGCAAAGGACTTAATCTAGAACACCACTGTTCTAGAGTCTCTCAATCTAGAAAAACACCTCTTTCTAGACTCTTGTCCCAGAAAAACACTTTTCTGGACTCTTAATATAAAAGAAGACTTTTCTAAAAATCTCTTCTAGAAAACACTCTTTTTAAGTCCTTTATGCTAAAAATACTCCTTTCTAGAGCCTTGGGAACTAGAAAAAAACACTCTTTAAGAGTCTCTCAATCTAGAAAAGCTTTTTTTTTCTTTTCTGGAACCTGACACTAGAAAGCACTCTTTTCTAGAGTCATCCAATCTAGGAAGTACTATTTTTAGACTATCTAGAAAATACACTTTTCTTGAAGCTCTCAGTCTAAAAAGCACATTATGCTAGTCTATTGATCTAGAAGAGGTCTCGAGAATCTCAAGCTAGAAATGTATTTTCTAGAGTCAATATAGAAAAGCAATTCTTTCTAGAGCCTCAGGATCTATAAAAACACCCCTTTTTTATTAAAGCTTTTTATTTGCAAAACATATATATGGGTAATTCTTCAACACTGACCCTTACAAAGCTTTCTGTTACAAATCCCCCCCCCCAGTCCCCACCCCTCCCTTAGATGGCAGGAAGTTCACTACATGTTAATTATATTAAAATACTTGACAAATCGAATATATGTAGACATATTTCCACACTTATCATTGTTGTGCAAGAAAAATTGTATCAACAAGAAAAAAAATCAGAGAAAGGAAACAATGGAAGCAAACATCAATAGAGAGCATGAAAATATTATGTTGTGGTCCACATTTCATATCCCTCTCTCTGGGTGTATATGGCTTTCTTCACTGAACAATTAGAACTGGTTTGAAACATTTCCTTGTTGAAGAGAACCATGTCCATCATATAGTATTGTTGTTGCCATGTATAATGATCTCCTGGTTCTGCTCACTTCGCTCAGCATCAGTTCATGCAAGTCTCTCCAGGTCTCTCTGAAATCATCTTGCTGGTCATTTCTTACAGAACAATAACATTCCATAACAATCATATACCATAATTTGTTTAGCCATTCTCCATTCTGCCATCCAATGGATGGGCATCCATTCAGTTTCCAGTTTCTAGCCACTACAAAAAGCGCTGCCACAAACATTCTTGCACATGTGGGGCCCTTTCCTTCCTTTATGATTTCTTTGGGATACAAGCCCAATAGAAACACTGCTGGGTCACAGTTTGATAACTTTTCCAGCATTGTTCCAAATTGCTCTCCAGAATGGTTGGATCCATTCACAGTTCCACCAACAATGTATCAGTGTCCCAGTTTTCCCACATCCCTTCCAACATCCGTCATTATCTTTTCCTGTCATTTTAGCCAATCTGACAGGTGTGTAATGGTACCTCAGAGTTGACTTAATTTGCATTTCTCTGATCAATAGTGATTTGGAACACCTTTTCATATGACTAGAAATACTTTTAATTTCATCATCTGAAAATTGTCTGTTCATATCCCTTGACCATTTATCGATTAAAGAATGGCTTGAATTCTTATAAATATGAGACAATTCTCTATATATTTTAGAAATGAGGCCTTTATCAGAACCCTTAAATGGAAAGATGATTTTCCAATTTATTGCTTCCCTCCTAATCTTGTCTGCATTAGTTTTGTTTATACAAAACTTTTTAACTTAATATAGTCAAAATTACCTATCTGGTGTTCAATTAAGAGTTCCAGTTCTTCTTTGGACATAAATTTATTCCATCTCCACAGGTCTGAGAGGTAAACTATCCTATGTTCCTCTAATTTGCTTATAATATCACTATATCCAAATCATGAACCCATTTAGATCTTATCTTGGTATGTAGTGTTACGTGTGAGTCAAGCCCTAATTTCTTCCACACTATTTTCTAATTTTCCCAACAGTTTTTGTCGAATGGTGAGTACTTATCTGAAAAACTGGGGTCTTTGGGTTTATCAAACATTAAATTGCTATAGTTATTGCCAATTTTGTCCTGTGATCCTATCCTATGCCACTGAAAGACTACTCTATTTCTTAGCCAGTACCAAATGGTTTTGATGACCGCAGCTTTATAATATAGTTTTAGATCTGGTACAGCAAGGCCACTTTCATCAGCCTTTTTTTTTCATTAATTCCCTTGAAATTCTTGACCTTTTGTTCTTCCAGCTAAACTTTGCTACTATTTTTTCTAGATCTGTAAAATAATTTCTTGGGAGTTTGATTGGTATGGCACCAAATAAGTAAATTAGTTTGGGTAGTATTGTCATTTTTATTATATTCGCTCGGCCTACCCATGAGCACTTGATGTTTTTCCAATTGACTAGGTCTGACTTTATTTGTGTGGAAAGTGTTTTGTAGTTTAGTTCTTATAGTTTCTGACTTTTCCTTGGCAGATTGATTCCCAAATATTTTATACTATCAACAGTTATTTTGAATGGAATTTCTTTTTGTATCTCTTAATGCTGAACTTTGTTGGTAATATATAAAAATACTGATGATTCATGTGGATTTATTTTGTATCCTGCAACTTTGCTAAAGTTGTGAATTGTTTCTAGTAACTTTTTAATTGAGTCTTTAGGGTTTAGGTCATCATGACATCTGCAAAGAGTGATAATTTGGCTTCCTCATTACCTACTCTAATTACTTTTATCTCTTTTTCTTCTCTTACTGCCAAACCTAACATTTCTAATACAATATTATCTAATATAGTAATAGTGATTATCTAATATAGTAATGGTGACAATGGGCAGTTTTGTTTCATTCCTGATCTTATTGGGAATGGTTCTAGTTTGTCTCCATTACATATGATGCTTACTGATGGTTTTAAGTAGATACTACTAAGCATTTCAAGGAAAATCCCCTTTATAGCTATACTCTCTAGTATTTTTAAAAGGAATGGGTGTTGGATTTTATCAAATGCCTTTTCTACATCTATTGAGATAATCATATGATTTTTGTTAGTTTGGTTATTAATATAATTGATTATGCTGATAGTTTTCCTAATATGTTGAACCAGCCCTGCATTCCTGGTATAAATCCTACTTGGTCATAATGTATTATCCTGGGGATAATATGTATTAGCCTTGGAATTTTAAAAAGAATCCCTTTCTAGAGCCTCAGGATCTAGAAAAGCACCTCCTTCTAGAGCCTCTTATTCTAGAAGTCTTTTCTAGACTCTCTATTTAGAAAGCACCCCTTTTTAGAGCATTGGGATCTAGAAAAGCATCCCTTTCTCGAAAATGGGATTTGGGAAAAAAACCTTTCTGGAGACCTGGTATCTAGAAAAATTTCTACAGCATCAGGATCTAGAAAAGAACTTTTTCTAGGGCATCCAGATATAGAAAAGCACCTCTTTCTACAGCTTCTTATGCTAGAAGTCTTTTGTAGCCTATCTAGAAAGCACTCTGTTTTCTAGAGCCTTGGGATCTAGAAAAAGCATCTCTTTCTAGAGCCTCTTATTCTAAAATTCTTTTATAGATGCTCTATTTAGAAAGCACCCCTTTCTAGAGCATCAGGATCTAGAAAAGCAACTTTTTTAGAGTCTCTGCATCTAGAAAAGTACTTCTTTCTACAGCCCTTTGATCTAGAAAAGCACCCCTTTCTAGAGCAGCCAGAAAGGCGCCCTTTTCTAGAGCCCTGGGATGTTCCTTTCCTTGGAATCTAGAAAAAGCACCTTTTCTAGAAAAAGCACCCTGGGACCTAGAAAAACATTCCTTTCTAGAGCCTTGGGACCTAGAAAAGCACCTCTTTCTAGAGCCTCTTTTTCTAGAAGTCTTTTCTAGACTCTCCATTTAGAAAGCACCCCCTTTTAGAGCATTGGGATCTAGAAAAGCATCCCTTTCTCGAAAATGGGATTTGGGAAAAAACCCTTTCTGGAGACCTGGTATCTAGAAAAATTTCTAGAGCATCAGGATCTAGAAAAGCATTCCTTTCTAGAAAAGCACCTCTATCTAGACAAGCCTCTTATGCTAGAAGTCTTTTCTAAACCCTCTAGAAAGCACTATTTTTTAGAACCTCAGGAGCGAGAAAAGCACCCATTTCAAGAGCCTTGGCATCTAGAAAAAGAGCACCTTTTCTAGAGTACCCAGATCTATAAAAGTACCTCTTTCTAGAAAAGCCTCTTACGCTAGAAGTTTTTTTCTAAATACTCTATTTAGAAAGCACTATTTTTAGAACCTCGTGATCTAGAAAAGCATCTGTTTGTAGAGCATCTAGATCTAGAAAAGTACCCCTTTCTAAAGCCTCAGGATCTAGAAAAGCACTTCTTTCTAGAGCCTCAGGAGCTAGAAAAGCATCCATTTCTAGAGCACCCAGATCTAGAAAAGCACCTCTTTCTAGAGCTTCTTATGCTAGAGGTCTCTCTATGTAGAAAGCACTATTTTTAGAGCCTTGGAATCTAGGAAAGCACTTATTTCTAGAACCTGCAGATCTGGAAAAGCACCCTTTTGTAGAGCCTTGGGATCTAGAAATGCACTCCTTTCTACAGCCTCTGGATCTAGAAAAACAAACTTTTCTTGTGCCTTGGGATCTAGAAAAAGAACCTCTTTCTAGAGGCTCTTATTCTAGAAGTCTTTTCTAGAGTCTATTTAAAAAGTACCCCTTTCTACAGCCTCGAGATCTACTCTTTTCTAAAGCCTCAAGATCTAGATAATCACTTTTTCTAGAGCCCTAGATCTAGCAGTGTTTTCTTGACTCTTGATTTAGAAAACACTCTTCTGGAGCATCTTGTTTTAAAAAGCCACTCTTTTCTAGAGCTCTGGATCTGGAAAAGTAACTTTTTCTAGAGCCTCTTATTTTAAAAATGTTTTCTAGACTCTCATTCTTGAAAGCACTCTTATATAGCCTCTCATAATAGAAAAGCACCTCTTTCTAGAGTCTCTGGTTCTTTCGGATGTAGGAAAGCACTCCTTTCTAGAATCTCAAGACCTAGAAAAGCACACCTTTCTTGAGCCTTGGGATTTAGAAAAGCACTTACATAGACAAGAAGGGCCCTAGATCTCTCCACTATGTTCCACCTGTTGTCACATTCTGGATCATCTATGTTCTAGATCACTAGTTTTGACCAACTTCACATTCTAGATCACTCAATGGCCCATACTAGCTATTCCCCCTGCCTTCACATTCTAGATTACATGCTCCCCTATAATTTCATTTTAGATCACCCATTTTATCTCTCTTTGTGTTCTAGATCACAACTACACAGACCCAATTTCTTTCCCTGGCTTCACATTCTAGATCACCTGTTATCCATGTCTTGCATTCTAGAGCACCTGTTTCCTCTGTTTTTATCCTAGACAACTTAACTTCCTGTATTTGCCTGTTTCCCTGCCTTTGTGTTCTAGATCACTTAATAATCAAGACTGCCTACTTTCTCTGTCGCCACATTCTAGATCACTTGGTTTATCTCTTGTTGTGTTCTAGATCACTCAATAGCCCAGACCAGCTGATTTTCCTGGTGTTCTAGAGCACCTGCTCTCCATGTCTTTGCTTCTAGTTCACTCGATGGCCTGAACTGTTTCTTCTGTCTTTACATTCTAGATCATCTATTTTCTTTGTCTTTGCATTCTAGATCACCTGTTGAGTGTTGAGTGAGGGATAACACCCCTTTCTGGAGCCTCTTATTATAGAAATCTTTTCTAGACTCTGTATCTAGAAAGCACTCTTCTGAGCCTCTGAATCTAGAAAAGCATCCCTTTCTAGGGCCTCTTATTCTAGGAGTCTTTTCTAGACTCTCAATGTAGAAAGAACTCTTCTAGAGAGTTCTCTCTAAAGAGAGAAAACTCTTGTTTTAGTAAAGCACCTTTTCCCTAGATCATTGATCTAGAAAACTCTTTTCTAGAGCCTCTTATTCTAGATAGCTCTCTTCTAGACTTTTTTCTAGAAAAACTTTTTAGAGCCCCTCATCTCAGAAAGCACTGTTTTAAACTCTTGATCTATAAAAACACTTTTCTAGAGCCTCTCAATCTGGAAAACATTGTTTCTGGAGCCTCTTAGTCTGAGAATCACTTTTCTAGACTTAGTTTAGAAGATATTCTTTTCTAGAAATTTGCTATTTAGAAATATCTCTTTTCTAGAGCCTCTCAGTCTAAGAAGTACTTTTTTTCCTAGATCCTCACTCTAGAAAACATTTCCAGAAACTCAATCTGCTCCCAATCCCTTTCAGTATAGAAAGTTCTCTTTTCTAGATTTACAATTTAGAAACTATTCTTTTCTACAGATTCTCAGTATAGAAAGCGCTCTTACTTTGAGGCTTGCCCCCTGCATTTCTTAAAAAGGGAAAAAGCAAACACTTTGCCTGTGTAAAAATAATGTTAATTACAATCATTTCTTGAATGGTGGCATGATTATGGGGGGAATACCACCAAGCATAAAGTTAGAAGATCTGATTTTAAGGCCAAAATAAGCCTTGCCACCTTCTAGTCATATAACCTTGGACAAACCTCAACTTTCCCCCATCTATAATAGTAGGTCATAAATCTTATCCTTTTCACCTCATAGAGTTGCTTCATGGAGAACATTTTGTAAATGCACTACAAATAAGAGCTGTCATAATCATAAAATATACATATACCTCTTTCTCATGTCAGAGAGGTGAAGGATTACTAGGATAGAATATTGTTTACAATGTTAAATATGTATAGGATATTTTAGCTTAATTGTTGTTGTGGTTTTGTTTTTTGTCTTAAAGTAGGGTCAATCTATAGGGGAAAAGGTTTTTCCCTGCCCCAGAAATGTAGTATAGACTGTTGTATAGACAAAAGGCATCAGTAAAATATATTAAAAATAAAGCAAGACCATGATTTTCTAAAAACCACTTACTATTTGTGGTTACTTATCATGTATAATGTTGGATTCATTTTGTGCTGTTTGATTACAATGCTAAACAAACTCTTTACACATATGTTCAGCATTATGTGGCTAATGCAGCCTGGTCATTTGTTCATGCAGTATGTTTGTTAGCTCACAACTTGAAAAATAAGCTCCTGTTTTGCCTCTATAAAGCTGGATCAGGTTGTAACCATGCCCCTTGGTAGCATTATGGCATCCAAGTAACCCACTAAACAGAAATTATATGTATATTTATGTTATTAGGACATACCAGGCAAAGACAGTTGCTATTTTTTTTAATATGTTTACTTGCAATGACCTATTAATTATCAACAAACATTTATTGATGTCTTACTACAGAGTTTTTCCCTTATCTGGTACCTCCTACTAGCATAGACACTTATGGGTTAATTTTTTTTTAATGTATTGTGTGGGAAGAGCCTGGCTTTTCTACAAATTCAGTCTGCTGAATCATTTGCTCAAAGAAAGCCATAGGGTTAACTGAGTGCATACAGGAAAAGACAAAATGCTTCCAGTGTAAAAAGGCAGGTTAAAAACTCATAATTCTGCACTAAGAGATGCTAGGGGCAGAAGCCTCAGAAGAGAAATGCCTCCAGAAAGGGAGTTGCTTTAGGCTATTCTGTAAAGGAGGCTCCTCTAGAAAGAGAAGTGCCAAAAAGGCAGGGAAGCTAGGGAGAGAGCAGTGAAGGAAGAGAGAAGTGAAGACCTCTGAAGAAGGAAGCATTCAAGATTATGTGGCTCTTGGTAAATTAAAGCTTAATAAACAAAATAATAGAGGTAGCCAGGTGGCACAGTGGATAGAGTGCCCCCTCTGGAGTCAGGAGGACTTGAATACAAATCCAGCCTCAGATACTGAGTAGCTAGCTGTGTTATCCTGGGCAAGTCACTTATCCCTGTTTGCCTCAGTCTCTTTATATGTAAAATGAGTGGGAGAAAGAAATAGCAAAGCTCTCCAATATCCTTGCAAGAAAACCTCAAAATAGGTCATGTAGCATGAGCCATGACTTAAACAACTTGATAACAACAAAATACCAACATTAAGGTACTTAATACCAGGATCTTGATTTTGTAGATGAAGATTCTCCTACAGAGAAGGTCAAAATAGTTTTCATTAATCAAATGAGACATACTGTTACGTGTAAGAAGCAAATCAACTGTTTAAATAAATTATATGGGGGCAGCTAGGTAGAGCAGTAGATAGAGCACTGGTCCTGGAGTCAGGAAGCCTTGAGGTCAAATCCAGTCTCAGACATTTACTAGTTGTGGGACCCTGGGCAAGTCATTTAATCTCTGCCTACCTCAGTTTCTTCATTTGTAAAATGAGGATAATAGGAGTATTTACCTTTGAGGGTTATTGTGAAGATCAAATGAAATAATATTTGTAAAATGCTTAGCACAGGTCCTGGCACATTCTAAGCACCATATAAATGTTAGCTATTATTGTTATTAAGATGATGATAATATCTATCATATCATTACCATAGCTGATCCCTCTAATAGTGCTACCTCATCCTATGCAATTCTTATTCATGCCATTATTTCCTTATGTCTTCTCTTCTTGACTATTCTATTTATTTTGTAAATACTTATATGTATATGTATGGTTGTTTCCCTTAATAGAAAATAAGCTTCTTAAGGGTAGTGATTGATTTTTTTTTTTTGTCTTTGTATACCATAACATCTGGTACATAATAAGTGCTTAATACATACTTGCTGCTTGATTAAATACTCTACAGAAAGTCATTTTTGGAGGAGGAGGAGGTCTTTTTTCAGGTACTATTACATGACACAGAAACTAAGGGAGCATCTAGACTGTCAGGTATCCTTTGCTCTTTCTATGCGACCCGTCTATTTTTCTTTCCTATCATGCAGAAAAATAAAACATCTTTGGTGATATTTCTTTTTCATAGTCCTTTGCTGGTAACATATATTTTACAGTCTCCTCTTGCCCACCATTTATCTGTCCATCTCCTTTTCTTTATTTCTCCATTTCCTTCAACTTTAATTCTTAAGAGATTGTTATTATACAACTAGTGAACATACAGCATCATTTGCTGAAAATTGTTATTAAAAAGACAGGCCTAGGGGCAGCTAGGTGGCGCAGTGGATAGAGCACCAGCTTTGAAATCAGGAGGACCTGAGTTCAAATGTGGTCTCAGACACTTAACATTCCCTAGCTGTGTGACCCTGGGCAAGTCACTTAACCTCAATTGCCTAAGCAAAAAGCAAAAAAAAAAAAAAAAAAGTAAAAAGACAGGCCTGGGGTAGAGTCAAAATTGCAGTGTTAGGAAGCACATGGCTAGCTTCTTTCTATAAACCTCCTTTAAATAAAGCTAGAAAATGTACGAGTCCTAACTCTATAGGGCAAATCCAGGAAAAGTAACAGAGAATCATTTTTTCTAGCCCAGATGAGTATAAGGAGATCAACAGGGTGGTCTGTGGACACTAAGAACAGGATTAGGCCAGGAGCACTCCAGTGCCCTGGGAAAAGCTATGAATCCCCAGAGGAATTAGACCTACAGCAAGCCATTTCCTGTCCTGGGTTTGTCACTCACTCCTTGATTCTAGGTCACAGATTCAGGTCAGACTTAGAAGATCTGTATATGGGGGTGTTATAAGAGAGACAGAACCCTTATAATAAATATGGATAATAAAGACAAATTATTTCACTGACTACATCCAAGAAATACATGTCTCTGCACTCTATTACCTCTTCTTTTTTCTTTAGAAATAATAAATCTTTTGACAACTGAATTTCCAGAATTGAGAAATTTGTAGTAGCAACAATGGTAAAAGATGACACTGGCTGTGAACTTTTTCTGCAAATATTGCCAACAAAAAATTTTTGGTTTTGTGTTAATAAATTGTACAGCTAGCAAAAAATGAATAAAAAATTAATCAATCTTGTTGATTTAGAATGATTCTCTTGGAGGAGAGGGGAAGATAAATATAAATTTTGTGACATATTTAATTGTTTCATTCATGTCTGACTTTGTGACCACTTCAAGGGTTTTATTGGTAGAATTAGTGAAGTTGTATGCCATTTCTCCAGCTCATTTTTACTCATGAGGAGACTGAGGCAAACAGGGTTGAGTGACTTGCTCAGGATCATTCAGCTAGTGTCTGAGGTCACATTTGAACTCAGAAAGACAGACTGTCCACTATGCAGTGTACTTGCCCAATACAAATCTAGAAGATATAAAAAGAAAAGATATATAATATTTATTAAAAATACTTGCACTACTCACCTGATAGTTTTTAAACTGTAAAGTTCTATACAAATGTGAATTAAACACTAATTAAGTACATTATAGAATCCCCATACAATATAATCAATGCAAAACTCAACCAACCATTAACTTTTTGTTGAATAGTTAACATATATTGGATTACCTGCCATCAAGGGGAGGGAGTGGGGGGAAGGAGAGAAAAATTTGGAACAGAAGACTTTGCAAGGGTCAATGTTGAACAATGTTTTGCAAATAAAAATCTTTAATTAAAAAAACTTTTTGTTGAATATCTATTATGAATGAATTAAACAGAGATTTCTCCCCCTTCTCTTTTAAATATATTTTACACATCTAAAACTTACCCTTATAGTGCTTCAGGCCCCAGCGGGCATCTAGGTAGTCTAGAGGACCCTGAGCAGGCTCCAAATGCTGCCTCCAGTCCCAGAATAGGAGTCAAGGAATGTTAAATATCTGTGTATTCTGAACCATTTAGTTGTTACAAAGTTTAATGAATTAAAGGCATTTATGATTTTTTAAAGGTAGATATGATGACATTTTCCTTATTATGAGAATATATTCCCAAGTTGCTATTATCTGGATCCCATTTTTTTTTTTTTAAATTGAAATAAATAAATAAATAAATAAAGGATTCAAGTAGAAAGATGGTCTGCCTGAATGAACTCCTGGATAGCCATGTCTAATTCCCAGGAAATGAACTTCAGAAAGTGGCTCACTCATCCCACCTGCTGGCCTTGAATGGTTTTACACATCTACAGAAGACAGAAGCATCCCTTATTAAGGGATGCCAACAACTGACTAACTGTATCAATGAGAGCAAAAATAATGCTATGTTTTATTTTGTGGATATTTTAACTTTTTAAAAACACGTGTGAAATTTAAAAGTGAACAAAATTAATTAATATGGACTTCTATTTTTGTTTTTTCTGGTCATTTCATCTCACAATATATTTGTTAAATGATAATTATTTTTCCTCTAACTTATTACCAGTGTGATTTTTGGAAAGTTTTTTAACTCCAGGTCCCTCAAGTTCTTCCCTAAAAATGAGACTATAAAACTTTCGATTGGACCTCTGTTTCTAAATCCTATGATCCCAAGATAGAAATATTGAAGAATAAAACCCTGGATTTTTTTACAAGAAATTATGGGTGACAAAAAGTTTAGCTCTAACTTTAGGAAGAAAATGCATGGATGCTCAGGGTTTTGCCAAGCTTCCAAACATGCAGATTAGAGAATGCATTGATGAATAATTAAAGTTACAGAATGGTAGTTCCCATTTGCTCTATATATCTCTTTAATATTTACAAAGTAACTTCCTTTCAACTCAAAGGCAGTTTGGCCTGGAAGCTACAGTGTTGGACTTGGAGGTCAAGAAAATGTGAATTCAAATCTTGCCTCAGATTCTATAAAAGAAGCATAGATAGCATCCCCACTAAAGAGATGAGGAAGGTAGAGCTCACAGAGGGTGTGACTTGTCAGGGAACATATAGTTACATAAGTATTAGCAACAGAATTCAAATTCAAGTGCTCTCACTGTTAAGACTAGGGCCCCCACTAGCATCTCTCAAAAGCTTTCCCAGCCATATTATTCCTATTTGTTCATTTTTAGCTGTGTATCATCCAGAACCCCTCATGTGCTCTGCCTTCCATTCTGGCTATTCCCTACTCCTTGAGTACTTATCAAGGGGTAATTGACTTACTCAATCTGCATTCTGAGACCCTATTTCCATTGAATCTCTGACCAAACCAGAATAAAATAACTAAAATGCTAACGTGAAGTTTTGGACTTCTCAATTCCACCAAAGATAACTCACAGGAAAAAAAAGCAAAGGATACTTACTTAAAACACAATGTAAGGTCTATAGTTCAGAGCTAAATCAATAAGCATTCATTAACAAATGAATGAAAAATCTTTTTTTTTTTTTTAACATTAACTATGCACCCAGACACTATGGTAAGCTCTGGGGACGCATATAAAAGTTTCTGGGAAATAGTACATCCCTGGGAATGGTAGCCAAAGAAAGGGGTACCCACAGAATCATGGAGGGCAGTCAGTTGACCCATCTTGCCTAGGAACAATGGATGTAAAATAGTGCACACTTGATTGCTGAACCAAGAGTAAGGGATAGAAAATATATGAATAGGGAGGAGAAAAAAGTTATACTTGGAGGACTGAGCAGATGGCACAGTGGCCGGGGGGGATAACTGGATGGGAGATAAAGTGTGCCCTGAGCTGGTCATGTAGAACTGGCTACATTTAGTGAGGAGACACGGGTAGTTTTTGTTGTTGTTGTTCATTCTTTTTAGTTGTGGACACCTCTTCATGACCCCATTTGAGATTTTCTTGGCAAGGAGAGTGGACTGATTTGCCATTTTCTTCTCCAGCTCATTTTACAAATAAGAAAACTGAGGCAGATGGGGTTAAGCAACTTGCCCAGGGTCATACAGCTAGCAAGTCAAATTTTAATTCAGATCTTCCTGATTCCAGATCCAATATCTAGCTGCTTACTCACTTGCTAATCTGTCAGTGAGATGGCAACTCAAGCAGCTCCACTGGATCATTTCTTCTTTCTCTGATTTCTACTCTCACTATTGATTTCTCAACATAATACTTCAAGCTAGGAGGCAGAAAGATTGTTAAAAACTTTATTGGAATTAACTGAAGTCGGTGTCTAAAAGGTGTATGTTAAAAAAAACCACTTCCAAAGTATTGGGTTTTTTAATTAAAGTTTTTTATTTTCAAAACATATCAAAGTATTGTAGAAGCGTTGTCCAGAATCATGTTGCTTTCTTTCCTCTTTTCTTCCTTCTCCCCAGAGTTGAGGGATTGGGGACCAGTGGCCATTCTCCAAGATCAATGGCCATACTCTCTTACTAGTATTCCTGCTCCCAGAATAGCCAGGATGGAGGACACTGCTTCTCCCATACAATGGCAACAGCTTTCTTATACCTAGCTCCAACTTCTGCCACTCCCTCTTAAGAATGAAGCTTGAGTCCTCAAAAATCCTACCTCATATCACTTCTTGTAGTTCTTCATCACTCAGTTGCTTCTCCTGTCATAAAAACAGAGAAGGGAAGACTGGTTCAGAGACACAAAATTTATATCCAGTAAAGGTACATTCTCTGGTAGAAGTCCCACACTTTGATCTATACTCTCATGCTTTAGTGGCCTGACTCCCTAAATGTTACAGATGACTTTAATCTTTCTATGACTCTTAAGATGCTTTCAGACATGTGAGACATATGGGATAAGGTATCTGCAATCATGGTAGGCTTCTCTGACTAATAATACTGAACTAGGTATATATTATCAGTATTAGTGATGCTAGTTGGCTAACACCTGTACTCATCTGGGGCAACCAAAATTCAACTCTGTACCTGCCAAAATATTTCAGTGGATTCTTAACAGTCTATCCAATCTTGAATTCAAGTAAATACACATAATCTTGGCCATGATAAGTAACATCCCACTTCAAAGCCAAGAATTCCAATTTGTGGATAAAATAAAAAGTCTCACCATTAGTAAATCCTCTACTGCAAATATAATAGGCTTCTGTGACCTTCACTCACTTGCATTAATTACTATTACGTATAGAAGATAGATCATTTAAATCTATAAAAAATCAGTATTACTTCATTTAGGCAGCTGACTATGACTTCAAAAGTCACTCACATTTCTATTTCCAATGTTTCCTAATGATACCAGAGATTTCAAGTTAGATTTCCTTTCTTCCTTTCTGAAGCCAGTTGTTTTTTTTTTTTTGCTTTTTTTTTTTTTTTTCCATTTAAACACAAAAGATATCACTGTGATCTTAGTGATAATGGCCTAGTTCCTTACAAATTTTTGATAGTAGCTAAGATGTCCTATTCTTTAAATGTCAAAATCTATTGAGTGTGGCTATATGAGAGTGTTTTTATCTTTTAATGTTAAAAAATCACTTCCTGCTGAGACCCCATTTGACCCACTGACTTAATAGTCTCTATAGAACTGACACCTGTTAATTGATATCTTTCTAATCAATCTAACCCTTTCATTAGCCTTTCCTCATGTTCTTTACAACCTTTTTTTCTAATAAAATACACCAATCTTTCTAAATAATTCATGCCAATAACTATGTAAGGTCACGTAACTAGTTAGTATCTGAATTGGTAATGGATCCTGCACTTCTGACTTTAAGCCCAGAGCTCAATTCACTGCCCCATGCTGATTTTCATAACCTGCGCAAGTCCAAGTCAGATTCCTATTGCAGGCGATAAAGAAAAGGCGGCCTTATAGGATAGGATCACAGGACAAACTAGGCAATAAGTATAGCAATTTAGTGCTTGATAAACCCAAAGACCCCAGCTTTTGGGATAAGTACTCATCATTCGACAAAACTGCTGGCAAAATTAGAAAATAGTGTGGAAGAAATTAGCGCTTGACCCACACCTAACACCACATACCAAGATAAGATGTGAATGGGTTCATGATTTGGATATAAAGAGTGATATTATAAGCAAATTAGAGGAACATAGGATAGTTTACCTCTCAGACCTGTGGAGATGGAATAAATTTATGTCCAAAGAAGAACTGGAACTCTTAATTGAACACCAGATAGACAATTTTGACTATATTAAGTTAAAAAGTTTTTGTATAAACAAAACTAATGCAGACACAATTAGGAGGGAAGCAATAAATTGGGAAATCATCTTTACATTTAAGGGTTCTGATAAAGGCCTCATTTCTAAAATATATTTATTTTCTCATATTTATAAGAATTGTCTCATTTATAAGAATTCAAGACATTTTCCAATCGATAAATGGTCAAAGAATATGAACAGACAATTTTCAGATGATGAAATTAAAACTATTTCTAGTCATTTGAAAAGGTGCTTCAAATCACTATTGATCACAGAAATGCAAATTAAGTCAACTCTGAGGTACCACTACACACCTGTCAGATTGACTAAAATGACAGGAAATGATAAAGACGAATGTTGGTGGGGAGGTGGGAAAACTGGGACACTGATACATTGTTGGTGGAACTGTGAATGGATCCAACCATTCTGGAGAGCAATTTGGAACTATGCTCAAAAAGTTATCAAACTGTGCATACCCTTTGATCCAGCAGTGTTTTTATTGGGCTTATATCCCAAAGAGATCTTAAAGGAAGGAAAGGGACCCACATGTGCAAGAATGTTTGTGGCAGCCCTTTTTATAGTGGCAAGAAACTGGAAACTGAATGGATGTCCATCAATTGGAGAGTGGCTGAATAAATTATGGTATATGAATGTTATAGAATATTGTTCCTCTGTAAGAAATGATCAGCAGGATGATTTCAGAGAGGCCTGGAGAGATTTGCATGAACTGATGATGAGTGAAATCAGCAGAACCAGGAGATCATTATACACAGCAACAACAAGACTATATGATAATACAATTCTGATGGACGTAGCTCTCTTCACAAGGAAATGTTTCAAACCAGTTCCAATTGTTCAGTGAAGAAAGCCATATATACCCAAAGAGAGGGATGTGAAATGTGGACCACAATAACATTTTCATGCTCTCTATTGATGTTTGCTTGCATTGTGTTTCCTTTCTCTGATTTTTTTTTCTTGTAGATACCATTTTTCTTGCACAACAAGAAAAGTGTGGAAATATGTATACATATATTCAATTTGTCAAGTATTTTAACATAATTAACATGTAGTGGACTTCCTGCCATCTAAGGGAGGGGTGGGGACTAGGGGGGAAAAATTTGTAATGGAAAGCTTTGTAAGGGTCAATGTTGAAGAATTACCCATACATATGTTTTGCAAATAAAAAGCTTTAATAAAAAAAAAGAAAGAAAAAGCGGCCTTCATCTTCCCAGTTGGATTCTACCAGTTTGTAGCTCATGACCTATAATTTTAGAGGGTCTTCCTCTTTCTCAGTAGCAATATAAAAGGTATACCTTCCTACCTGGATGGATATTGAAGATTCAGGGTCTAGCAGGTGGAGCTCTTAGGTACAGAAAGCATTTAGATAACTTTGTTATTTGAAAATTAGAAGGTAAAAGTCAACAAATACCAGCAGGGTTTAGACCCTAGCTGTAAGAGTAAACCTTCCCCAATTTCTTGCTTTCCTTTCACCTAAGCCCCAAGTTTTATGTCTTTATTTAGTCAGCTAGAATTTATTAAGCACTTACTATGTAAGATACACAGTGCTGATAATGGGGCCAAGAGGGCACCAAGATGCACTGCCAATGGGAGGCAATACAAGGATACTTGACTCCTTGAAGGAGAAAGGATTGCTACAAGGAGAAGTGGAGATGCAAAGAAATGTAGAAAACAATGGCTTTCTGCAAGGAGTTTACAATCTAATCAGAAAGACAATATACAAAACTATATACAAACAAGATATATAAGGAATAAATTAGAGGTAGTCTTAAGGAGAAGATGTAATGCTCAGGGAGAAACTGAGGCAGTATCACACATTGGAAATTAGGTAATGCTTTATTGATGTTAATTGAGAGTTCAGAATCCATAGCTATGGATCAGGACTGCTGGGACTCTTGTCTCAAAGCACACAGTCCATTGTGAGTTTAGATTGACAGACATGCTAGCCGACTGGATCTCAGGCAGGTCCAGCCCAGAGAGTTAGACTGACAGACATGACAGCCGACTGAATAGGACTAATGTTACAAAGTATTCAGTACCTCATTGATGGGCATCACAGGTTTTATAGGTTCCATAGCTCAGGGAGACAAAGAAACTCATGGTTACAGCTGAGAAACATCTGGGATCCAAGGAAACTATAAATTCAGTTCTGGTAGGTAGGGAGTAAAGAGTGCTGAGCTTGGGAAAGGAAGACACTAAGTCTGGAGCCAAAACATAACAGGTATGTTGAGGCTGGCCATCTGGAGGTTTTATGACTCCTTTGGATTGTGAGTCCAATTATTTCTGATGGTCAGGAAGTGGGGGTTGCTATTTTTGGGCAGAACAATTAAGGGAAACTAAAACAGAGCAACTGAGGGAAACTGAGACAGAGGAACTGTGGCACAACAAAGGCACAAAGGGGACCGGGAAAGGCTTTTTTTTGTTAAAATTGGGAATTTACATCATATTATATAATTGTTATATATATATGTGTATATATATATGTATATATATATATACATATGTATGTATAAGGCTTTACTTGCCTTACCTTCAGCATTGTTAAACTGCTAAATGAATGTAGGAGCTTCTGGAAAATGTAGTTCAAAGATTCCTAGGCTCTTTTATAGATAAATATATGAAATATTTCCAATAATATATCATGTTAGGGACGTTTCCAAAATGAAATAAGGGCTTATTGAGTATAAAAGAGTGAGAAATGATTGCTATTAGCACCTGTATGAACATGAGCAAATCACTCAATCTTTCATAGTCTCAATATCCTGAGTCAGAATCAGAACCAAGAGAACATTGTACACAGCAACAAGATTGTATGATGATTGACCATGATGGACTTGGCTCTTTTCAACAATGAGGCAATTCTAGATAATTCCAATAGACTTGGGATGGAAAGTGCCATCCACATCTAGAGAAAGAACTATTTTCACCTTTTTCTTTGTTGTTATTTGTTTGCTTGCTTTTTCTTTCTTGTGTTTTTTTCCTTTTGATCTGATTTAGTTTTACACATGATAAATACAGAAATATGTTTAGAAAAACTGCACATGTTTAACCTATATCAGATTGTTTGCTGTCTAGGGGAGGAGGGGGACAGAGAAATAAGGGAGTATATTTGGAGCATAAAGTTTTGCAAGGATAAATGTTGAAAACTATCTTTGCATGTATTTGGAAAAGTAAAATAATATTTAAAAAGAAACAAGTTTACAGACAGCAAGAGCCCTTGCTCTTGTCATAGTCTCACCACTTTATAAATGTGTGACCTCAGTTTCCATTTCTATATATTAAAGGATAACAGGATTTCAAAGACTTTTATCTCCATGGTGCCATGATCTAAGGAAAATCATGAAGTACATATAAAAGCTCAAAGGGCTTTTTAAACAAATAAACATCATCTTTCTGTAGATCAGAAGCAGACACAATCGTTTAGATCAAAAGAAGCAATCTCAGTTAAAAAAAAATCTTCAAAATCACTTAAAATCACAATAAGACCATGGAAAGTATTACATGTATCTTTTTAAAAAATCTTATCCTACAACATAGTTTCCATACCATATGTTTTTCTTAAAGGCAATGGGTAGCATTCCATCCAAGGCCATGTCCCAGGGAATAAAAAGAGGGTAAAATAAGTGAAAATTGCCTTTAATTCTCTATTTCTCTTTGTAGCAATCCTTTCTCCTCAAGGTATCAAATATCCTTGTGATTCCTTCCCTTGGCAGTTCATCTTGGTGCCCACTTGGCCTGATGTTCCTAACCTCTTCCTTCTAATCATAACTTACTTGTCCTATATCCTATAAAAGTTATGGGACTTGGAAGTCAGAAGGCTTGGGTTCAAGGTCCAATTCCACCAGTTCCTAGTTGCCTACATGCCCACATGATTGTAGGCAGGTCATTTAATTTCTCCAAATCTATTTCTTCCTAAAACAGAGAAAAAAAGATTTGTACTTCTTATCTGACAAAGTTGTGAAGGGGAAATTGCTACATAAAAAAGCAAAGTATTTTTGGTATCATATACTATTGGAGCTGGAAGGGGCCTTAGTTCAACTCACCCCTTTTATAGATGTGGGCATCAAACTACTCCAGATTGGGTGACTTTCTAAAGGTCACACATCCTGTAAGTAGTAAAGATTGGTTTTGAGCCTGGCCCTTCTTGCTCCAAATCCAAATCCATCCCCTTTACCACACGGGCTTTGCATATAAACATAAATTATTATTACTCTTATGTATGTAGCATTTATCACACAGAATGGAAGTGTTTAGCTTATAGTCAGGAGGCCTAGGTCCAAATCCCACTTCTATAGGATGTGGATAAATCATGTAACCTCTTAGAAACTTAATTTCCACATAATAATTGCACTTCTTCCCTAATGGTTGTTGTAAGGAAAATGCTTCATAAACCTTTTCAAAGCACTATATATCTTTGAGTCATTCCTCTCTCTTGCCCTCACAATACTGGTTTTGTTACGGATTATTTGTTATCAGTTGGGAGCCAGGTTAGGAAGGACTTTATGAATAAACATTATAGAGCACCTACTATGGGTCAGGCACTGTGCTAAGTGCTTTACAAAGATTTATCTCATTTGATCCTCACAATAGCTGAGGTAGGTTATACCTATTTAGAGTTGAGGAAACTAAGGCAAACAGGTTGTGACTTGCCTAGAGTCACATAGCTAGTAAGTGTCTGGGGTCACACTTGAATTACTGTGTCCCTGATTCTAAGACCAGCACTCTATCCATTGTGCTGCCCTTGAAAGAATAATTCTGTTCTCAATCGTTTATATGATTGAATAGATTTGAAGGAATCTCTCTTATGGTCTAAAGTAGGTTGAAGAATGACTCAGTCCTTCATTTCCTTTTCATCGATTTTTAGCCTTTAGGATATTTTAAGTTGCCTGACAGAATTCTGGCTGTACTAAAATATAGAAGATAAAAATACTTTACATTGAGATGGTGCCTTTAATTTTTCTCAAAGTACTCTGACATTATTATCTCAATGTCCCCGGAGGTAGATAGGGCAGGAATTATTATGGCCCTTCTACAAATGAGGAAAAGGAGGCAAAGAAAAGTCAGCTGCTGCCCTACCCTCGCACAGCTAATTAGAGACAAGGCTATGAGCCAGATCTCCTGGCTCCCAGTCTTGTGTTCTTTCCATCAGACCATGCTGTCTCTCTCACAAAATGGTAATTTATAGGTTAGAGAAATAAAAAACAGGTCTAATCTGTGGGGTCTCTTTTACTGAGGTTTTCCATAACAACTTGATAATCAGGCTCCCATATGGTAGAAAATAAGGACATTTCTTTCAGTTTCTTTATCTTGGCTGAGAAAGACAAACCCTGAGGAACTGCTAAGAGGTTGGGTTATATTTGTACAATAAGAGCTTTTTCAGAAATGAATTAATTCAGTCCCATTATCTTTGGTTAGTTTTACTTTAATATTATGTACTTTTTCAATTTTCAGAAAATAGGCACGACCTCCACAGGATTTCCATTATGACTAATAATAACTCACATTCATAGGGATTTACAAAGTACTTTCCTGACAATGGCCTTGTGATGTAGGTGGTACATGTATCTCATCAAGATCAACTCCATTTTACACATAAGGAAACTGAGCCTCAGAAAGATGGCCAAATGGATTCAACAAGCATTTATTAAACACCTATTATATGCCAGGCACTATACTAAGAGAGAGGCTTACAGAGAAGGGCAAAAAGATAGTCCCTTTTCTCAAGAAGCTTATAGTTTCACAGACAAAATGCAAGCAACTATGTAAATTTTTCATGAAATCCTGATGATCAGAAAATTTATAGGATAAATTAATATTTATCCTTTATGATATGAGATAATGTGATATCATAATATGATAATGAGATAATCAAGGGGTTTTAGGAAAGGCTTCTTTGCAGAGAGCAAAACTTTAGTTTTGAAGGAGACCAGGAATCCGGTAAGTAGTGGTGAGGAAGGAGAGCATAGGGGGAATCTGTTGAAAATGCCTTGAGCTGGGAAGTAGAGGGTCTCATGCAAGAAAAAAGGAGATTAAGTGACTTGTTCAAGATCGAATAATAAGTGATAGAGCTGAGATCTGAATCCACAATCTTCTGACTTCTGGTCCAGTACTCTTTTCATGATGTCATATTACCTCTCTTTAAACCGTGTGTCATCTAAAGCATTTGATAAGCATTCCTTTGTATTCTATGATCACACTAGCTGAAACCAAATCAGAAAACATTCCTTTTCTTTTTTTCTCTTTAAAAAAAAGTGTTTTATATTGATGCAACAGACATTTATCAATACATTTTCTTAACATGTGCATTTCCAAAAAGAATTAGTTTACCAGTTGTTAATAGAAGGAAGGGATATGCCTTTTAATCTTGACAGCATGGTACTAACAATGTTTACTTAGGAAAGCAGAGGGAGAGAAGAAAAGAGAATAGATTATGGACTGATGAGGGGGTTCAGAATTCTTAAACATTGGAAGCAGTACAGATTAAAGACATGACAATCTGTGTATAGCTGATGTGATGTAAGGAATAGTTCACTGGAATCAAGTGGTAGGGGATGTGGAAAGGGTTTTAGAGGATGATCTATAGGAGTTCAGAGTCACTGAGAAGAAGGGCATATGAGTGAAGGCACCACTCTTCTACCCTCAAAAGACAGATGCAGCAAGAGATATAAGACCTGAAGTTGAAGGGAGAGTTGCTCTTTCAGAGAAAGGGACTGGCAGGATGATAGCTATATTTTCAGAAATGAAATATTCTTAAAACTCAATTTAAAATTGGGACTTATAACCATAGTTATTAACTTTTTTTCCTCTTCCATTTTTGAAACCTACAAGGTGCAATGAAAGAGCATGGGATTTGGAGTTAGAAGGCCTGGGTTTGTACTCTAGTTGTCCTAACCATGTTCAAGTCATGGGCTTCCAATTCTTCACCTTTAAAATGGGATATTAATAATTATATTCTATACCTTAGCAGGGCTTCTTAAACTTTTCCCATTCACAACCCTTTTTGTCTGAGAAATTTTTATATGACCCCGGGTATATAGATACATAAAATAGGTGCTCAAATCAAACATTTGCTGATAATAAATCACTATTTTGTGACCCCTACATTCAGTTACAAGACCCCATATGGGGTTGCAAACCACAATTTAAGAAAGTGGACCTTATAGAATGGTAGCAAGATCTAAGGAGATTATATACAGAAAGTGACTTCAAACATAATCTATTAGCATAATTGAGTCAATGTATTTAACTTTGTGAATAATCAGATAGTCTGCTGTTCCAGCTTAGTTCCAACTATAAAAGTGAGGTCTCTTTTTATATTGCCAGAGAATTTAATTTAAGAGCAAAGGCAAAAAGCAAGATTGGTCTGCCCAGACAGGATTGAAGGAAGAGGAAGTCTTAGAAAGGAGACTGAACAGAGGAGGTACAATATTTCTTTATAGAGCAGTGTAAGAGAAATGGCTGTAGTTTGCTGTCAGTTATCAGGAACCCCACTCTTCATCTCCGCTCCTCAGAGGGTCTGCTGATCCCTTCACTTTCTTCCACCCTGCTACACTGACTATGTGTTAAGTTTTTGGGCCCTCTAAATTTCCTCCCATGAGGTGAAGTTGGGGTAGGGCAGTGCCCCATTAGTTCTGGCTCTATTTGGCATCTAAAGTCTTTCATAACCTGGCTCCCAGCCTATGATAATAAACAATGTGCCATAAAGCCACTTTTACAACACATTGCTCCCCTTCAGGCGTGCTACAGTGCAGCCTGATTGGCCATCATATGTAGGATTCCATAGTTCCCTGCCTGAAACTCCTTACTCCAGTTCTTGAAATTCCTAATTTCCTTCAATATTTAACTCAAACACCATCTTCTATATCAAGGATTTTTAAACTCTGTGTGTGTGTTGTTCCCCTCTGATGGTCTATTGAAGCCTATGACTCCCTTCCCAGAAAAATGTTTACTATATTTATGATTGAAAGATCCCTACAGTTTAGTAAGAAGTTGTTGAAAACAAAGATGGGATTTTTTTCCCATCCATGTTTAAAGACCTTCCGAAATTTATCCATGGACCCCTTGAAGAGGGGACCCCAGGTTAAGAACCGTTGCTCTACATAAAGCCTTCCTATTCTCCCCAAGCTGAAATTGTCTTGTAAATATTTCATGTGTGCAAAACATGTACCCAATGTAAGATCCTTAAGGGTAGGAATGTGTAACTTCTGTCTTTGTATTCCTAGCATCTGGCACCAAGCCCAGTGCCTAATATTAATAAATGGTCGTTGAGTGATTGAGTGATGGCTTTCCCCTAGACAAACAGTGGAGAAATGAAAAGTGAACTTCTCACTAAAGTTGGCTTAGCTTGGAGAATTAGGAATGAGCTCCACTTTTTCTATGGCAGTTCCTTGGGTGGCTGGGGAGTAGGGGCTAGGGAAAGGGGGTACAGCAAAGTCCATGGTATAGGAGGACCTGGGTTCAAATACCACTTTGGAGACATTCTTCCTGTGTGACCTTGACCTACTCAGGCCTCAAATGCTTCATCTATAAAATACAGAAGTTGGACTGGGTGACTTCTGGGGTTCTTTCCAGCCCTGAGCCCTGGGAGACCTTATGTGTGATCCTGAGTATGTCACTTACCCTCCTTCTGCCTCAATTTCTTTATCTGTAAAATAAGGGGTTTAGACCAGATGGAATTTCAGGTCCTCACAGCCAGGATCTCATCATCCCCCCTCCAATTCTTACTTTGCATATGCTTTGTATTTATTCTTGCTCTTTCTTTGTTTAGTCAGAAAAATCCTCCAGAATCTAGTCCTAGGAGTAGAGTTTGACTTCTCACCAGAATAAACAGTGAACAAAAACAACCTGAGGAAATTCTTCTTTGTGTAGATCTTACAAAGTATATTTTCTATATATTCCTTTGTTTTGGGGTTCAAGTTTGACTTGAATGCAATCATAAAGACCAGACAAAGATTTTGCTTCAGAATATCAATTAAATAGAAAAATAGTCTATTTCTGAGCTGAAAAGAAAAGCTTTCTGACCTGAAAAGAAAAGCATTCTGAGGGAATGTTCATGCTGTGACCCTGAGAGGGTTTAACTGAGCAAACTAAGGCTATACTATTGCCCATCAACTCTTTTTTCAGGTGTGGTTTTTGAGCAAATGGAATAGCATTGCTTGGGGTCTTCTCACATACTTTTGCACAGTAATATCATTGGGATTCACACAATGTAGTCTCCTTATTTTTTAAAAGTTCAAAGTTTCAAAGGTTGAAATTTGGATCAAGCCTATAAGATGATGGTGAGCTTATTATCTGTTTGAAAGAGAATGCAGGTGTTTTCTAAAATATTAGTGAGAAAAAAATTTCTTCTTTTTTTCCATTTCTGATTCAAAATAAAGAGAAAAAGTGTTGTATCTTTTTAAAATAATCTAGAATGGGATTTCAAAAACAACTTTCAATCAGATTATGTTATTATTTTGAAAGACATATTGGTTCTTCATGGAAATGCTAAAATTATTAATAACTATCAAAGTTAATTGCTATTTTTGTTGATACTAGGACTTCCTAATTTGCCCACATTGCAAGTTCAATGTTCATTCATGGTCTAAATCCCACTACTGATTGGCATAGGAATTTAGACATATGACATTCCTGGGGAGATTCTAAATTCAAGCAATTCACTAGCCTCAGTCTCCATGGCAGCAGAGATTATTTGTCATCAGTCTCAGCTGCAGAAGTTAAATTATGGAATATAAATTGCATTTTCATGCAGAGGCTTTCTAAACCAAGAGGGCAAAAAGCAGGAAGAAATGCTAGCCAAGGTTAGCAATAACAGGTGTAGCATATAAAGCACTATATTCAGTGAAGAAGACCTGAATTTAAATCCCATCTGAAATATATACTGGCTTATGTGACCATGGGCAAGTAATTTAATTTTTCTGCAGCAGATGTCAAAACCCTGCACTCAGGCAGCCCAGGCCATCTTCTCACTGGACTAAACAGCAGTGGAATTTGGCAGTACTTGGGTGTCTGAGCAACCTCGTTAAGGACCCCAACGCTCACTTCCTGGAAGTGAAGGAAATTGTCTGCTTCAGCTAACCTAACCCTGACCTGCTTATGATGGCAGGCAGAGATCCTACTCTGTAGCTGAAACACAAAAGTCCCAAAAACTTTTGCAAAGATGAGTCCACTTGCTAATGGTGCATGGAATGTGTGCATGTTTATGGATAAGAAATTCAACAGACTTAAAGGACAAACAGCTCTTGTTGCAAGAGCATTCAGCAGGGATCACATCGAAATAATAGCCCTGCGTGAAACAAGGCTTGCAAATGAAGACCAACTTACTGAAGTCAGAGCTGGTTTCTTGTTTTTTGGAGTAGCCACAGTAATGGGGAGCATCGTGAAACTTGTGTGGATTTCACAATGAAAACAAATCTCACCATCAAGCTTGTATACTTCCCAAAAGGAGTGAAAGGCAGATTTGTGACACTGTGATTGCTACCATCATCAGTGCATATGCTCCCATCATGACAAACACTGGTGAGGAAAAAGAAAAATTTTATGAAGACCTGGAGACCCTCAGCATCAATGTTCTGGAAAGGACAAGTTTGTAATTCTGGATGACTTTAATGTCAGAGTAGGCACAGACTGTCCAACTTAGCAAGGAGTCCTTGGGAGGAAAGGAATTAGAAAGAACAATAACAATGTCTCTTAGTAGTGAAGACCTGCATCTCACACTTTTCTCATCACACATTGTTTTCCATTAAAATGAAAGAAAACTTTATGGATGCACCCTGGCAACAAATACTGGCATTTAATAGATTATGTCATTGTAAGGAGAAGAAAAAGACATGATAAAAGAATGATGAAGGCAATGTGTGATGTAAAGTGCTGGACCAATCATAGGCATTCTCTCCAAGGTAAACGTTCACATTCAACAAAATTAGTGGCCTCAAGACAAGATAACTATCAGAAGACTTATTCAGATTAGAGTGCTTCTCTGAATGAGAACAGTTTATTGATAACTTGGAAGGGAAGTTGAGCCAATACACAGTTGGCAAGAGTAGAGCAAAAAAGAAGTGGACAGCTTTCAGAGATTTGGTGTATTGCACTGCATTTGTTCATCTGGGTCAGAACACCTGCAAACATCAAGACTGGTTTAACAAAAATGATGGGAAAATTCAGAAACTGCTAAATGAAAAATGAGTCTCCCCCCCCACAAGGTTTATCAGAAGGATAGTTCCTTTGTCTCTAAGTAGGCAACATTTAACTCCATGAAAAGAAAAGTGCAAATGAAGCTTAGAGAGATACAGGATTCTTGGCTCAGTAAGGAGGCAGATGAAATTCAGTTTTATATTGATAGTAACAATCTAAAATGTTTTTATTATCCTCTGAAGGCTTTGTGGACCAAAGACTTGTGGTACATCTCACCTAATGATAAGGAATAATCCTGGAGAGATGGGCTGAATACTTCTAGAGATATAAAATTGCCCCTTATAACCGCTTTAGCCGTATCCCACAAATTTTGGTATGTTGTCTCCTTATTGTCATTCTCCTGGATAAAATTATTGATTGTGTCTATAATTTGCTCTTTCACCCATTCATTCTTCAGGATTAGATTATTTAATTTCCAATTAACTTTTGGTTTATTTTCTCCTGGCCTTATATTGCATGTGATTTTTATTGCATCATGATCTGAAAAGGATGCATTTACTATTTCTGCCTTTCTGCATTTGATTTTAAGGTTTTTATGCCCTAATATAAGGTCAATTTTTGTATATGTTCCATGGACTGCTGAGAAAAAAGTAAACTCTCTCCTGTCTCCATTCAACTCTCTCCATAGATCTATCATACCTAACTTTTCTAACAATTGGTTTATCTCCCTAGTTTCTTTCTTGTTTATTTTGTAGTTTGATTTATCTAATTCTGAGAGAGCAAGGTTGAGATCCCCCACTAGTATCGTTTGGCTATCTATTTCTTCTTGCATCTCTCTTAATTTCTCCCCTAAGAATTTGTGTGCTATTGCACTTGGTGCATATATATTTAGTATAGATATTGCTACATTATCTATGGTACCCTTTAATAAAATATAGTTTCCTTCCTTATCTCTTTTGATTAGATCTATCTTGGCTTTTACTTGATCTGAGATAAGGATTGCTACCCCTGCTTTTTTTTGTTCACCTATTTTCTGCTCCAGCCATTTACCTTCATCCTATATGTGTCACTATGTTTTAGATGTGTTTCTTGTAGACAACATATTGTGGGATTCTGGTTTTTAATCCAGTCTGCTATCCGCTTCCGCTTTATGGGAGAGTTCATTCCATTCACATTCACAGTTAGAATAACTAATTCTTTATTTCCTCCCATCTTATTTACCCAAGTTATGTTTTCCCCTTTCCTTTCCCCTTTCTCCCTTCCCCCCTCCTCAGTAGTTTGCTTTTAATGACCCCCTCCCCCAAACAATACTCCACCCTTTAGATCCCCTCCCCCTGTTTTTACTCCTTTCCCCTGATTCTTCTATTTTCCCTTCTATTAGTTTGTCCCTTACTTTTCCTCCTTTCCCTCCCACTTCTCTCTAGCAACAGACAAGTTTCTATGTGAAATCAAATATCTGATATACACTTTTAGAGCCCAACCTGATGAGAGTAGGATTTACACAATGCTCATCTCCCTCCCCTCTTTCTCTCAATTATATTAGGTTTTCTTTGCCTCTTCAAGTGATTTTACCTTGCTTTTACCTCCTTTTTTTAGATCTTATTTTACCACTTTTCCCCTCTTTTCCCCAGTATGACAACCTTTCCCCCTCTAGTTCTCTTTTTCATATTATCATAGTAATATCTACTTAATTATACCCCCAAACTTTAAGTATCCCCCTAGTAAAAATAAAGTTCTCAAGAGTCCTTTCCTTTTTACCTTTTTATGCATCTCTTGAGTTCTGTGTTTGGGTGTCGAATTTTTTGTTCAGATCCAGTCTTTTCATTAGAAATAGGTGAAATTCACCTATATCATTGAATGACCATCTTCTTCCCTGAAGGATAATGCTCATTCTAGCTGGATAGGTTATTCTTGGTTGTAATCCAAGTTCCTTTGCCCTTCAGAATATCTGGTTCCAGGCCCTTCGATCCTTCAGTGTGGAGGCTGACAGATCCTGTGTGATTCTAATTATTGATCCTCGGTATTTGAATTGCTTCTTTCTAGCTGCTAGCAGAATCTGTTCCTTGATGCTATAGTCCTGAAATTTAGCCACGATATTCCTTGGGGTCTTAATTTTGGGATCTCTTTCAGGAGGTGATCGGTGAATTCTTTCAATGGTGATTTTGCCCTTTGATTCTACAATCTCAGGGCAGTTTTCTTTCAGGATTTCTTGGAAGATGGTGTTTAGATTCTTTTTTTCATCATGGCTTTCAGGAAGTCCAATAATCCTTAGATTGTCTCTCCTAGATCTATTTTCCAAGTCAGTTGTTTTTCCTAGGAGATATTTCATATTTTCTTCTAATTTTTCATTTTTTTTGTTTTTGTTTGACTGATTCTTGAAGTCTTATTGAGTCATTCATTTGCATTTGTTCAATTCTTATTTTTAAAGTGTTGTTTTCTTCAGTTACCTTTTTAAGCTCCTTTTGTAACTGGCCAATTTGTTCATTGCACTCTTTTTCCACTTCACTAATTTTATTTTTCAATAAATTGGTGTCTTTTTCATATCTCTTTTGCAGGGCAGCATATCCTTCTTGCACTGATTTCAGTTTATTTTCCCATTTATCCTCCAGCTCTCTTTTGAGGTTCTTTATGCAATCTTCCAGAAAGGCCTTTTGAAAAGGGGACCAGTGATGGTCCTTACTGATTTTCTCTGGATTTTTGTCTAAAGGAACCTCTGGATCTGGGGTGATCATCTCTTCTTTTTCTTTATAAAAGCTGTCTATGGTGAGAGCTCTCTTTTGCTTCTTCATCATTTTTTTTTTTTTTTTAGACTGCATGGATATCTCTTTAAGGTAGGGAAAAAAAAAAACCAATCGCTGCAAAAAGCTTTGCCCTGGGGCACTTTGGCGAGTTGACTTAAGGTGCTGGGCCGGTGGGGGCTAGGACTAAGTCCGAATTACTCCTTAAACAAGGTAAGTCTGCCAGAACACCTGCCCCCAATCAGGGCAGAGTGTCCCGAATGCCTCAGATTAACTCCAGGTGTTTGGAATTTGGAGTTTGGAATTTCTTCCACGATGAGCTGAGCTGAGTCCCACCCTCACTTCCGGCCTATGCAGAAGTCGTCTATTTATCTCTCTGTCTGAGTCCGACTAACCTGATATGAAGTTATCCAGAGAGCAGTGTCCAAATATTTCTGAGTTTGTTGACTTGAAGATCAGTTCAGAGGCTTATTTTATTGTTGATTTGAGAGAAGATCGGAGGAGAGGCAGAAAGTCACCTTTTCACTCCGCCATCTTGGCTCCCTGAATACTTCTATAGCATTCTCAACAGACTATCATCAACTAATGCTGAAGCCATTAACCATAAACCTCAGATTGAAATCAATCCAGCGTTATCTGAACTTGCAACCAAGAAATTTTGGATGTCATTAGGATCTTCTTATGTGGCAGAGTATCCAGTGCTATTTCAGCTGAGATTTACAAGGCACAGGTTCATTGCTCAAACAAAAGCTGCCTGAAATCTTGTAGGTTATATACCAAGAGAAGTATATCCCTAAGAAGCATGGAATGTGTGCATGTTTATGGATAAGAAATTCAACAGACCTCAAGAATGCCTCTGCCAGGTATTATACCTGAGGGCAGCCGGGTCTTACCTCCTCCTGAGCTTCAGTGCGCATCCGGACACGACCCGCGTGTTCCCCAAAGGAGAGTCACAAGCCAGAAGAAGATGAAATCAAGTTGCTCTTTATAGAGGCGCTTTTCTCAGCCAGCCTGCTCCACCATCTTTTAGTCCCTCCTTTTATCCCCCTTGTCCACCATCTTTTAGCAATTAACTTTGTGTTGACATGAGGAAGTCAGAAAGATAGTGGAGCTCACATCCTGATAACAGAGCACACCTCGGGGCAAGCCTGTTTTTTAGATCACTTTGAATAGCTCTTTTATCTGAGCCATTATCAGTAATCTCATCAAGTCCCCGGGGTCTCATGTTCCTCAAGGGAACTGCACACAATACCTTCTTATCCTCAAGTCAAGACAAACTTCTTATCAGGGTCCCTGACTTTTTGGGCCCTAACATGTCTCCATTGTTCATCTCTATAAACAAAAAGGAAATAGATTGTCCTGTGACAATTGTAAGGAGATCTCTTCCTAGTCATTTCCAGGAAGATTCTTGCTAGACTCCTTCTTAATAGGCTAATCCTTCACTTGGAAGATGCTCATCTACCTAAGAGCCAGTATGACTTCAGAAAGGACTGAGGAACAATCAAAATGGTGTTTGTTGTGTGACAACTTCAGGAGAAATGCCAGGGGCAGAACACTCCTATACACAGTGTTCATCAATCTGACCAAGACTTTTGTTATTGATACTTGTGAGGGCTTGTGGAAAATCATGGAAAAATGTGGTTGCCCAGAGAAGTTCATCAGGAGTTCCACAATGGAATTCTTGCATGGTTCTGGATGGTGCTCTTGTTCTTCCCTAGTCAACTATGGAGTGAAGCAGAGCTGTGTGTTTGCTCCTATGCTTTCTAGCATGATCTTTTCGCCAATGTTGTTGGATGCCTTCAATTTGGACAAAAATAGCATCAAGGTCAGTTTCTACACTGATGGTAAATTATTTAACTGACTAAAAGACTAAAGTGGAGGGAGAATTGATGTGTGACTTTTTATTTGCAGATGATCATGCATTCAGCACAACCTCTGAGGCTGAGATGCAACAGAGTATGTATCAATTATCTGTCACCTGTGCTAATTTTGGCCTGACAATTAACACCAAGGAAACAGAAGTTCTACACCAGCCAGCAGCACACCATCCATATGTGGAACCATCTACAAATGGGGAGATTTTCAACACTATGAATAAGTTCACTTATCTTGGTGGTAAATGGTCAAGGATATACACATAGATGATGAGGCTGACACAAGAGTCAATCAGACATGGTTCAGCATTGGGAAGTTCCAAAGGAAAGTCTGACAGAGAAGTATTAGGCTACCTACCAAACTGAAGGTCACAGAGCCCCTGTGCTGACCTCATTGTTATATGTCTGTGAATCCCAAGCAGTCTGTCAGTTTCATGCCAAAAAACTGAATGACTTCCATTTGAATTGCCTTAGGAATATTCTGAAGATCACTTGGCAAAGACAAGGTACCAGACATGTCTTTCTCAAGCTGGACTAACAAGCATTCAAACTCTTCTACAGAGAGTCCAACTCTTATGGGCTGGCCACGTTATTCAAATGCCAGGTGTCCATTTACCTAAAAGACTTTTACAGAGAACTCCCCCAAGACAAGCACTCGTGGAGGTCAGAAGAAGCAATACAATGGCACTCTCAAGATCTCTCTGAAGAACTTTGGAATCAGTGGTAAGACTGGGAAACACTGGAACAGAACTGTCCAGCTTGATGTGCCTGAATCAATGAAGGGGCTATGCTTTATGAGCAATGTGGCAGTCAACAGAAAGGTGGGTGTGCACATTTAGAGACACCCCCCAGAAATATTCATACAGACCCATTGTGCCTGACCCACAGTAGAGTCTGTCAAGCTGGTGTTAGTCTGATCGGCCACAATTGGACATGCTGTATCTTGACCTCATCATAATGATATCATTTTGGTTTTCATTGAGCACAAAAGAAAACAACCAGCCTCACCATACTGCTCCAAAGATAAAAAAAAATAATGTAAAAGGCAGTGTCTATGTAAATTCTAGCTATTATTGCTTTCCCCTTTTCTTTTCTCTTATGCCTCCTGTCCTATGAGTAGATATGTAAACATGTATATGTACACATGGGCATGACTGTAAACATTTATACCCTGTATATCCTTTTCTATTCTATTTAGTAGGCAGTCAATAAGCATTTATGAGCATCTACTTTGTGCTGGGCAATGGACTAAGTGCCCATCTAGTTAGGTGGAAATATACTCATATGTGTACATATAAGTGTATGAATACATGTGTATTTATGGAAATACTGAAATTACAAACATCTGTAAAAGTTGGTTATTATTTATTATATTCTGCATCTCCCTAATTTGCACAGGCTAGAGGTACAGCATAAATTATAATATAAATATTATTTATAAATACAAATAACTATATAAATATGATTGTATTATAAATATTATAATAAATATAAATAATTATAAAATAAAATCTAAACCATACTGATTGGCATAGGAGTTTTGACATATCCTTCCCCTACAACACTTCTTGGAGGTTCATCAAATGATTTTCATCCTATTGCAATTCAAAACTCCCAAGTTCTTTAATTATTATTAATATAGATACATATTAAAATATGCTTTGTATCTATATGTACATTAATAAATACACACATAAATGCACATATACAATAAATGTATATATATACACACTTGTATATGCATATGATATGTGTATATAGCATGTTTGCAGATAAACCAAACTTTCTTTTTCTTCCTCTCTCCCTCTCCCTTTCTCCCTTTTTCCCTCTCTTTCTTTCTTACCCACCCTCTATTTCTCTCTCTCTTGGTCTTTTTTCTCTCCCCTACCTCTGTCTATTTTTCTCTCCCTTTCCTATCTCTATTATGTATGTGTATATAAACACTTATCTCTTCTATTCTTTCTTCTCATATAAGAACCATACTTAAACTCCAGTTCTATCATCAGTCTCTCCCCCTCTCCAATTCATTATCCACACAGCTGACAAACTGATTTTATTAAAGCCCAGGTTTCTGTCATTTCCCTGTTCAAAGAATTTCAGTGACCCCCAATTACTCCTAGGATAAAATGCAAACTCCTCAGTTTGGCATTCAAAGCCCCCCATAATCCAGCTTCAATTTTTTTCTAGACTGATTCCATTTTCCTCCCCTTAATGAACTTTATATCCCAATCAAGCCAGTCTAATTATTATTTCCCTCATACAATATTCCAGCTTCCCTCTTTGTACAATCCTTTGCACAGGCCCCATGTAAGGAATACTCTTCCCCTTTACTTCAGTCTCTTAAAATCTCTTGTTTCCCTTCTATATGAACATTTTCTTGATCCTTTCTCCCCCTATTATCAGTTCTATTCTCCTCCATTCTCAAAACTGCATCTAATAATGTAGTGGAAAGAGCACTAGACTGAGGGTCAAAAGGCTTGGGTTTGCATATTAATTTTATTATTTATTAGGGAGGGAAGGATATAAGCATTTATTTATGTGTTAAGACACTGTGCTAAACACTTTTTTTTTTTAACAAATATTCTCTCACAAACTGAGTAGATGCCCATAAATTGGGGAATAGTTGGATAAGTTGTGGTATATGAATATAATAGAATAGTATTATGCTATAAGAAATGACAAGCAGGCAGATTTCAGAAAAACTTGGAAAGCTTAACAATGAATGGCAGATATTCTCAGCAATGCAATGATCTAAGACAATTTCAAAGGACTCATGAAAAAAATCTTATCCACATCCAGAGAAAGAACTGATTGAGTCTGAATGCAGATAAATGCTATTTTTGTTTTTAATTTTTGTAGATTTTTTCTTTTGATCTTTTCTTTCTTCACAACAATATATATAACATATATCAGATTGGTTACCATATTAGGAAGAGGAGAGGTAATTGAAGAATGTATACCATAAACAGTTAAGATCTGAATTTGGATGAATGGGTATCTGTCATGTATGCATTCTTTCACATTGCATTTCAGCCAAATTGGCCAATTTTATGTTTCCTGTATGTGCCATTCTATTTCCTAGCTCTATGTTTTCCCAGAGTGGCTAGAAAGCACTTCTTCCTCATCTTTACTCCATGGAATTCTCCACTTTTTCAAAGCTGAGCTTGGGTATTACCTCCTACAATAAAGTTATCCAGATAACCCTCAGGTGCTTGTAATCTCCCCCACCCCCCTAAATTACTTTGCATAGATCTTATATTATTTTTCAGTGTATCTGTTAGGTTCCGCGCCCCCCCCCCAATCCCTCACTAGAGGGTACTTGAGGGAAGGAATTATTTCCTTTTTTGACTTACAGACAGTAGGTTTTTAAATGATTGTTGATTGAATAAGTGAATATAATTTGGGTGGAAACTACAGGTGGAAGAGCATTGATCAGGGAAAAGAAAATGGCATTGTTAAAATTGTATGACATTTTCTAAAATCTCAGGATACTGTCTAACATTAAAACTCATCTTTTTTCCCACAATATTTTCCTAGTGATGCTTTATGACTATGAATCCTAGAACACACAAATGCCAAAGAATGAAATTTATAGGTGGCCCAAACCACAAGGGAAAGAGACATGGTAATTGTGTGCAGATGGTAGCACCCTCCAAGATATCTGCAACATATACAATTAGAAAAGGAAGTAGGCTTTTCATGTCATAAGTCCAAAGATTCCTATCTCAAGTGGTACACTCCTATTGATGAATAACTAAAGGATATAAAAGAAGGACTCTGTTGCAGGCATCCTTTTGTGTCATGGACCTTTTAGCAGTTTGATTAAGCCCATGGAGCTCTTTTAAGAGTAAACTTTTTAAATTGCATTTTAAAAAAACCATTACAAAGTAAGGCAATTATATTAAGCAATTATAAAAATATTTTTCATTTTTTTTTTAATTTAGAAAACCTAAATTAAGAACCTCTGGTTTAGAAAATTGAAGAGAAACCTCTAATGGCAAATAGATGGCATAGTGGCAAGAGCACTGGACCTGGAGTCAGGAAGGCCTAAGTTGAAACCCAGTCTCAGATACTTAGGAGCTGAATGACTTTGAATAAGGCATTTCAATTTCCCCAACTGTAAAATGAGAATAATGATAGCATCTAACACTTGGGGTGGTAGTGTAGATCAAACATGATAGTTTATATAAAGTGCTTTATAAATCTTAAAGTGTTATATCCATTTTAAACAGCTAATATTAATTAGCTATTAACATTATTAAAGGATTTATGTGAGGACAGAGTCAAGATTGGCACTTGATAAGGAAGCAAAGAAGAGCTGTGCTTTGCACAAGTAAGGAGGAGCAGCCACAGAAATGAGATCCTGGACCCTCTTGGGTTTGAAAAAAGAAATGTATCCCCTTGAAATTAATTCAAGATTAGGAATAATTAAAGTGCGAGTGAATCAGATTCATTATGTATTTACTATTTACTTTCCCTGCTAATAGGGAAAGCCCTCTGTTGCATTTTGGAAGGGTTCAAAGCTGAGTCTTGGCGGAAGGAAGGAAGGAAGGAAGGAAGGAAGGAAGGAAGGAAGGAAGGAAGGAAGGAAGGAAGGAAGGAAGGAAGGGAGGGAGGGAGGGAAAAACAGAGAGAGGTTGGGAAGGACAGAGAGAGGGAGGGAGGAAATAAGCATTTATTAAGTGACAACAATGTGCAAAGTACTGTGCTAAGCACTTTACAAATATTATTTCATTTGATCCTGGATGCTATTGTTATCTCTATGTCACAGTTGAAAAAGCTGAGGCAAACAGAACTTAAAAGACTTGCCTAGATTAATACAACTTGTAAATGTCCACCATATCATTTGGTTGCCTCAATCACCCAATTAAGTTAATCTGTTCTTGACAAGGAAACACTATCTGTCTCACCATTCTAGAAACTCAAAAAGATAGCCTTGTAGAGTGAATAGTGATCCTAATCAAGTCCCCTAACCTCTCAGTTCTCCGGGTAACAAAGACTAAATTGCTAAACAGGTGGCTGCCTGCATTGATCTTCCTTATTCCCTATGGCAATAAAATCACAAGCCCATTCCCTAAATTTCATTTTAACTAACATTGAGGAAAGATCTACAAATACAATGGAATCACAGTCACAGATAGATCTAGTCTTCAGAACTGCCCTGCCCCTCCCTCCCCCTACCACAATCCAGATGGAGGTGGAGAACCATTTTTGAGAACTCAAGTAGTTCCATAAACTAGTCAGCAGATGGCACTCATGGTATTCAAAAAGGGTTAAAGAGGCTGCTAATCAAAAAATCAAAACCAAGTTTAATCAGAATTGTGGGAGAATTAGAAAGAGAAATCATTTGGGGAGAATAATCTTACAGGGATTCTTTGCCTTTTTTGGGTCCTGGACCCCTTTGGCATTCTGATGAAACCTATTGGTTCCTCAGGATAAGGTTTTTAAACTGCATAAAATAAAATTCGTAGAAAAATAGTTATATTGAAATAGTTATCCAAAATTGTTTTTTTTTTTTCCAAGTCCATGGACCCTAGGTTAACTAGATTAGAGATTGTAAATCTCCCCAGGATTCTAGAGGTTCTAAGTGCAATATTTCAGGTGTGCTAGCAGATACTAGATCCTTGCAATCAGGGGCTACTAAACTTGATATTTGGGAACTGTTTGACTTGGATAAGGCATTTGTTTTTTGTTTGTTTCTTTGTTTGTTTGTTTTCTCATCTTTCTTATCTGTGAAATGGAGCTCAGAATACCTGCCCTTCATACCTCAGAGGACTGCTGTAAACCCTGATACCTATGTAAATGTGTCTTATTGTCATAAGTGCCATCTTCTCCTTGAAGCCTTCCCTGATTACTTGGACATTTGTCGATCTTTGTACTCTGAATAATTTAAGCCCATGGGATATGTATCATACTCCTTAGGACTTCATTATGCATTGTCTTGTATTCTAATTCTTTAGCTGTTTCCTATGAGTTAGTCATCATTTCAAGGTGGGTGAGAAGGAGATATAGAAAGGAAGAAATGGAATCAGTAAGTTTAAAAACTCTTCTTAGCTGTTACCTGTTTTAGTGGAGTCAGAGGGCCTGGAAAGAGAGTAGGGAGAGTCACCGTGAAGAGGGAGAGGACACATGGAAAGAATATTGGGAATATTGACGATAGACTTCAGCTACTCCATAATTTAGACAAATTTGGTCAGCCTTGTTTATTTTCAACTGTATTGGGACAAATGGAAGCCATGTGCAGGATGATTGCTGCTCTGTCTGCACTGTCCATGCACATCTTAATAGGGATTCTGCCTTAAAGAATCACATATATAATATTAAATATGACTCGGGGCTAAGGACAAGCTGAGAAATAATTGCTGTCCTCAAAGAGGTCAAATTTTACTGTATGATGTAATATATAAAAATATATAAGCAAACTAGGCTAATTTGAGTAGGGAAAGTACACTTAATGATTTAGGGAATCAGGAAACGAGGTGGCACCCAGGCATCTGGTACTGCTCTACAAATGGCAGACACTTAATAAATATTTTGCTGTTGTTTTGTAAGCCGCTTGAGGACAAAGACTGTTCTGAGCAATAAAGACAAATTAGTTACTGAAGTAGAAATGAATAAAATCTTGGGGGTCCGATGACCCCTCCAACATAGAGTTTGGGATAGATAATAGCATTTATATAGAGATAACTGTGATGTCTTAATAATGGATTCAAAAAATCGACTTCATGTGTACAAACTAGGAGAGGCACAGGTAGGCAACAGTTTGTTTAAAAAGGATGCTAGGATTTTAGTAACATTCAAGATCAATGTGAGTCAGCAATGTGACCTGGAAGACTAAACATTTCTCACAAAATCACAGTATCTGAGTGTCAGAAGGGTCATCTAGGACCAGCTAATCCCACTTATACTTGAAAGGATTGCCAAACCATGACATAACTCAAAAGTGTCCAGGTTCTATTTGAAGTCCTTCACGGAGGAGAAACTTATCCCCTCTTGAAGAAGACCATTCCAATTTGGACAGCTCTTGTTGAAAAGTTTCTTCCTGACAATTCTAAATTTGCCTCATTGTAATTCCTAACCTATTTGTTCTTGGCTCTGCCCTCTAGGGCCAAACAGAAAAAAAAAAGTCTATTCCCTTTCCCACATGAATGCTCTTCAAAAAATTGAAGATAGCTTCCATTTCTCCCATCCCATTTTCCCTTCATTCCAAACTTTCTTTTCCATGCTAAACATTCCCAGTTCCTTCAACAAATCTGATTCTCATATAATCTTAGACTGCCTTAAGAGAAGCTGAGTATCCAGAAGTACTTTGTATTAAGGTCTGGGCACTATATTTATTAATTTTTATTTTTTTTATTTTATTTGCATAACATATGTGTGGATAATTCTTCAACAATAACCCTTACATAGCTTTTCGTTACAAATTTTTCCCCCCAATTCCCCACCCCTCCCCTAGATGGCAGGATATCCACTACATGTTAATTATGTTAAAATATTGGCAAATCGAATATATGTATACATATTTCCAAACTTATCATTGTTGTGCGAGAAAAATCTTATCTACACAAACGATATATCAGATAAAGGAAACACAATGTAAGCAAACATCAATCAAGGAGTATGAGAATGTTATGTTGTGGTCCACATTTCACATCCCTCTCTCTGGGTGTATATGGCTTTCTTCAGTGAACAATTGGAACTGGTTTGAAACATTTCATTGTTGAAGAGAGCCATGTCCATCAGAATTGATCGTCATATAGTACTGTTGTTGCCGTGTATAATGATCTCCTGGTTCTGCTCATTTCACTCAGCATCAGTTCATGTAAGTCTCTCCAGGATTCTCTGAAATCATCTTGCTGGTCATTTCTTACAGAACAATAATATTCCATAATATTCATATACCATAATTTATTCAGCCATTCTCCAATTGAAGGGCATCTATTCAGTTTCCAGTTTCTAGCCACTACAAAAAGGGCTGCCACAAACATTCTTGCACATGTGGGGCCTTTTCCTTTCTTTATGATTTCTTTGGGATATAAGCCCAATAGAAATGCTGCTGGGTCAAAGGGTATGCACAGTTTGATAACTTTTTGAGCATAGCTCCAAATTGTTCTCCAGAATGGCTGTATCCGTTCACAGCTCCACCAACAATGCATCACTGACCAAGACTTTTGATATTGATACTTGTGAGGGCTTGTGGAAAATCATGGAAAAATGTGGTT
>JAJPUD010000969.1:326566-356485 GCA_023553655.1 Myrmecobius fasciatus
CCCCTCCAACATTCATCATTAACTTTTCCTGTCATTTTAGCCAATCTGACAGGTGTGAAGTGGTATCTCAGGGTTGTCTTGATTTGCATTTCTCTGATCAATAGTGATTTGGAGCACCTTTTCATATGACTATAAATGGTTTTAATTTCATCCTCTGAAAATTGTCTGTTCATATCCTTTGACCATTTATTGATTGGAGAATGGCTTGAATTTTTATAAATATGAGACAATTCTCTATATATTTTAGAGATGAGATTTTTAGGGCACTATATTTAAGGAAGAACATAGAAAAACTGGAGCATATCTAGAAGAGGGAGATCCAGGATGGTGAGAGAAGTCAAGAGCATGACATATGGCAATTTTGAAGAAAGTAGCAATGTTTAGACCTGAGAAGAAAGAGCAGTCTATTGCCATAGTCTCTAAATTGATCTCCCTGACTTGTGTTGATTTCTTTCAAGTCCAATCCCTTTTGCATAGATATCAAATATTGATATTCCTAAAGTACATGTCTGACCAGGTCAATTTCCCTCCCTCATCTCCCCCAGCCCCCAGTCCTACCCAAGAAACTTTAGTTTATCCTGTTACCACAAATTCCTTAATTTGTTATTTGAAGCCCTTCACCCTCTGGTTTTATCTTTCCAGATCAAGTTCTTATTATTCTCCTTCATAATTTGTTCCAGTTAAACATGACTACTTGTTTTTCCTATGCATGACATCCCATCTCCATGCTTTGGCATAATCAGTCTTCCATTTCTGTCCTTTTCCATTTTCACCTTTTGGAAAAGATTTCTTTAAAGTGAAACAGAGAATAGAGTGATGGACCTGGAGTCAAGAAGGTCTGAGTTCAAGCCTAGCCTCAAACAGCAAATCATTTCACCTTGTTTGCCTCATTACCTCATCTGTCAAATAAGCTGGAGAAGGAAATGTCAAACCACTCCAGTATCTTTGCCAAGAAAACTCCAAAATGGGGTCATATACAACTGAAGAACAGCAATAGTTAGATCTTCTACATTTGTTTCTCACCACTTTCTTCACATTCCTCTTACTTCTTCCTTTTGGAACCAAGTAGAATTAGCCTAATTTTTCTTTGATATAAAATGCAACTCTCATGTTTATCAATACTCCCCAACAAATTCTCAAATGCCAGACACATGTAGTGACATGTTAGGACTCAAATGAATTAATCCAAAGGGTCCCTAAAGTCAATGCAGTTGTAAACTATTAATGTTTACAACTGCATGAGACTTTTTGGGATGCTCTCCCAACTTCACCTCTATAAAGCCCTTGGCAAAGCTTAAAGGATTATATAAATGTTAGTCACCAAAGCCCAGCAGTCCATCTACTGCACTACTTAACTGTCCTTAGGCAGCTAACTATTAGATCTGTCCCAGAGTGGAATGGGCTTCCTTAGAATTTAGGGAGCTTCCTCTCAGCAGAGGTGTTCAGGCAGACATTGAGAAATCAATCAATCAACTAGTATTTATTAAGTACCTGCTATGAGCCAGGCTAAGTGCTAGACAACAACTTGTCAGGAGTTTCTGGGTCTGGCATGAGTTAGACTAAATGTCCTTCAAAGTCCTTTCTCCTTAGATTCTCTGACTTACCTAAGGTCACACCCAGAATCTTTACTCAGAATCAAGTACTCTTCCACTACAACATGCAATAGTTGATAGATAGTTTTAGTCCATGATCTTTCACTCAGTCTCTCAGACTACAATATGGTAAAAGTAGAGGATGTTAAAAAAATTACATTTTAACAGAAATTTTTTTTTTTGCAATGGTCCTTTAACCCAAGGAAGTTAATCTAACAGTAGTAGTTTTTTTTTCAAGTTTAAGTAATCCTAAGAGTATTTTCTATTATTATTTTTTCTCCACAGGATTACAAATGGTAGTAGTTCTAAGAACTGACCAGGATGATTTTCTTTTAAATCATTTCCTTTTTAGACCCACATGTGCAAAAATGTTTGTAGCAGTCTTTTTTTATAGTGGCAAGGAACTGGAAATTGAGTAGATACCATAAGGTGGGAAATGGCTGAATAAGTTATGGTACATGAATGTAATGAAATATTATTGTTCTATAAGAAATAATGGGTGGGGTGATTTCAGAAAAGTTTGGAAAGACTTGCATGAACTGAGGCTAAGAGAAGTGAATAGAAACAAGAGAACATTGTACACAGCAACAAGATTATGTGGTGATCAACCTGTGAATGATGGACTAGGTTCTTTTCAGCAATGAGGTGATTCAAAGCAATTCCAATGGGCTGATGATGAAAAGAGCCTTCTGCAAGCACAGAGAACTATAGAGACTGAATATGGATCAAAGCATTATATTTTCATTTTTTATTTGTTGTTATTGTTATTTGGTTGTTTTTTCTTTTACCTTTTGATTTGATTTGTTTTATACAGCATGATAATATGAAAATATGTTTAGAAGAAGTGAACATGTTTAATCTATATTGGATTGCTTGCTGTCTATTGGAGGGAATGGGAGGGAGGAAGGGAGAAAAATTTGGAAGATAAGTTTTTTGCAAAGATGAATGTTGAAAACTATCTTTGCATGTATTTGGTAAAATAAAAAGCTATTAAAATAATAATTTTCTTTTTTAAAGCATTCCCTTTCAAATAATGTAAGTACCAATTTACTATACCATGTATTAGGTACAGTTGGCCACCATTTGAGATGTACAATCTGTCTTTAGTTCTCTGTTTCCATCTCTATCTCTGTCATTCCTTCTTTTTTCTTCTCTTTTTTTTTCTCTTCTCCCACATGTGTGTGTATTTATGCTAAGAAAACACTTGAGATATAGCCATAAAATTTAGACTCAGACGAAATATTTTTGCCAGTAGTGTAGCAATTACAGAGTAAGGTGCTGTGTTCATGAACTTTTTTCCTTTGACCTAATAATTGTATACATTAGCAGGCCTGTAGTCTGGACCAGTTTAATCCTGCAGCTGTCGAAACATACGTTCGCCCCCATGATATTCCTGGCTAACCTCCATATTAACCTTTGTTAGAGCTTGCACTCTGTCTTCCAGTTTTCTAAGAGCATTTTTTCCCTTTTAAGAAAAATATTTGAGCCTCAATTCCCATTCCTCTGCTGAAGACTCCATTTACCTAAGCCTATGACTATGGATACCCATGATTGCCACAGGAATCATCCAAGTTGCTCCATAGTACAAATGCCTGGGGACGATCCTGGCACTGAGGATGGAGTCAAGTACAGAGAGGAAGCCTGTTCGTGGATTAGACTGATTGGCAGGGCTTGAAGAGCAGGTTCATCCTCTCCCTTTATTTTGTGCCTGAAACAGGAGCAGGTGTTCCCCTCAGGGATACACAAATGACAGATGGGCACCTGAGGATTAGAGGAAGCTTCAGATACAATAGGCCTGGCCCCCCTGCCAGCCCCAGTACAGGTGATTTCCTGGTCTCTTTGTTGAGTTTGGCTCAGCTCTGAGCTGAATATGAGCTTCCTTGGGTTTAATCCGACTTTAGGATGTTCTGAAATAGACAAAGCTTAAGCTGTGGGGAGTAGGAGAGAGAGTAATAACATTTGTATTTAATGTCAAATTAATTCTTTCCATTAAGCCAGTCCCGGTTACTTAGCAAAAGCACATTTTTAATGGCACATTCAAGGAAATGAATTGTGATGGGGCTTCTGTTTTGACAGCAGGGTTTTGCAGTGTCTTTTTCTTTGAGGCACCTCTTGATCTAAAACCAAGGAAGAGATCTTTCCTGCTAAGAACCTCCAAAGTTCTTACACACTTGACTTTTCTTTTGGCAATTGCTGATAGAGCCCCTTGTTTTTCAAGGTTACTAGGTTGTTCAGAGATTGTCAGCATTGACAAAATAAGCACTCTGAGATCAAAGCATTTATATTGTTTTTTCTGGGGACTGTGATTTCTTTTGTTTTTTTCTCAATAGCATTTTATTTTTTCAAATTCATGTAAAGATAGTTTTCAATATTTATTTTTTGTAAGATTTTGTGTTCCCTGGAAATTGGGTGAATGCCCATCAGTTGGTGAATGATTGAATAAGTTATACTGAATAAGTATATTAATATAATGAAATAGTATTACTCTATAAGAATTGATGAGCAGTCTTATCTCAAAAAAAGTCTGGAAAGGGGGCAGCTAGGTGGCGCAGTGGTTAGAGCACCAGCCCTGAAGTCAGGAGGACCTGAGTTCAAATCTGATCTCAGACACTTCCTAGCTGTGTGACCCTGGGCAAGTCACTTAACCCCAACTGCCTCAGCAAAAAGCAAAAAAAAAAAAAAAGTCTGGAAAAACTTAATGTGGACTGATGCTGAGTGAAGTGAGCAGAACCAAGAGAACATTGTACATAGTAACAAGATTATGTGATGACCAACTGTGATGGACTTGGTTCTTCTCAACAATACAATTATTCAAGGCAATTCCCATAGACTTGGGATAGAAAATGCCATCCCCTTCCAGAGAGAGAATTATGGAGACTGAATGTGGTTTGGAGCACAGTATTTTCACCTATTTTGTTTGATTTTTTCTTTTTTCATGGTTCTTCCCTTTTCTGATTTTTCTTGTACAACATGGCAAATAAGGAAATATGTTTAAAAGGATTGCACATATCTAACCTACATCAGATTGCTTGCTGTCTTGAGAAGAGAAGTAGGGAGGGAGGGAGAAAAATTTGGGAACAGAGGTGGCTTAAAGCAAAACCTGAATCGGAAGCTCCCTTTGCTTAATATTATTGTCTTCTCTTTACTGAAAAATCTTTAATTTATCCTGTACATATCTTGTTGTACATAGTTGTTTGCATGTTCTCTTGTCTCCCTTTTAGTTAGACTGGAATTCCTTAAAAGCAGGGATTGATTTTTTTTTAATTTGTTTTATTTTTTGTCTTTCTTTGTATCCCAAGTGCATAACTCAGTGTTGAGCACATACTAGGCCTGTATTAAATGATTGGTGACTTCATTTGATTTTGCAGAGCAATTGAGGGGTGGTTTCATAATTAAAAATTAAATTATGTTCAAAATAGTTTGTGATGGAATCATATTGTATTGCATTTTAGTTCTGTGAAAATTAGTTATCTGTATAAAATATACATGATAACTCTAGGAACCAGAACTCCTTCAACTATGCCAGAAAACAGAGAGTTTGTTGTAGTTTGCTTATTTGTTGTCCCATGAGAGCCTTGCTTTAAACTATTCCATCCCTTCGGCCACAAGGCCAAGCCCCTTCGGCTTTTACTTTTACCTGCCAAAATCTGCCTCATCTCCTTTTCTCTCTGAGTTTCAGTGTGTTTATATGTATTTTTTGCAGCTTTAAATAACTAGTGACAAGTCTTGCCAAAATCCTGGCTCTTTTTAAGCCTCTGTTTTCTCTAGGTACTCCAGGCTAAGCTCCTTCTAATTACCTTGTTAATCACAAATGTTATTAAAGAGGGTAGATTCTTTTCTTTCATGGAACAAAAGCCAACTTCTGTTTGGGGTGCTTTTTAAAAAACATCTGTGCAGCTTTAAATGAAGTCCAGCCAATTTCTTTGTCAACAAGAAACTCCAGTCCTCCTTGTGGTTTTTTTGCCAGCTCCTCATCTTTCCTGCTGTTAGTTGCTATTTTTAATCTACCATGGTATTACTGAGTAACCATACTAAAAGAGTTTTAGACACCGAGGACAGATTAATCTGCCCAAGACACCCCACTGATCACATACCTGACCTACTAAGAACTTCTAATATCTCTACTGACTTATTAGTTGTAGGAAGCCAGGCAAGTCTCTTTACCTTTATGAGTTTTATGAGTTTTCTTACCTTCAAAAAGGTAATGGAACATTTTCCCATTATCTATCTCACAGTACTGATGTAAGAAGAACACTTTGGAAAGTCTTAAATATGGGCAAATATAATTCAATTCAGTAAGCATTTATTAAATTTCTATGACGTACTAGATGCTGGGTATACAAGGACATTTATTTAAGTTAGCATTTATTAAGTGCTTACTGTGTGCTGAATATCATGTTAAACACCTTACAAATATAATTTCATTTGATCCTTGCAACACCTTGAGAGATAAACACTATTATTATCTCCCTTTTATAGATGAGACAACTGAGACAGAAAGATGTTAATTGATTTGTTTAAGGTGACAAAGCAAATATGTATCTAAGGCTAAATGTGAATTCAGGTCTTGACTCCAGGAGCAATGCTCTACCTACTGTACCATAACCCAACAATTTCTATAGGAAAATAATATATACACAGGTAAGGATACACAAAATAAACCCAAAGTGATTTCAGTGGGAATAGGTGGGTGGGACTAACAAGGAAGACAATTATGAAAGCCTTTGAGCAGAGCTTTGGCAGAAGTAATAGGGAGGAAAAAAAAGAGAGAACACTCTACATACAAGGATTAGCTTGTGCAAGTCATAGAGGTAGGGGTAAGAGATAGGAATTTCATACCTGGAGAGGGGTGAGTCAGTCAGTTATCTGGAATGTACAGCATTAGAGGGATTCATTAATCTGGGAAGATAGGTTGAAAAGATGATGAAGGGCATTGAATGCCAAACAGCAGATTTGTATTTTATCCTCGAGGCACATGCGGAATCCCTGAAGCTTCTCAGCAGCAAGTGACTGGATTATAATTTAGATATTTCATTTTGGCAGATGTGTAGAAGACAGACTGGAGAGGGAAGAGGGTAAAGAATGGAAAACCAGTTAAGAGGCTTTTCTAATAGTCTGTGCATTATAAGCATCTGAATTATGGGGTGAATGGAGAGATAGGAATGAATGAAAGAGACACTATGGAGGGGAAAGGACTGAGATCTGGCATAATGGTAATGATGGGGATCTGTATTAAGATACAAAGAAAAACAGGACTTTTGACAAGACAGTCTATATTTCCAAACCTCAAAGATCTCTAATTTTGTCAGCATAGGTTTTTCCCCTGGGCTTTCCCCCTTCCAAGAGAGGTCACAACCACTCTGTGATTTGGTAAGTGGTTTTATGCTATGTCTTTAAAGAATCATTATCCTTCAGCTCCTACAAATTTAGTCATTCTGGTCCCTTGAAAATTCAAATACATTCCTTTGCCAGGCCTAATACTTCCACCATCTACCAGAGTCTGAGCTGCAGGGATATAACCTTCAAGAATTCAAAATCATCTCTGTGCTATGATGAGGCATCAGAATTGAATCTAATGAATTCTAATGATGTCATTTGTTGTTGCAAGAGTACTGTTTTCAAAACCCACCATAACATTATTACAGCATACAACTCTAAACTCACAAAGAATATAAATAAAATATTAGCACTGCAACATGGCATCCCCTGGAAAACTTAACCAGTATTCAAAGGATAATTTTCCAAATTGTTTAGCCCGACATTTGAGCCATTCTCTTTCATTTCTTCCTGACTCACCTCTTATCTTTGACTGCTCTTCAGGCATACCTTGCAATTTCCCATCTCTACACCTTTGCTCATGCAATTACTCCTTCCTAGAATATCCTATTTTCTCTTCTCTAACTCTTGCCTATCTGGCATTGAACTTGACTTCATCTCTCATCTTTGTATATTTCTTAGCTAGGAATATATGGTAAGAGTGTCACTCATATGATCTTGTCTCTATCTGTCTTCTATTCCTTTCCAAATCCATTGTTGTTTTAGTATTCACTGACTACCCCCCTCCCATTCCCACTCAAAATCAAGTTGAACAAAGGTTTAATTAAATTAGATAAAACGTATAATAAAAATTAGATGTGATGAACAAGTCTCACAAGGCATTTCTCTTAGGCCTTTCAAGTTGAAACAAAACAAAACAAGACAAAAACCATACACAAAACCCTCTCATGGTTGAAATCTTGTTCTTCTGTCTTCTGCCTCCAAAACCCCAACATCAGTGTATGGAAACCAGTCAAGAAGTTAATGTCCCCTAGTAAAGTTCCCATCTCTCAGTAAAGAGAGATGAGGGACAGTTAACCCAGATTGGAGAATATCATGAAAGCTTTCAGTAAGTCTCACTATTGAGGTTGTAGGCCAACAGAAGCACTAAAAATCTGCTCCATGGTCCGGAAGTGCTCTGGTTTATACTTCTCACTTGCTTTACACCTCTCTTACAGCAAAGAAAGAAAGAAACCTTGCTTCGACACTTCTAAAGCTAATGAGACCAGAGTCAGACACAGCTGGGTCCTCAGTTTCTATTCATCAGTTTCTACTAATTGGCCTCAGGTTCCAAGCAGGGTCTTGCTTAGCCCCCTCTTTCACCTGCATCATTCCAGGAGGCCAAAAAGGAAGGTGAAACTATGTCACATTCTACCCTACCCCATCATTACCCTACCTATTTGTATAGTTATACCCCTATAGTAGAATATACATTTCCTAAGAGCAGAAACTGTTTCTTTTTGTCTTTGCATCCCTAATATCTACTGCAGTGTCTTGCACGTTGTAGGTACTTATTAAAAGTTGAATCTAATTACAGCTAATTCAAATCTTATGTAATTTTTCCTTGACCACCAAACCTGGAATTGCTCTATCTCAATGGTGAACTTTAGTTCATCATCCAGGTTCAAGGTTTAAAACACAATAAATACCAATTGGACCATAAAATCCAATTAAAACCAACTTTATTAATTAAACATTAAGAAGATTAATTCAAAGTTAAAAAGAATAAAAATTATTCTCTTCTTTCTCCATAATTCTCAAGTCAAGAAACACAAGAGTTTTTGTTTTTGTTTTACATATATAGTAAGAACACAACAGCCCCACAAACTACTAATCTGAGAGTTCCCAGGAACAGTAAAAAGCCAGAAGGATTCTCTTCATGACAGGCCTTTTCTATCTCAAGCATCTGGATAGTCAATGAATTTCCTACCCTTTAAAAGAACAAGCCAGTCTATAAGGTACAGGAGCTACTCGGTAGATGAAGTGATTTGTTCATGAAAAACAGAAGAAGGAAATTGAAGGGGAGGAGATGAAAAAGAGAGAGGAGGGACTGTGGTGGAGTACAAACACAGATCTCCCCTTAGAAATGAGGAGGTACCATGGCCCAGTCATTCTTTCCCAGCAACAACCCTCCAGTCCTTACCCAATTCACAACACAGAAGTGAGTGGAATCAAGAACTAAGTTCAAATCTGGCTTCATACACTTACTAGTTATATAATCCTAGGCAACTCATTTAATTTCTGGCTACCACAATTTCCTCATCTGTAAGATAGGAATAATAATAGCACCAACCCAGAGATGTTTTAAGGATAAAATCAGATCATTTTTACTGAGTGTTTTGCTTTATAAAGTTTAAAGAGCTATATAAATGCTAGCCAATAATAATGCTTATTAAACACCTAGGAGTTAGACCTCAGGGATAAAAAAAAAGAGAGAGAGAGAGAGCCTTGGTGTTCAAGGCATTCATATGTGAGACTTAATATGTGACATAAGTTAGAATGTGGTAAAGGCAATAGAGAGGGCAGGTAAAGTCTTCATTCCCATTCCTTTGGCATGATCATTTTCCACCCTATCTTATAACTAATGCATTCAAGAGTGTTTTTCTTTCTCTTTGCCTAGATTCTAAGCTTCCTTGGCTTTAGTTTTGGCTTTAGTATTGGCTGAGCCAATATTTTATATCTTTATATTAGTACAGTGCCTAGTACAAAACAAGTGCTCTAAAATGCTTTATCTATCTTCATATTGCACAGTATCTTGAATATAGCAAATGCTTAATAATTGAATTGATTGGTAGATTCATTTTGACTCAGCTTTTTATTCACTAGTGGCTAAGCCATCTGCATATTCATTCATTCATTGAACAAAGATTTACTGTGTACCTATTGGTACAAAATACTGTGCTAAAGGGGAGTGAATACAAAGATAAATAAATAGTTCCTGCCTTAAAGGAACAGAGAAAAGATGCATGCAGATATCTCACTATAAGGTAGAGTATGACAAGTAATTATTCTCTTTTTTTTGTAGTTCAGAAACATTTGATTTTCCATGACCCCATTTGGGTTTTCTTCCAGAAATACTAGAATGATTTGCCATTTCCTTCTCCAGCTCATTTTACAGATAAGGAAACTGAGGTAAATAGAGTTACACAGCTAGTATTTGAGGTCACATTTGAACTCAGAAAGATGAGTCTCTCTGGCTCTAGAGCAGGCATTCTATGCACTTTGGTGCCACCTAGCTGCCCTATTCTCTTTTTTGGTTTTCCTTTAATGAATTTTGGCTTGAACAGAAAGGGTTATTTTAGTTTTCTCTAATGACACAGTGAAAACACCCACAGGCTGGATCTTTAAATTTCCTTTGTTCTTCTCCTCCACGTCCCACATTTCAATAACAAAAAGAGAAGCTACAGAAAGGACCTCATAAGACCTAAAAAAAAGATGCACAAATGATTCATCATCTTAAAGAGCTGTAGAAATATGAATTATTATTATGATCATCCTTACCCATAGAAATTGGGGACAGGAACTGGTATGGTACACTTAAGATAGACTCTGGAGTCAAAGTAGGCTCTGTTGCCATAAAATTTAAGAAGGAGAAGATAAACCTAAGAAAGGCATGCTGAAAATAATTTTGGAAATGGGGGTGAAGGGTAAAGAACAGTGGTCAGTGAATTATTATCAATAATTGGGTTGCATTATAATTAATAACATGATTATTAATCAAGTCAAGTCAACAAGCATTTATTAAGAACAGTATGTTCCAGGTTTTATGCTGAGCACTGAGAATACAAGTATAAGTAAAAAAAAAAAAAAGATAGTATCTGCCCTCAAAAAGCTTATTTGGGGGGCAGCTAGGTGGTGTAGTAGATAGAGCACTAGCCTTGAAGTCAGGAGGACCTGAGTTCAAATTTGACCGCAGACACTCCCCAGCAGGTCACTTATCCCCAATTGCCTCAGGGGGAAAAAAAAGCTTATCTGGATGGGTAAAGGGAACTAGAAGCTTCATTCTTCCATTCTTATTCATACTCCTAAGCTGATTTAGGAGAAATTTTGTGACCTCCTTCATACTTTTTATTGTTTCTTCTATTGCTAATGAAATAGTTCTGGATGAGAGTTAGGCTGGTGACTTTGCACCTTTAAATCCAATTCATCTGTATGTCATGGTGTCACCTTCCAGATATCATTGGTCTTCTTCATGAAGGAAAGGCAAACAATTGTTCCTCACAGGGGACACTCTATTTTCCATCTCCAGGCCTTTGCAGAATTTTCCCCCATGTGTGGGGTAGAACACATTTTCTACCTAGTTACTTCACTTCTTTTAAATACCTAGTTTCTTTCAAATATACCTATATACCTTCAAATATACCAAATATATTTTCAAATATATTCTTTCAAACAATAATGAGTTTCTTTCAAAGCTCATCTCACATGCCACCTTCTACATGAAGCTATCTCCCCAGAAGTGAATATATTGCCATCTCTTCTTGAAAAAAAAAGTGGTGGTATTTTATGTTATATACAAGCATGTTTTCTCCCCCAGTAGAACATAAATTCCTTGAGAGCAGAGGCATTCATTTTAATCTTGTATGCCCAGGGCTTTAATACTACTGATCATGGATGGTTCATAATGATAGTTGTCCTTCATTCTCACAGAGGACCAAAACAACATCACTATATTACAATCAAGTTACAATGCATTCCACCGTGGCTGATCAGATCAGTGCAAACTTGGAATACTCTACCACAGGTTGGGCACAAATAGTCCATGTGAACACTTGGGATGAATTCCCTAACTTTGCATATCTTGTACAGTAATAGGCACTTAATGGATGCTTGTTGATTGATTAGAAACTAAAGAGATAGCCCCATCTGTGGTGAGGCTCAATAGTACAGTTTTCTAATAGCAAAAAACTTGGGTGATTCAAGCAAGACGACTTAAGAGCTGAAGGAGAGTAAATTGAGGGACATAGTTGCTGGTTTTTTGGGTTTTTTTTTTTTTTTGGTCCCTGGACAAAAAGGGAGTGTAATCTTGAAATAAAAGACCTATATCCCAAGTACCAAAACCAGAGTAAGGTTTTGATTACCTTACTTCAACCATGGAGACCTTACTGAAGACTTTCACAAAACTGGAATTGGAGGGAAGTAGGAGAAAATGATCAAACTCTGTCATTCTTCAGTGCTTACAAAGACCTTGCTACAGGTTGAGTTTTAGTAAAGAGGAATCACTGGTTAAATACCTATTTCTAAAGGGATAAATTCTGTCAGGGAGAGGTGAAACCCCAGTCAGACTGAAAAGAGAAATTTTTTAGGCTCTCTCCATAGTACTCAGAGTGTAATGAATCACTTAATGGCCATGAGAGGATCCTGGGAAAGAACATCCTCAAAGGCTACAGAGAGTAAGCCAAAAGTAGCAGAAGGCAGAAGATAATTCCAGTGGCAATTGGGTCTTCAGTCTTCCCGGGACAGTAAATGACAATGGAGAATACTCAAGGTGGGAGTTAGAGGGGCAGAGATTTATATAATCCACTTATTGTAGAGCATATAATTTTCTTTGATTCTTCTTTACTATTGAATGAAACTTTTGAAGATGACAGCCAACATGCTTTCATGCAGGTGAATTGGCATTATGCGTAAATTTTCCCAAGTCTTCTAGTTGCCAGCATAAGCCAAGGAAACTGAAAGTTCCATTCCCTCCCTCAAAATTAAAGTTCTTTACACCAAGAGAGTCTCTGACCCTAAGGTTAAGTTTACTTGTGTAGAAGCCTTTTAATCTTCCTTACATTTTCATATCTATTATTTTGGTCTCACAGTAAAGTTTGATCTAAGTACAGGAAGTATAATTATCTCCATTTTACATATGACCCATAAATAAATTTAGTAAGTTGTCTAAGGTCATGGAGGTAATTAATGGCAGAGGCAAGACTAGAACATATCCCCAGGTTTTCTCTGCTTCCTGAATCTGCCAAGTCCATCATTTTTCAAACTCACTAAATAGTTGGACAAATTGAGGCTAGGGAAATAAGTTCTCATTTTGGCACCTGATTAGCTAATGAGTGGTTGATAAATATATGTGTGTGTGTGTGTGTGTGTGTGTGTATGTGTATGTGTGTATATATATGTATCAATCACACGGAGCCCAGCAATATTCTTGTTGTCAAAACTGGAGGGTGGCCATGCATTGCAGTGACAGATGAGAAGTTAGGCGATATACTACATTGTGTAAGAGAGTCCTCAGAAATACTCTCTGCAGTGTCAAGGGTATGGGAACCATTTCTGTGAACTGTCAATGAATAAACCAGTATTTCTGTCAGAGTATTTAAGGAAGCCAGACAATGAGTCCAACTGGCCTTGGTGGCCTTGGTACTTGGTAGGGAGAGTAAGTAGAAAAGAGGGATGATACAGCTGTGACACTGACCCTATGCTGCTCAGTGTCATCACTGAGTGAACCATTAACAGGGTATCTATGAGTCTAAGAATGCGGTTGAGGCTGTTGCAGAGTTCACATATTAAGTGCACCAAAAACTGGGACCATAAGAGATAGTGAAATTAGTGGCTAGTCAGGCCTTTACTGCCTACCTGAATTATTCAAGTTGAACTTAACTTCTTGAATTTTCCTCCCTAGAGAATTCAGCAGGGAGGCATCAACCAATTATAACTTTGTATCTTGTGCAAAAAGAGTTGGAAGTAAATTGTGGCACCCAGGGGAGCAGACTGAACTAAATCATATAAACATCTCTCTGTCACACACACGCGCGCACACACACACACACACACACACACACACACACACACACACACACATCCTAATCCTTACAGTACCATACACACTATGTTTTAAAGAAAAAACAGTGACCAAAAAAAACTTCCCACTTTTGGGAGCTCTCATATCCTTATCACCAAACAAAATGACCAAACTATTTTGGTATCTTTAATATGACATTGCTTCTTGTGAGGAAAAAAAAGGTGGTTAGTTCATTTACTGCTGAACTTTTTTAGGTAGTTTAATAACCATAAATACTTGGAGTTTGTGAGATATGTGTGTATGTATGTATATGTATACCTATACATAATTTATATTTAATTTAGTCAATAGCAAAGTTATTCATAAAATTTCTCTTCTTACTAAAAAAAGGCCAGCAGTCCATTTCTACTGCCTTTAGGGGAAAATACAAACCTTTACACTAACACTTAAGGATCACTAAAATCTGACTCCCAGATACCAACTCAATCTCTTAATACTTCCCTTTTCACATTCTATATTCAAGGACACATAGGCTACCAACTGTTCTTCAAATTTGTCATTCCATTTCTCATCTCTGTGGATTGTAAAAGTCATCCATCTTTCCTATGAATTCCTATCCTCCTCAATTCACTTTCACTGAACCTGAGTTCAGGTGCCAATTCTCTGAAGCCTTCTTCCAAATTATTCATGTTCTTTGTTTTGTCTTCATGTGTGTAACAAAATTCTGCCAAAGGTTTATGTTTAATCTTCTCTGTCTTGTAACTTCTAGATTAACCATAGTCTCATTGACTTAGTTCTCACCCCATAGTAAACATTATCCTCTTAGAAGTAGATACTATTAACAAGTCCCTTAGATCTCATATCATAGTAAAGAACAATAGAAATTTGCTTAAATAAAGCATTGTGATATTAAGGAAAAACATTTGCAGCAAGCATTCCCAACAGTTGTAACCCCAAATAAGCCATCTGTTCTTCTCCCATTCCCAAGGCACAGTTCTTGGCACAGAGTAAGTGCTTTATAAATTCTTGCTGACTGACTAAGAGAAGGTTGGGAGTCCAACTCAATCTTGACTCTATAAGCTGGCTTTATCCCTGAAATTAATATGGAGGAACTAGAAAAGTTGGGATAAAAAATTACCTATCACTATAGGAACCTCAGGCTATAGAAGTCATTGATACCAGACAGGAATGTTGTTTCCATATAAAAGGTGAGATCTCAGTAAGATCTGAAAGAGTTTAGAATTTTAATGAGTTTGAAGCTCAAGCTTCAGTAGGAGGTGATAAACCTCCTGATGTCAGTAGGAAGAAAGGAGAAATCTCGAAATTTCTATAATAATCTGAGTATCATATCATTTTTCTTTCCATTGTTTTCTCCTTTCCTCTTTTATCATCTTCTTCCCAGGGATGCCATTTTTTAAAAAACTCTCATGACTATATCTTAATTCGTTTAGAGCCCATGTATCCCAAGCATTAAACACCCCAAGATTGAAGTATAAATAAAGCTACATGGAAGCATTAACAATCTGGTAAAGTTCTTCAATGATAGGTAAAAGTGTTGCTTCCACTGCCCCTTATAAAATATAAGTTGCTGGAAATCTACAATTTTTGGTTATTTATTCAGTTGTTTTTATCATTTTTTGCCTATATGATTCTTTGTATACAACCGGCACTTGATAAAAGTTTATTGAATTAAATAGCCCAGAATTAAATTTCAGTTATAGATGATTATAGAAAACTTCCTCAACTACTCAAAAATTATTTCGATGGTAGATAAGCTTATAGAAATTGCAATGCATGGTATCACTTCTGAACATTGGAAGATTTTCATCTCTTATAACTGCTACCTGAACTGAGCAGATGGTTATATAAATATAATCTTTTCTAAGTTAAATTGAGTCTATAAGCACAAATATCAAGTACTTAAGCATATTATCTCCAGGCTGGTCCCCAGGTTCCAAGGTTGGGAAGATGGATAGATTAATCGGATTATAAATGTAGAGTTACAAGGGACCTGGAGGCCTACCCACTTTATTTTGTAGATAAAAAAACTAAAACGCAGAGAAGTTATGATTTGCCTAAGATCACACATATTGTGAATGATAGAAGTGGATTTGGACAGGTGTCCCCTCTTTCTACAGTAACATACTACTACCTCCATCACCCATAATCACATAGCAAGTAAAAAGAGATAGGATTCAAGTCTAGATCCTCTGACTCCAAATATGGCTGTAGTTTGCAGTTTCTATGTTTGTCTTCATTTTCTTGAGCTATTGCTTGAAGCACTGAGAAGAGATTTATCTAAAGCAATAGAATTGAGGGGGCCAGACACTCCAGAGATTATTAGCAATACAAAGCTGCTTTCTCTTTTTGCACTACAAATACTTTTATTTTTCTCTGCTCAAATATGGCTGTAAAAATTTTAAGTAAAGATTCTAGAAGCTATGGTTTATTACACAGGTTTCACATAAATCTATTTCCCCCTTCAATTTCAAGCACCTTTTCTTTAAATCTTGAGGTGGAGATGCTAGCAATCTAGGGAATTATGTAAGATATTTTGCTTGATAAAAAAAAAAGATAAAAGAACAAACTTTTAGATCAGAGGTAAAACTCTTAGAAAGTTCTAGATTATTAAGACAATTGGTCTTCAAATAAACCTACCAACAATAAAAAGGTCATTAGATTCACATAATATTTTTGTTTGATAGGTACCAGAAGTCTTTGAACTTAATAACATTGGCATCTGACTTCATGTAAACATGGCTTTAGTATTGCTTTGTCTGAAAGTCTGCCAGCAAACTTTGGAGACTGATACAAACACACCATGCCACACAAACAGTCTTTGTTGCAAATATGAAAGAGCAATAATTTATATTCTTGATGTTTTAGTTTTCGTGGTGATATTTGGAACTATTCCTCATCCTCTATTACTTTACCATGGATTTTTTTATGTCAAATCCTGATGGTTTTCTTGTTTTAAATATTAATATCCAATCAAAGCTTTAGAAGAGTTTGTAATTTCGTATCTTTCACATGCTTAAACTGTAGATGCAATACTTGTTTTTCTTATCTTTTCTCTAGACATTGTTATTGAATTTATTAGAGGAAAAAAAAGGTTTTGGAAAAGATGGTCTACACTTTCTTTATTATTCTTATCAAGCCTGCATATGCCTCAAATCTATTGGGAGCTAGTACTCTCAGGATTTTTTTAATCTTTGGAAAGAACACTTCACAAAGTTTAATCCTGAAAAATAAAAGCAATTTTTCTCAAAAGAGAAAGATATTTACTTAGAAATACTTGTTCTACCAGGAGAAATTGTTAGCATAATACTTGCTATTAGATTAATATCTAAACAAAAATCTATCACTAAGGACTCCTATGTAATAAAAATATAATACCTAATGTTAATCCTAAAACTACATTATATATATGTAATCCTTTTAAAAGTATTTATTTTTTAAAGTCATATTTTTATACTTTGAGTTCAAAATTCTTTCCCTCCCTCTAGTCCCTTCCTGACTCAATGAGAAGGAAAGCAATATTATATAAATTATACATGCCTACACACATATTCCTGAAAGAAGGATGACAATGGTTTAATTCTCTTGGGTCTTGTTAAGGCTGCCTTAACATGAATACATATTCCTCAACTCCTAGCAAGGAAAAAAAAAAAGAAAAAAAAAAGAATTGCTGGTTTTATATGCATCATTTCCATTGGAGAAATTGAGAAGACCTTATATTCCCTACTCCAGGCTACAAGAAAGAGCGTCAGAACATAAAGCAAAATTTTAGCAGAGTCAATAGGTTTCTCCTGTGTAATAGCCTCCTTGAAGGTAAGAAAAAGTAAAGACTGCAAAAGACCTAACTGAAACCCTGGGTTAATCTTTCTAGTCAAATCAGGTTATAAAATTCTTTTCATGTACCTTCTTGTTAGGATACAAGAACTGCTCCTCAGACCTCATCCCTTTTCACAAAAATGTAAAGCAATATCTTCTTTTGTATTCTAAGCTCTGCCAATAAAGAAATTAGTTGTGAATTAAGAGGTCCCAAACTTATTCATAAAAGAAAGTCATCTCCACAATCCATATAATAATTAGGGACAACAGTCTGAATCACATGCGATTTATCTTATTTATAATAATTAAAAGTTGCCCCTTCAATCCCTGACTCACTGGGGGTAAGGGGGATTAACCCTGTAGTGGTTTCTAGAGAAAAGAGAAAGAACATCCAAAGAAATTCATTCATTCAAAGAAATAAAAATATTTCTGCCATTAACTATGTTTTTGCCAAGGATGATTGAGTTATAAAGACGGCATGCCATTTTTTGCCCTGTAAGTACAGTGTCTAAAATAAAGGCAGTAATGGTCTTACTGTATTCTGCCCTGATTAAACCATCCCTATAGTGTTGTGCTCAGTACTACATTTTTTGGAGAATACTAGCAAACTTGAATGTACCCAAAAAGGTAAGGCAAATTAGAAACTATGTGATATGAGAAGTGAAAAAAACTAGGAATTTTTATTCTAGAAAAATATGGAATTGAGAAACTTGTCTGAAAGAAAGTTTGACTATATTCTATATAGTTCCAGGGGAGAGACGAGTCATTCAGTAGAAGTTTCAAAGGGGAATATTTAATTATGACAAAAGAAAGACAAAAAAGTCCTACTTTATTACCATGTTATGTCATATTTGGAGATAATATGAGTTATTCAAATCTATTCTAGAGGAATACAAGATCTGACATTCTCTGCTAATGTTTCAAGTACAGCCCTGACAATATACTGTTTGTTTTAGAAGGCTGAGCCTCGCTAAGTACACAAAAGACCTATGCCAGCATTTGCTGATGAGCTCTTGAGTCGCGGCAACCCAGAAAACAAAAGCAGCACAAAATAGCTTTTGGTCCTGTGCAGCATCCTTCCCTTCTGCAGAGAAGGGGAGCAGAATGGCTTGAAAGGGAACAGAGGCTGCTAAGAAGCTCACAGTTCTTAAATTCCACAAAAACATTTATTTAGTTGTTATTCTAAATCAAGTGCTTTTTAAACTTTTTCATCTCATGAACCCTTTTCACCCAAGAAATTTTTACATGACCCCAGGCATAAAGATATATAACATAAGTATATAAACCAAATATTTATTGATAATAAATCATAATTTTGTAACTTCCACATTCAATTATGAGACCCCCATGTGGGGTCCCAAACCATAGTTGAAGAAGCTGGATTCTTATTGCCCAATGACTAACAAACAAACCATGGAGGAACTGAATTGTATTAATCTCACATTCTTGTGAAAAAATAAAACCAGAAGACAAAAGGAAGTTGATGGAAGGATAGCTAACAAGTGTTCCTTGAAGAGGCAAATTAAGAAGTTGGAGGAGTTGGTTTTATGATGCATCCAAAAATGACAAGAAACATCACTTAATAGGACCCTTGGAGAAGTCAAATTTCAGAGCTAGTGATAATCATTTGCAAAAGACCTCCATTAAATAATGAAAACATATGCAACAACATTTTCATAGAGAATGTAGCAATAAAGAAATACCATGAATAATATGTAATACTTCCAAATTAAATCAATACTTAGTTGATAATTTCAAAGTTAGATGTAAAAACAGAAGCAGAGATTTGTAGCTTCCTTCCAACTCTTTGGTTCTGATTTCATTATTTCACCTGTCTGTCACATTTCCTAAATTTCTCAGTTATAACATTCCCTATAAAGTTTCAAAGTTTTATTGTGTTTTTGAAGGCACTTCTAAATGCCACTCAAGATTTCTTCCTGGATTATCTAGTTACTGAAACAGGAAAGATATAATCTCAATCCTTTCCTAATAGAAGCTCAGTTACTAACAACTTTATTTCAACTTTAGTACACCAGAGGATCCATGATCTCATTGATGAGGCTCCTACTTTCAACATTGCAGAGATAAAGCAGGATACAGGAGAAATATTGCCTTTGGTGAAAAAGTGGAGCCTAAGCTCCACTCTTTCCTCTGTCATTTAGTACTAGTGCGACTTTGGGCAAATCACTTTGCTTTTCTAGACCTTCATTTCTTTATCTACAAAATGAGGGATTTGGATTAGGTCTGTGAGCTTCCTTCCAGCACTAAATCTATGATCCACCCATGCTTTGTCAACTTGTGACTTTAGTCCATGATCCCATAAAATCTCCATTAAAAAAAAAAACAACCCATCAATAAGGCTTCCTTTATGTCTTCATACTTTGTCAAGTTCAGCATTTAAGCCACTCATATGTAACCACCTTGCTTTCTATCCATGACTGGCCAACCATATTTTTCAATCATTTCATTTTTTAGGTCTTAGAATCATATATTTAACAGCTGGGAGAGACTGAAGAGGTCATGTAATACAACCTGCTCATTTTACAGATGCAACTGAAGCTCAGAGAAATTGTGATTAGCCCAATGTCATGCAAGTATTAAATTGCAGTGTTAGAGCTTTACCTGGATGGCTTCATGCTACTTCTTGTATCTATGTCATTGTCAGTGATATGCTGCAATCTGTTTACATATATCACATAGTTCTCAATTACCCTTTGGGTCACTGCAATTTCTATTCTTCAGAGATTGCGAAGTTTCATGATTCATGGACATATAACATCACCAGAAGGATATTGAAAAAATGAGTTTCATTTCAGGAAGCAACTTGGGATCATTGAAAGTGCTAAACAATTTCTTAAAAGTAATCCAACCTATTCTCTTCTTCCTTTTCAATTATGAGACTAGTATATTTTTCCATTTGGAGTGTGTGTCCATGATATCTGTGCTAATGGATTGAAATTCAATGGGATAGCCTTCCAACCACACACTATGGTCTTGTTTGTAGTGCTTCTATTTCATCTTTCAATGATTGTAAACTCATAGATTCAAAGATGGAAAGGGCCTACTTCATTTTACAGATGAGGAAACTGAGGCCCCAGATAAATTAAATGATTTGTGCAAAGTCAAATAGGTATTAAGTTTCAGTGATATAATTTTAACTAAGTTCTGACTCAAAATCCTGTCTATTTTCTAATACATTAAAGAAAATCCAATTATAGATACAAAAATGTTCATAGTGGTACTTTTTTATAATAAAATGAGTGTCTATAGATTGAAGAATGGCTGGACAAATTCCATAACATAAATATTATGGAACATTATTGTGCAGCAAGAAATGACAAAAATGAGGAATTTGGAGAAATATGGGAAGATTGGTATGAAATGATAAAAAAGTTTAATATGTAAAATCATCAATTAATCAAAAAAAATTAAGCCTCTCCTATGTGCCAGTCACTGTGCTAAATGCTGAAGATACAGAAAAAGGTAAAATTCCCTGCCTTCAAGATTTGCAATGATAAATAATGTAAATTGAAAGAACACATCAAAAGGAATCTGAAACCTAAGTGTAGTGAACAATTTTGGTCCCAGAAAACAAATAATGAGACAGATTTCCGTCCTCTCAGCAGAGATGTTTATAGACTACAAAAGAAGAATATGGTCACTGCATTGGCTGTCTTTGATACAAGGAAGAGTTTTTCAGGGATACAGCCATATAAGTAAAAATAAATGAGATATAAAAAAGAAATACCATAAATAAAACTGATTTTAAAAATAATTTTGGAATTATATGTCTTAGATGCCTCTCATACCAGACTTTCTTTAAACCTAATCTTCCATCCATAGTTTTCTGTTTTGTAAGATGATGCTACTTATAATTTTCTACCATCCTCTTCTATAGTTTTTTTTTTTCTATATGGGATTTTGTAAATAAGTTTGTGTTCTAACTAGGGTTGCCTAACTAGTTTTCCTATTTGATAAGATTAGGGATTTGCTTTCTGGCCAGGAGGGGGCCTGGTAGAGGTTGGTACTTTTTGTTGTGGTACTTTTCATTGCTTAAAGTTCAGTAAGAAACGATGATAGTGTTGTTAGGTTGGAAATGTTACAATAGTATGCTATTTCTTCTTTTCATCAACGTATTAGGAACCCACAACCTATGTAAATTGCATTCTATTTTCTAAGATACCTTTACTTTCCAGAGGATCTTTGTATTGGAGAAGGGGAAAGTAAAGGGATAAAATCTGGGGAACAAGAGGGTGCTATCACCCACCATCTGCCAGGAGAAAAAAAATCAACTGTACTTATTTATTGGTTCTTGAGTATTATAAGCAGTGGTCTCCATAAGTGGTTTTAATCAAATATTTTCACTGGTTTCAAATGTTACTGCAATACTTTCTAATTTGGATACTCACCCTTTAATTTGTCAACCATATTTCAATGCCTCAATTATCCATGATTTCACTGATATGAATATCCTTTCCTCCAACACAATTGCTTTATTTATTATTAGTAGGTGTTCTATGAGAGATTCTATTGTCCTCCTAAAAGTCATCATCTTATGGCCAATCTGCTGATGAACTTCTACAAAATCTAGGCTGGTCTTCAGGCAATGGATTTGGTAAAAAAAAAAAAAAAAAATTCAGGTCTCAGTTTGGAATATTATGAGATACTGGCTAGGGAAATTCTGTGGTTTTTTTGACATTAAGTGTATATGATTTATCAGATGCTTTGTATCTTCTGATTTGAGTCAACAGCTTAGGCACTTAAGAAAACTAAAGTGCTGTACAACAATCACAAGTCAGGTAGCTCAACAAGCTCTTTCAAGTTGTGCCTTGGGCAAGGGTCTAAAGGATTTAATGTTTTCTTCCAGAATCATGGAAAGCTGAGAGGCAGAGTCAAAATAGCAGAATAGAAGGGGTATTCTAACCAAACTCTCCCAATGTTCCCCTCTAAGTAATTTTAAAATAATGTATCAAATCTAATCCTAGAGCATCATCCCCAGCAAAAGATTGAGATAAAACATTTCTCTAACCCAACACAACTTAGGAGGTAGGAAAGAAAAGTCCAAGATACTGAAGTGGAGGCTTGCCCATAGTATAGCAGGCCAGCAATACCAACAGTGGATTCTGGAGAGCAGTGGAGCAACAACAGAACTTTTCAGACCTCTTATAACTAACAGCTCCCAATAGGAGTAAGAGAATTGTATACCTGATTAGAAAGAGATTATAGGGGACCCTTATATTGACACTGGGCTCAGGACACATGGCAGGAATTGTTTGGCAAGTTCCTGCCCATTACCAAATTCTAGGTCACAGATCCAGGTGGAGAGGAGTGTATAAAACAAGAGAGAGATGAGCACACCTCTCCCTGGATCATACCAACAACCACACTGAAAATTTGTAGACCCGCAGAATTAGCTGTGAAAACAGTATGGTGAAAAAGTCTGAAGCTTAAAGATGACAGGAAAAGACAAAGATGAATGTTGGAGGGGATGTGGGAAAACTGGGACACTAATACATTGTTGGTGGAGTTGTGAACTGATCCAATCATTCTGAAGAGCAATATGGATTTATGTCCAAAGGGCTATCAAATTGTGCATACCCTTTGATCCATCAGTGTCTCGATTGGGCCTATATCCCAAAGAGATCATAAAAAAGGGAAAAGGACCTATGTGTGCAAAAATGTTTTCAGCAGTCCCCTTTGTAGTGGCAAGAAACTGGAAACTGAGTGGATGCCCAACAGTTGGAAAATGGCTGAATAAGTTATGGGATATGAATATTATAGAATGGTATTGTTCTATAAGAAATGATCAGTAAGATGATTTCAGAGAGGCCTGAAGAGACATACACGAACTGATACTAAGTGAAATGAGCAGAACCAGGAGATCACTGTACCTGGTAGCAACAATGATCAATCCTGATGAACATGGCTCTTTTCAACAGTGAGGTGATTCAGGCCAGTTCTAATAGTCTTGTGATGAAGAGAACCATCTGCACCCAGAGAGAGGATTATGGGAACTGAGTGTGGATCACAACATAGTATTTTCACTTTTTGTTGTTGTTTGCTTGCATTTTGTTTCATTTCTCTCTCTTTTTTTTCTTTTTGATTCTTTTCTTATGCTGCATGATAACTGCGGAAATATGTATAGAAGAACTGTTCATGTTTAACATATAATGTATTACTTGCCATCTAGGGGAGGAGGTGGGGAAAATATTTGGAACACAAAGTTTTGCAAGGTTGAATATTGAAAATTATCTATGCATATGTTTTGAAAATAGAAAGCTTTAAAATAAATATTTAAATAGAAAAAAGTCTGAAGTTTGGTATAGTGACCTCCTTCCACCCACCTGAGTAGATACAAACCCTAAATTAAAGCTCAATCTTAAGAAATAATCTGGAAAAATGAGCAAACAACAACAAAAAGAACTTGACCATACAAGCTACTATGGTGACAATACAAGCTAAAAAGCTCAAGACACAACTCAAAAGACTTGAAAATATCCACAAGCAAAGCCTCAGTGAAAAAAAGGCAGACTGAACACAAGCCCAATAAGAATTCCTGGAAGAACCAAAGAAAAAGATTTAAAAAAAAAGAAAATTAATCATAGACGGAGAATTAGGAGAAGAGCAATGAGAGAATATGAGGGAGAGTTAACAGCTTGATAAAAGTTTTTTTTTTTTTTTTTTTTTTTTTTTTAAGAAAAGAACTATTTAAAAAGCCTACTTGGATAAAATGGTAAAAGAAGTACAAAACTTTACTGATGAAAATAACTCCTTAAAAAGCAGAACTAATTAAATGGAAAAAGAAATACAAAATCTCATTGAACAAAATAATTCCTTAAAAATAAGAATTGGTTAAATGAAAGTTAATGACTCCATATGACATCAAGAAACAATAAAGAAAGTTAAAAGAATGAAAAATAGAAGAAAATATGAAATAGCTCATCAGAAAAACAACCTGGAAAATAGATTGAAGAGAGATAATTTTTTTTATTTTTATGTTCTCAAGTGTTTTTTTTAAATTTTATTTTATTTGCATAACATATGTGTGGGTAATTCTTCAACAATAACCCTTACATAGCTTTCCGTTACAAATTTTTCCCCCCAATTCCCCACCCCTCCCCTAGATGGCAGGATATCCACTACATGTTAATTATGTTAAAATATTGGCAAATTGAATATATGTATACATATTTCCAAACTTATCATTGTTGTGCAAGAAAAATCTTATCTACACAAACGATATATCAGATAAAGGAAACACAATGTAAGCAAACATCAATCAAGGAGCATGAGAATGTTATGTTGTGGTCCACATTTCGCATCCCTCTCTCTGGATGTATATGGCTTTCTTCAGAGAACAATTGGAGGTGGTTTGAAACATTTCATTGTTGAAGAGAGCCATGTCCATCAGAATTAATCGTCATATAGTACTGTTGTTGTCGTGTATAATGATCTCCTGGTTCTGCTCATTTCACTCAGCATCAGTTCATGTAAGTCTCTCTAGGCCTCTCTGAAATCATCTTGCTGGTCATTTCTTACAGAACAATAATATTCCATAATATTCATACACCATAATTTATTCAGCCATTCTCCAATTGAAGGGCATTTATTCAGTTTCCAGTTTCTAGCCACTACAAAAAGGGCTGCCACAAACATTCTTGCACATGTGGGGCCTTTTCCTTCCTTTATGATTTCTTTGGGATATAAGCCCAATAGAAATGCTGCTGGGTCAAAGGGTATGCACAGTTTGATAACTTTTTGAGCATAGCTCCAAATTGTTCTCCAGAATGGCTGTATCCGTTCACAGCTCCACCAACAATGCATCAGTGTCCCAGCCCTCTCACAACCCCTCCAACATTCATCATCAACTTTTCCTGTCATTTTAGCCAATCTGACAGGTGTGAAGTGGTACCTCAGGGTTGTCTTGATTTGCATTTCTCTGATCAACAGTGATTTGGAGCACCTTTTCATATGACTATAAATAGTTTTAATTTCATCCTCTGAAAATTGTCTGTTCATATCCTTTGACCATTTATTGATTGGAGAATGGCTTGAATTTTTATAAATATGAGACAATTCTCTATATATTTTTGAGATGAGACCTTTATCAGAACCCTTGAATGTAAAGATGATTTCCCAATTTATTACTTCCCTCCTAATCTTGTCTGCATTGATTTTGTTTGTACAAAAACTTTTTAACTTAATATAGTCAAAGTTATCTATCTGGTTTTCAATTAAGAGTTCCAGTTCTTCTTTGGACATAAATTTATTCCATCTCCATAGGTCTGAGAGGTAAACTATATTACATTCCTCTAATTTACTTATAGTATCACCCTTTATATCCAGATCATGAACCCATTTAGATCTTATCTTGGTATGTGGTGTTAGATGTGGGTCAAGCCCTAATTTCTTCCACACTAGTTTCCAGTTTTCCCAGCAGTTTTTGTCAAATAGTGAATACTTATCCCAAAAGCTGGGGTCTTTGGGTTTATCAAAAACCAAATTGCTATAGTTATTGCCTAGTTTGTCTTGTGATTCTATCCTATTCCACTGATCGACTACTCCATTTCTTAGCCAGTACCAAATGGTTTTGATGACCGCTGCTTTATAATATAGTTTTAGATCTGGTACAGCAAGTCCACCATCGTCAGCCTTTTTTTTCATTAATCCCCTTGAAATTCTTGACCTTTTGTTTTTCCAAATGAACTTTGCTACTATTTTTTCTAGATCTGTAAGATAATTTCTTGGGAGTTTGATTGGTATGGCACTAAATAAGTAAATTAGTTTGGGTAGTATTGTCATTTTTATTATATTCGCTCATCCTACCCATGAGCATTTTAAGTTTTTCCAATTGACTAGGTCTGATTTGATTTGTGTGGAAAGCGTTTTGTAGTTTAGTTCATATAGTTCCTGACTATCTCTTGGCAGATAAATTCCCAAATATTTTATACTATCAACAGTTATTTTGAATGGAATTTCTTTTTGTATCTCTTGCTGCTGAACTTTATTGGTAATATATAAAAATGCTGATGATTTATGTGGATTTATTTTGTATCCTGCAACTTTGCTAAAGTTGTGAAATATTTCTGGTAGTTTTTTAGTTGAGTCTTTAGGGTTCTCTACATATATCATCATGTCATCTGCAAAGAGTGATAATTTGGTTTCCTCATTACCTACTCTAATTCCTTTAATCTCTTTTTCTTCTCTTACTGCCAAAGCTAACATTTCTAAGACAATATTAAATAATAATGGTGACAGTGGGCAGCCTTGTTTCACTCCTGATCTTATTGGGAATGGTTCTAGTTTGACTCCATTACATATGATGCTCGCTGAAGGTTTTAAGTAGATACTACTAATCATTTTAAGGAAAAGCCCATTTATTCCTATACTCTCCAGTGTTTTTAATAGGAATGGGTGTTGGATTTTATCAAAGGCCTTTTCTGCATCTATAATCATATGGTTTTTATTAATTTGGTTATTAATATAATTGATTATGCTAATTGTTTTCCTAATATTGAACCAGCCCTGCATTCCTGGTATAAATCCTATTTCGTCATGATGTATTATCCTGGGGATGACTTTCTGTAATCTTGTTGCTAAAATCTTATTTAAAATTTTTGCATCAATATTCATTAGGGAAATGGGTCTATAGTTTTCTTTCTCAGTTTTCTCCCTACCTGGTTTAGCTATCAGCACCATATCTGTGTCATAGAAGGAATTTGGTAGTACACCTTCTTTCCCTATTTTTTCAAATAGTTTATATAGTATTGGGATTAATTGTTCTTTGAATGTTTGGTAAAATTCACATGTAAATCCATCTGGCCCTGGAGATTTTTTCTTAGGGAGTTGATTAATAGCTTGTTCTATTTATTTTTCCGAAATAGGGCTATTTAAATAATTTATTTCCTCTTCTGTTAATCTGGGCAATCTATATTTTTGTAGATATTCCTCCATTTCATTTACATTATCAAATTTATTGGCATAAAGTTGGGCAAAGAAACTCCTAATTATTACTCTAATTTCCTCTTCATTGGGGGAAAGTTCTCCCTTATCATTTTTGAGACTAATAATTTGATTTTCCTCTTTCCTTTTTCTAATCAAATTAACTAAAGGCTTATCTATTTTGTTGGTTTTTTCATAAAACCAACTCTTACTTTTATTTATTAATTCAATAGTTTTCTTATTTTCAATTTTATTGATCTCCCCTTTAATTTTCAGAATTTCCAATTTGGTATTTAATTGAGGGTTTTTAATTTGGTCTTTTTTTTAGCTTTTTTAATTGTAAGACCAGTTCATTAATCTTCTCTTTCTCTGTTTTACGCAAGTAAGCATCTAGAGATATAAAATTACCCCTTATAACCGCTTTAGCCGTGTCCCACAAATTTTGGTATGTTGTCTCATTGTTGTCATTCTCCTGGATGAAATTTTCGATTGTGTCTATAATTTGCTCTTTCACCCATTCGTTCTTCAGGATTAGATTATTTAATTTCCAAATAACGTGTGGTCTATTTTCTTCTGGCCTTATATTACATGTGAGTTTTATTGCATCATGATCTGAGAAGGATGCATTTACTATTTCTGCTTTTCTGCATTTGATTTTGAGGTTTTTGTGTCCTAACACATGATGAATTTTTGTATAAGTTCCATGAACCCCTGAGAAAAAAGTATACTCCCTTCTATCACCATTCAATTTCCTCCAGAGATCTATCATACCTAACTTTTCTAGCCTTTTGTTAGCCTCCCTAACTTCTTTCTTATTTATTTTGGAATTTGATTTATCTAATTCTGAGAGAGCAAGGTTGAGATCTCCCACTAGTATAGTATTACTGTCTATTTCTCCTTGCATCTCTCTTAACTTCTCCTCTAGGAATTTGGATGCTATACCACTTGGTGCATATATGTTAAGTATTGATACTGCTTCATTGTCTATGGAACGCTTTAGTAAAATGTAGTTTCCTTCCTTATCTCTTTTAATTAGATCTATTTTTGTTTTTACTTGATCCGAGATAAGGATTGCTACCCCTGCCTTTCTTTGTTCACCTGAAGCATAGAAGATTCTGCTCCAGCCCTTTACCTTCACTCTGTATGTATCTCTATGTTTTAGATGTGTTTCTTGTAAACAACATATTGTAGGATTCTGGCTTTTAATCCAGTCTGCTACCCGCTTCCGTTTTATGGGAGAGTTCATCCCATTCACATTCACAGTTAAAATAACTATATCTGTATTCCCTGCCATCTTATTTACCCAGAGTTATGATTTTCTCTTCCCTTTCCCCTCTCTCCCTTCCCCCCTCCCCAGTACTTTGCTCTTGATGACCACCTCCCACCAATAATCCTCCTCCCTTTAGAGTCCCTCCCTCCCCTTTATACCTTTCCCCTAATCCTTCTATTAGTTTATCCCTTTCCTTTTCTCCCCTCCCTCCTACCTTCCCACAAGGAGGGTCAGTGCTTTCTTTGAAGCCAAATGTGTCTGATATACTCTCTTAGAGTCCAATCTAATGAGAGTAAGGTTTACACAATACTCATCGCCCTCCCTTCTTTCCCTCAATTATATTAGATCTTCTATGTCTCTTTGTGAGATTTTGCCTTATTTTACCTCCTTAATTTTTACTTTATTTTGCCTCCTTTTCCCCCTCCTCCCTTTTTCTTTTTCAGTATGGTATCCCTTCCACCTCTAATTTCTTTTCCATTATTATCAAAGAAAAATCAAATTATACTGCCATTCTTTAAAGGATACCTATAGTAGAAATATAGTTCTCAAGAGTCTTCCTTTTTACCTTTTTATGCTTCTCTTGAGTTCTCTACTTGGAGGTCAAATTTTTTGTTCAGATCAGGTCTTTTCATTAGAAATAGGTGAAATTCTCCTGTATCATTGAATGACCATCTTCTTCCCTGGAAGATGATGCTCATTCTAGCTGGATAACTTATTCTTGGCTGTAATCCAAGTTCTTCTGCCTTTCGGAATATCTGGTTCCAGGCCCTTCGATCCTTTAAAGTGGAATCTGACAGATCCTGTGTAATTCTAATGACAGTTCCTCGGTATTTGAACTGTTTCTTTCTAGCTGCTTGCAATATCTTTTCCTTGGTGCTATAGTCCTGAAATTTAGCCACAATATTCCTTGGGGTTTTAATTTTGGGGTCTCTTTCTGGGGGTGATCGGTGAATTCTTTCAATGCCAATTTTGCCTTCTGATTCTAAAACATCAGGGCAATTCTCTTTCATGATTTCCTGGAAGATAGCATCCAGGTTCTTTTTTTCATCGTGGCTTTCAGGGAGTCTGATAATCCTTAAATTGTCTCTCCTGGATCTGTTTTCCAAGTCAGTTGTTTTTCCTAGGAGATATTTCATATTTTTTTCTATTTTTTCATTTTTTTGTTTTTGTTTAACTGATTCTTGAAGTCTTATTGAGTCATTTACTTCTATTTGTTCAATTTTAAT
>JAJPUD010000969.1:356495-405475 GCA_023553655.1 Myrmecobius fasciatus
TTTTTCCAATTCACCAATTTTGTTTTTCAGTGAACTGTTTTCTTTTTCCAATTCACCAGTCCTATTTTCCAGTTTTTGATATTTCTGTTGCCCTGATCTCAATTTATTTCCCCATTCTTCTTCTAGCTCTCTTTTGAGATTCTTAATGCAATCATCCAGGTAAGCCTTCTGAAAGGGAGACCAACTTAAGTCTGCCTTTGTGGCTTCATCTGGGATTGTTTTCATAATGTCAGGATCTGGGGACTGTTCTATTTTTTCTCCGTAAAAGCTTTCTATGGTGAGAGCTCTCTTCTGCTTCTTGCTCATGGTTTAAAGTTGGGATATTGGTCAAAAGCAGAGAAAACTGCAACAATTTGTATTTGCCCTGGGGCAGTTTGCCGAGTTGACTTCCGGTCTGAGGCTGGTCGGGCTAGATTCGCACTAGGACCACGTTTTCAGCTGCTCTCAATCCACCCTTTACCAAAGGCAGATCTGCCAAAGCACCTGCCCGCAAGCAGAGCAAAGTGGCCCAGGCGTCTCCCAGGGGCTTCCTGGGTGCCTTAAATCCGCCCCTCTATCGGCAGCCCTGACTTCCGCCCCGGCTGGAGTCTGAGCGTGACCAGTGGCCGATTTCCCCTGAGGCTAACCTTCTCCGGAGTTCTTTCAAGGTAGATTTTTGATAGAAGTGCGTTGTAGTCCAAATGCTTGGCGGAGCCTTCACTCAAAAACCAGTTCGAAGGCTCACTTTGTCTGGGTCTGAGGGAAGGTCCCAAAGGAGTTTACAGAGAAAGCTGTCTGCAGTTCGCCATCTTGGCTCCGCCCCGAAGAGAGATAATTTAAGAATTATTAAACTACCTAAAAGCCATGATAAAAAAAAGAACCTAGACATCATATTTCAAGAAATTATAATGAAAAACTGCTCCAGTATCTTAGAACTAGAGGGCAGAATAGAAATTGAAAGAATTCACTGATCACCTCCTAAGAGAGATCCAAAAGTAAAAATTCCCAAGACTATTACAGCCAAATTCTGGAACTCCCAGGTCAAGGAGAAAATATTGTAAGCTTCCAGAAAGAATTCATTCAGATAATATAAAGCCAAAGTCAAAATCACACAAACTTTAGCAGCTACTATTATAAAGGAAAAGAGTATATGGAATATGATATTCTGGAAGGCAAAGGAAGCAGGATTACAAATAATGACAAATTACCCAGAAAACACTGAGATTAATTCTTCACTGGAAAAAAATAGATATTTAATGAAATAGAGGATTTTCAAGTATTTGTGACTTTTTAAAGAAAAAGACTACAGTTGAGGAGAAACTTTGATATTAAAACACAACTCAAGGGAAGCATTTTTTTAAAAAAAGCATTTCTGCAACTTGGGATGCCAATGACATTAGGAGAAGCACTTTTTCCCAGAGATTCTAGGTTCCAGTGGCAAATCAACCAATTTAAATCTACTGGGACCTTATTAGACAAGTTATGATGACATATAAACACAATTCAATATGAAGAATTCAAAGGAAAGATGGGAAGCCTTATGTAAATTGATGCAAAGAAATGTATACAGAACCTAAAAATGTTACACCCAATGACTATAATATAAACAGAAAGAATAAAGTTCTTGAATATAGTATAATCATACTCCATTTGAATATAGTATATTTGCAATAACAAAGTTTGGCTCTACAGAAGACATGAGAAAGTATACCTCTATCCTTTAGTTGGGAAGATGAGGAGGTGAATGTGAAATGTTGTGCAGACTATCAGATACTGTTGATGTGTTGGATGGTTTTGCTGAATGGTTTGAGTTTATTTCTTTTAATTGTTACATGGGAAAGCTCAGTAGATAGTAAAGAAGGGAGATATTCAACAATGAGTGTGATATAAAAAGAAAATGAGTCAATAAAACTAAATATAAAATGAAGAACATTCAAGTCAAGCCCCTAATAAAGCATTTCATCAGCTTACCTTTGAACAGGCTGTTCTTGTGCTGGGAATTTTTACCTTTATCACTTATACCCTTCTATTAATTCTCTTTAAGTCTGAGTTCAAGTGTCACCTCCTTCTGTATGCCTTTCTGATTTTCTGCCCCTCCCACCCCACACACTTAAATCACTGTTGGTTTTGCATATACTTTATATCTACTTATTTGTGAATATGTTATATCCACTGAAAAGTATGTAAGGACTTGCCATGCAAAGACAGTTTCATTTTTATATTATATCTCATTACCTAATATAGAGAATAATATACAGTAGACATTCAACAAATTTTTGTTAATTTGTTAAAGAAACTTGTGAATGAGAAGGTACATATGGACAAATTATAACATAATACAAAATATAGTAGAATTCATATTCATATGCACTGATCATTTATAAATTCTGTTATATTTACTTGAATACAAATTTTATCAACGTAATTATATTGTTAATCTCCTAAAAGTCAGAAATGATATCTTACTTGTCTTTCTATTACTCTAGCATTGGCACCATGCATTGTACATAGTGAGTGCTTAATAAACATTTGTGGCATGAAATAATAGGAAGATTGTACATTATCACCATAATTATTTAATATTGTACTAGAAATGCCAGTTATATCAATAAGAGAAGAAAAATTGAAGGAATTAGAATAGGCAATGAGGAAAAAAATTTATCACTCTTTGCAGAAGATATGTTAGTGTAGTAAAGAATCCTAAAGAAACAACTAAAAAAAACTAGTTGAAATAATTAACAACTTTAGCAGAGTTGCAGGATTATAAAATAAACTTACATAAGTCATTAACATTTCTATATATGTTCAACAAAGCACAGCAGCAAGAGGTAGAAAGAGAAATTACACTTAAAATAACTATAGACAATATAAAACACTTGGAAATCTGCTTGCCAAGACAAACCCAGGAACTATATGAACATAATTATGTAATACTTTTCACAAAATAAAGTCAGATCAGCAAAAATATTAGTTGCTTACAGGTAAACAAAGTCAATAAAATGACAATTCTACCTAAATTAATATACTTATTTAGTGCCATACCAAGCTACCAAAAAACCTATTTTATAAAAATAGAAAAAAAATAAGAAAATTTATCTAGAAGAACAAAAAGTCAAGAATATCAAGAGAATCAATTAAAAAATGTGAAGGAAGGTAGTTTAGTAGTATCAGAGCTCAAGTGTATTGCAAAGCAGTGATCATTAAAACAAACTGGTACTAGCTAAGAAATAGAATAATAGATCAGTAGAAGAGATTAGATACATAATACAAAGTAATCTAATGTTTATGGAAATGGGATGAATTTATGACCAAACAAGAATAGAGATCTTTTCAGGGTATAAAAATGGATAATTGTGATTACATTAAATTAAAAAAATTTAGCACAATTTGTCATATAATTTAACATATTTAGCATGTATTAGATTACTTGTCATCTAGGGGTTGGGGGTGGGGGGAAGGAGGGGAAAAGCTTGGAACAAAAAAAAAGTTTTGCAAAGGTCAATGTAGAAAAATCACTCATATGTTTTGTACATAAAAAGCTTTTAATAAAAAAAAATTAGCACAGACAAAACCAATACAATTAAGAGTAGCAAAAACTGGGGGGGGGAATTTTATAGCAAGTTTCTCTGATAAAGACCTCACTTCTTAAATATATAGAGAACTGATTCAAATTTATAAGAACATGCATAATTCCTGAACTGATAAATGCTCAAAAGATTTGAAGTCAGTTTTCAGAAGAAGAAATCAAAGTTATCTATAGCAATATGAAAAAAATGCTCTAAATCACTATTCATTAGAGATATACAATTTATAACAACTCTGTGATGCTATCTCACACTATCAGATTGGCTCATATGACAAAAGGAAAATTATAAATGTTGGAGAGGATGTGGAAAAATTGGGACAGTAATGTACTATTAGTGAAATTGTGAACTGAGCCAACCATTCTGGAGAGCAATTTGGAATTATGCCCAAAGGGCTATGAAAGTATGCATACCCTTTGATCTAGCAATACCACTTCTCGATCTGTGCTCCATAGAGATCAAAGAATAAGAAAAATAATTTATTATGTACAAAAATATTTATAACACTTTTTTTGTGGTGGCAAAAATTTGGAAATTGAGGGGATATCCATCAATTGGAGAATAGCTAAACAAGTTTTGGTATATGACTATATTATTATATTATAAGAAATACTTTCAGAAAACCCTGGAAATATTTATATACTGATATAAAATGAAGTGAGAAGAACTAGGAGAACATTATATATTATAAAAGCAATATTGTATGATGAACAACAGTGAATAACCTAGCTATTTGCAGCTATACAATAATCCAAGACAATTCTGAAGGACTTATAATGAAAAATGCTATTCATTTCCAGAAAAAAAAAACTCCTGGTGCATAAATGCAGATAAAAGCATACTTTTAAAAATAACATTATTTTTCTTGGGGTTTTTTGGTCTATTTTTTTCTTTCACAATATGGCTAATGCAGAGATATTTTACAAGACTGCCTATATATAATCTATATCAAATTTCTTGCTTTCTCAGAGAAAGAAAAGGGGAAGTAAGGAGGGAATTTGGAACTCATTTTTTTTTTAAATAAACATCAAAATTATTTTTTAATAGAATTGAAAAATATATAAAAATTTTCACATTAAAAAACCACATTTCCCATCAACCTCTCTGAGTCCTTTATACAAGCTCTACCCTTCAGAGAGAGAAATGAAAATAATAAGGTCAATATCCCCTTTGGGTAATATGCAACAGAAGGGATGGCAATGACCTCCTAGTAGGTTTTCCTTAGCCTAAATTCCTAGTTAGATGCTCTACATGCTGTCTTAATGCCTTAGCATTTATCATTTTTTATATATGGCTCAATATCATTTGGTTATCTTTAGAATGCAGGATCTGTTGGCTGATCCTACAGGCTGCTGATTAATATACCACTGCTATCTCTCTCTTAGCACATGATTTCATCAGCTGATAGTCAGGATTCTCCCACGTTGGCAGAAAACAATTCTTAACTTTCTTCTCAACTCTCTTCTTAACTTCTGTTTTTCTTCTCCAGGTTCAGATCCACTGAATCAAATATGCAGAAATCAAATGAGTGCCTATATATATCCAACACTATTTTGGGCCCTGAGATAATACAAAGTAAATTATGATTTTGATTATAGTAAATCACATATTACAACTTGCTTAGCTATTCCCCAATTGATGGGCAACTCCTCAATTTCTAGGTCTTTGCCACCACAAAAAGCATTATAATTATGATTTATGACTTAATTAGAGAGTTGATGTATAAATGAATAAGAACTTAAATAATAAAGGTTTAAAGAAATTCTGATGCATTTAATTATATTCAACATATTCCAGTTATTTGTTCTGTTTCATCCACTTGCCAGACATGATTATAAACTTCTTGAGGGTAAAAACTGCATTTTTTTTCATCTTTGTCTAAATAGCATATGCTAAGAACATTATTCTTTCCTTTCTTCCTCTTTCTTCTATTACTGGGGATGCATAACTGGAAGGAATAAAAAATGTTTTATTATTAGCAATGATAACTAATTGGTTGAAACAGAAGAAAAGAAAATGAGGAAAGTATCTTTGCTTTGGAGCAATGGCAACCAGCAAGAATGGAAGGATTGACTCTCATTTTGCATAACGAAGCTCATATAGGAAGGTGAGATATCTTGCCTGAGAAATTGGTGTCCTAGATAATAGACAGCTGGTGGATCTGAGGACAATGAGGTGAATTAGAATCTGGGACATCGAGAGAAAGAAATTAAGAGAGACACAGATAACAGAGATAGAAAAAGGCAGAAAGGGTCAGAGAAATACAGGAGAAAGAGAATATTAAATTTGTTTCCCCACTCAATCACTTCAATTTTGAAGACTTAGAGGGGAGGCTTTACATACATGTTAAGAATAATAGTGACTAATTCAAAGATTTTTGTTTTTCTGCTATTAAAAAACCCTTTTTTCCCTTTGAATATTATGACCATAGAGAGCAAGTGGGAAATCAGAGTCAGTTTACTGGAGGGCATTATTTATACATTTCCCCACATTTATTGGTTATAGGCTAAGAATCAAGAAAATGTGTATCCAGGACATTTGAATCATGAGATATTCTTTGACATAAGAGTTTTATTTATATTCCCAGCACGTAACTCAGTGCCTTGTTTTGTTTTTTGTTTTTGTTTTTCAATCCAGAACTGTGAGTTGAGTAGCCTGAGAAACTCCTGGTGTGCAAAAATTTTTCCTCTAATACAAAACTGCAATTTGTTGGACTAGAGGCTTAATAAATGTTGATTGAATTTGAATCAATACAAAAACATAAGAGATTGCCAATTAATCCATACTGACAAGGATTGTTCTGAGTTCAGAGACAAGTAAAGGTTCCTAATACTCCTTTGACTTAGAGGACATTTTCATTCTCTATATGAAGCTTTTACAGTGTTGTGACAGAGGAGGATCCATCCCTCCCCACTTTCTGTGACTATTCTCAGAGACCTTATAAGCCTGATAATGTTCCATATTATCTCATGTATTTTCCATAGTGCAATTTACATTGGGATTTCCTTCCAATTCTAATTGAAATTAAGAATTTTCTTTAATTATGAATGTAGGCAACAAACTTTTTATGGGAAAGGGTTCATTGGTTTCACCAGACTGTCAAAGGGGTCCCTGGTGCAAAACAGCCTAAGAAAATTATTTGTGTGCACCCAGTGCCTTGCATCTGGGGGAGAGGGATGTCATTTTCCCAAAGTGATTATGTACTGAATGATACAGTAAACTTCAGAGTGGGGTCAAATCCTACCTCTTTCATCTACACTGGTTGTATGACCCTGAGAAGGAGGGGACAAAGAAAATATTTATTTTTTATTAAACCTTTAAGTTGTACTAGGCACCATCCTAAATGCTTTACAAAAATCACCCCATTTGATCCTCCCAGCTCTTGGAGGCATGTGCTTTTATTTATTCATAATTGAAGAAAATGCTTGATTTTATTGAAAGGTTAAAGTTGGAAGGGAACTCCATTGTAATTTTTTTTCACATTTCACATTTTTTCACACATGTCCTTAAAAATCTATCTATGGGCATCCTTGGACTCCAGATTTGAAATAAAATTGCCCTAAGATTCTAAGTTGTACAGAAGGTCCTGATCTCCATTTTAGAAGTTTCTCTCTACCTCACAAGCTCATGGGTCTAGAACTGGAAGGGACACAAACTATTCCAAGCCTCTCATTTTACAGATGATGAAAGTGGCTCACAAGATTATTCACCAAGTAAGCACAAAAACAAAAAATCACATATTGCATGTGACAGTATGAGGCAGAAGGAAGAGCATTAGTCTGGAGGTCAAGAAGCCTGCCCCTAATCCTTGTTGAATAGCACTCTTGGCAATAAGCAAGTCACTTTTCCCTTTGTTTCCTCATTTGTGAAAGGAGTTGTGTGTAGATACTACAATCTCTTCCAGCTCTAACATAACATGATGGGCAAGTCTCCCTGGTTGTTGGAAATCCATCTGCCCTCTGGGGTTACCTTTCTCTTGATACACAAATCATATCTATTTGATGAACCTGTGTTTTGCCTGAATCAAAACCTTTTGGGGCCACTGCTTTCTCAAAGTAGATTTACCTTCCATTGCCATTTGTTAAATCTCCATCCACTAAAAACCATGGCTTGCAAGAGCTTGCAGTGCATTAAGCCTGATTAGAAATGCTGTGGAAAAGGAAGAGGATAGGGTCATGGGGAGGGGGGGAGAAGCTTTCAAGTAGGGAGGGGAGTTAGGGAGAAGGGGAAGAGCAACATTGCTTAATGCTGCTGGTGATCTAGTCTGCCTCTTTCAGGATATCCATCGTGGCAGGGATCCTCTACTTTCGGACTTTGCTTTTTTCCCCTCTTGTATTTCTTTCTTCTCTTAACCTGGACCATACTGAACTCAAACTTTGCCAGACTTTACCTCTGATTATCTGAGTAAGACCTGAGGTTCTCCAGATGAGGAGATGCTTTGTCTGGAGTAGAGGACATGGGAACTAAAAAGGGGAAGGGAGGAAAGCTCACAGGCTCCTTAAGAAGGATGAGTGGTTCCTTCAAGCACACTTCACTTAAGAGCTCAACATCTGGATCCCAAAAGGTGAGTGGGCCTTGCTCCTTGAAGACAGGAGATGGGGCAAGAAACAAACAAACAAAAAAAAGATCAGCATTACTTTTTCCTCCCTTTTTCTTTCCACTGATTTATTCATTCATTGAGTTATCAATTTATCTATTTGAAAATCTATTTGTTTTATTTATTACTGCTTATGACATTTTTGTTCAAGTTTTTAGCCAAATTATTCAATCTTTTCCATAGCAGAGCAGCTGAAATCAGCTCTATAGTATTAGTCATTTTAATTATAGATCCTGGTGGAGGTAGCTTCACACATACTTCGGCTGTAAATGTCTCCAATCTTTGGTTGGGATCAGATTTGGCTCTTTTAGTGAATGAATTGGAATGAATGAATTTGTGTCAGGACTCTGAGTTCCTATAGACTGGTATTTAGAGCTTATTTGATGCTTAATTGTGTGCTGTCACGAGATAGTTCTACAATCGTCTCCAATAGGAGTTTAAATTTCAGTAACTTTTTACCTGTTTTACTTAACTCCCCCAACTAGACTATAAGCTCTTTGGAGGCAGAGATCATATTATTTGCTTTCATATAATCTATAGCACTTAACCTTGGTGTTTTGCATATAATAAATATCCAATTAAAATTATTTATGCTTTTAATTTATATTGAAGTTTTGCTTTTAATTCTCATTGTCCATCATTTGAAAATGTGATGAGTCCTTCAAATTCAGAATACCATCTTAAATACTGAACATCTCACCCAGGGAAACTTTGGTCTTAAACACAGAAACAGAGATAGAGTCTAAGAAATTCCCAGATCAACAAGGTATCCATTAAAAGGAACCAGTAAGATTTAAAAAAAGAAGAAGAGGGACCAGGAAAGACATGTTTGATGTCTTGAAATGTTAACAACAATTTTTAGGAATATACTTGGGTGTGTGTCAACACCTACCACTTGCTGCTTTCCCTTTCAGCTTTTCATTAAAGTCTTGTTTTCTTATTCTTGTTGATTTTTGCTCTTTCTTTGCACTTCCCTGGAATTCAATTTTCTCATCTATAAAATGAAAAAATTAAGGTAGAGCACCTGTGAGATCCTTCTGGCTCTATATTGATAATCCATTGATTTTTTAAATAAAAATTAAGGAAACCTGGATAAATGGTGTTTTAGATGTCATCTGTATCCAAAAAAAAGAGCTATGGAGATTGAATATAAATCTACACATGCTATGTTCACATTTTTTCTCTTTTTTTTCTCTTCTTCATGGCTTTTCTCTTTTGTTCTGAATTTTCTCTCTCAACATGATTCATAAAGAAATGTTTATTTTTAAAAGTTAGTATACATGTATAACCAGAAAAATAAAACAATTAAACAATTAAAAATATTTTAGAAATAGCAAGAAGCCAGGCTAGAGAATGCCATATCTCTAGGAGACTAAACATTTTAAATCACTTACTCTCCAGGCCTTCACAAAAGTCCTCCTATGATGGCTTGAAAATGTTTGTGTGTTCTCAAAAGCTTGGGGATGCCCAAGCTCTGATAGGTCCCACTAAGATGAAAAGGCTTCCAGTATAGAGAGGCCCAACATATTTATCTTCTGAGAGTCACCACTGCTAACTTTGGAAACTTTTTTCCCCTGATAGCCGCCACATGTTGATACTTCCAACATAGAAACTGATGAAACTCCTCTACAAGACTTCAGAGGGATGTGATTTGGTTTAGTGAAGGGAATACCCACACTGATGAAATTGTGACTTCTTAGAATATTGACACATAAGTATAATCAAAAAGGAATAATAAATACCTCCTTATGACATTGTGTCTGATTAATGTAGCAAGCTGTCAGGCATGAGAATGAATATTAGATTTGGAATCAAAGATCTTGAGCTTGCATCTTGGCTTTGCCATGCATTCCCTTTGTATGATTTTGGCTAAATTACTTAATTGCTCTCAACCTCAATTTCCTCATTTATAAAATGGGATCAGACTACATAGGCTCAAGGGTCCCTTCAATTCTAAATAATCACAGTTCTATAGTACCCAATTGCTATGAAAGACAGATACATTCACAGTTATCTTGCACATGGTAAACACACTGAAGCAAATGTTACTGGTTTTGATACAGGGAACACATTTTTAATTAAGATTTGTTTGGAAATAATAATCAGCCTAAAATATGACAATATGAAGGGAGAGGGAGGAAAATGAAAGAAATATCTAATGCCTTTAAATATTCCATTTTCTTAGGAAATTCAGGAGGGAGGTCACATCTGTAGGTCATGTGGTATTTCCATTCCATTTTCACACACAAGGCAGAGTTTTCAGAGCCCTCCACAGACATTAGTAACTCGTTTGCCAATTCAAAGCACTCACTGTTTTGGTTGGCTATAAGCCAGGACCCGTTGCCCAATGTTTGTTGAAACTCACCAGCTGCCCCCTCTTGGAAAGCAAACAAATATGTTGACTCATATATTGAGGGATACATTTCTTATGACATTGTAAGTTGTTTTAAGCAGATTTAACCTACTTTCCAGTCCAATAGGTACTTTGTTCACTGATAGCCTTTTCCAGACTCTTAGATCAAGATAACCAGCATAGGGTTCTGATCCCACAAATACAACAAAGTGTCCCTGAGGTGGGGATTTTATGGAATCAGAGACTTCACTGCAGCCATTTAGCCTGATTCTTTAACTACAGACGATGCCAAGTGGACATAAATCCCTAGAGAGAAATTCTCAGAAAATTTGAGATGGGAAAAGAAAATATGATTATTGAAATAACAGATATTTTCACCAGTTTCAAACATTCTGTTTGTTCATGTAATGAACATTTATTATCATCTATGTTTGAGGTGCTTAAATGCCCTACAAAACTGTCTCCAGTCTATTTTTTATTATTCCCAGACAGACTAGCCTTCTTTCTGTTCTTCAATCATTATACTCCCTTCTTTTCTCTGTTGATCGCTCATGCCTGGAATATACTAACAAAGACACAGCTAAGATGCCATCTTTTGCATGAAGCCTTCCTTGAGTCCCCCAACTTCTAGTATACCACTGCCCAAATTACCTTGTATTTAACTATTTATTTATTAGCATTATATTTACGTCTATATTTTTTATATGTACTTGTCAAGCCCATTAGAATGTAAGCTCTTAGTAAACAGAGATTATTTGGCTCCTTGAATTTATATCTGCAGCAACAACAATACTATATTACAATCAATTTTGATGGACATGGCTCTCTTCAACAATGAAATGTTTCAAACCACTTCCAATTATTCAGTGAAGAAAGCCACATACACCCAGAGAGAGGGATGTGAAATGTGGACCACAACATAACATTTTCATGCTCTTGATTGATGTTTGCTTGCATTGTGTTTCCTTTATCTGATTTTTCTTTTTTGTAGATACGATTTTTCTTGCACAACAATAAGTGTGGAAATATGTATACATAAAAAATACCTTGAAAAAAAGTATTTATGTCTGCAGCATAGTACATCACCTGGCACATAGTAAACATTTAATAAATACTTGTTGATTGAGTGATTGAAGGTGGTAGGTTGGAAGAGGATATTGAAGTAAGACAGTATCTACTTTCAAGATGTTTATAATCCAATAGGGAAGAGAAGACACACAGATAACCAATTACAAAAATAAAATAGAAACTGTTTTGAGAAGGGAAAGATCCACATCCAAATGAAAGCAAATATGAAGAGAGATTAATTATTTTCTAACATAGTCTTACTCAACAGATCAAATCTTATCTAATGGAAATTTTTTTTTGCTTTTTTTTCTTGGCTTGCATGAAATCATACAGAAGATGCAGCATTAATGATGCTAATCAAGAAGTGTATGACTGAAAAAAAATTATCTGGTCATATATTGAGTTTGTAGAATAATTAATGGGTACTTCACATGGCACACTGGTTTCCTTGCAATATCAAAAAAAAATTTAAGAAAGTCCCACAACACATTGGGAAGAAAATATAAGCAAGGACATGGACCAAAGGCAAAGGAACAAGTATGGTTGGGTGGCCGTTTGTATCTGTCGAGGAAATAGGTGGGTGAGGTCCTAGTAGAGTAAGGAAATCATGCTGAGTTTCCACTATGTAAATATTTACATGAAAATTCAGATTTTTTCCCCATCCAGTAGAAGCTTGACTTCACTAGTGTCTTATCAGTCCCACAGAGGACAGCAATTCTTTTCTGAGACTTTTCTCACCTTAGTACAAAGAAGAGAATGTGTCATTTGCCAAATACATTCTAAGTCAGTAATACAAAGTAAATGATGCTGTGCTGCTATGTTGGATAAGAGCCAAGTAACTTTCCTAGGATTTGTATTGGGGCTAGAAGAGTTACAAATGTATATATCTCAGTCATAATGAATAGACTCTGACCTGTCCTTCCCTTCTGTATAAGTTGTTAAGGCTATGCAGCATTACTTTGGGACACCAAATATTTACTGACACTCTTTACCATGGTAATCAAGGCCAATGGAACCCCACTCCCATATATACTCACTACAAAAAGGGTTGGCATAAAAAGTAGGTGCCAAATAAGGAAGGGCTTTTTTTTTCAAATATTGAAGAGAGTTTCCATGGCAACATTCTTCCTATAATATCCAAACCTGGGCTGCCCATTCTTTGCAGACCAATACCTTGGCAATAACCATTAATTAGGAACTCAAATGAAATGTATCATCCCCTGGTCACACATTACTCTCATTAGTTGAGAGTGTCAAGGAGGGAGCCAGTGTCACTAACTACCAAGGCTAGCTTGGTGTGCAATAGTATGGTATATTCAAATCCTGGCTCTATTTGACTTTGAACATGTAACAACAAGCCTCACTCCTTATCTGTAAATTAAGGATGTCAGACTCAATTCCTAAGGTTACTCCTAATTCAAATCCATGACACTGTAGCTCAGGGAATGTAACAATTGAAGGTCCAGAATAAATAACACATATTTGGAAAGAAACTACCTGAAGTGACAGAATTTTACTATAGGAAAGACCCTTAGCAATCGTTATGTTCAATTCCCTCATTTTACAGATGAGGAATAGAGGGCTAGAAAGAGGAAGTGATTCCCCCTAAGGATATACAATTAATCAGAGCCATAACTCAAGTACAGTTTCCCTAACTCCTTCTCTTTCTTCTTTTATTCAAATCCCACCTTAAGCAGATCTTTCCTCATCCTCTCCCCTCCTGTTAGTATCTTCCCTCTGAGATTTCCTTCCATCTGCTTTCTACATATCTTGTACATACATAGTTATTTATGTATTGTTTCTTCTGTTAGAATATGATGTCCTTGGGGACAGCGTCAGTGTTTGGCTTTCCCTAGCACTTAGCACAGCAACTTGCACATAGTAGATGCTTAATGTTTGTGGACTGACTGACATATAAATCCATGGTGTCATAAAAATGCATTTACATATGACCAGGATACTGTCAGGAAAAAAAAATACCACCTTGAAAGTCCTCTATGAACAAAGTGAAATATACTGTATACAAAGTAATAGCAATGTTCTGGGTAAATGACTTTGCTCTTCTCAGTAGTACAATCATCCTCAACCACTCTGAAATTTATAATGAAAAATTCTATCCATACCCAGAGAAGGAACTGATTGTGTCTGAATACAGACTGAAGCATTCTCTCTTTCTCTCTCTATCTCTCTTTCTTTTCAACTTATTTTTTGAGGGTCTTTATTTTCATTAGAGTGAGAGATCTGTTTTCTTTCACAACTTGACTTTATAGAAATGTTTTATATAACTTCACAAGTGGTTTCTTAATGATTTCTCAATTGTGGGTGGAGTTAAGGGAGAGAACCTAGAACTCAAAAATCTTAAAAAATATATATTAAAAATGTTTTGAATGTAACTGGGAGAAAATATTAAATAAATAAATAAATTTACCTTTTGTCAAAAATACAATACATTTATCATAACTCTCTGCTCTCCTCAAATCATATCCTTTTTTGTTTATGTCAAGACAGATCCTCAGCAGATAACTATAAAGTGTTCAGCCTTAGGATCATAGATTTAGGGTTAAAAAGGGTCTAGAAACCAGCTAATCCAATATCATCTCTTTGCAGCTAAAAAAATGAGGCCTAGAGATATAAGATGTCTAACCTAAGGTTATTCATGTCGTCAAAAAGAGTGGCAGGATATGAAGCCAGATCCTCTGACCCCAATCCTAGAATACTTTCTACTGTCCCACATGATCAGTTAATGAGAAGACACTTTTAGGTTCCAGGAAGTGTTTTGCTACCCTTTAAAGGGTAGGAGAAGCAGAACAGTAGAAACCAGGATTTATGAGCATTGCCATTAATTAGCTTTGTGATGTTGGCCAAGTGGTATCACCTTTCTGAGACTCAAGTTTATTCATCTATAAGATTAAGGAACTAAACCAGGTGACTTCTAAGATCCCTTCCAGTTTTAATGTGAAAACATTATGACTTCCAGGTTTGAGATTCCTAACTTTATTTCTGATCAGCCCTTTTGTTAACACATTTTACTTGTTATAGTGGGAAGTAGCATCTCTAATGAACTGGATCATAGAATTGTGTTTTCCAAGATTGTAGTAAAATGGGTCCACTCAATTGTCCTTTTTTTGTGCAGGCAGCAAAGTAGTATTTCTAATGCCAAAGTACAGAGCACAATATTAAAGAACTTTTGTTAGAGAACCCTATCTTATAGAGAACCCTATCAACTTCACAACATGATTTTAGAGTCCCCAAGAGGCAGCAGTATCCCAACAGCTCTCTTTTGTGTTCATGCATGCCACAATATATAATGAGAGATCAAGTTTACATACAAATATTCCAGGAAAGTGAACAAGAAAGAGTAGAAAAAACATAGAGTTTCTAAAAAGAAACATGAAGGTTTTACAGAAGGAGGAATAATGAAAGAGGAACAAGATAAATGAGGACAAACTTTTCAAAATTCACCATTTTGTCAAGGGTTGGCTCTGCCATTCACTCACTGCTCCCTTTCTCAGTAATGCTACAGTTACCTTTTCAAAATGCAGGACCCTTTCTCCTATTATCTAACTATCTGTATCTTTTCCATCTTTGTTTCGTACTTAGCCTGCTCCACTTCACCCAGTAAAGAATTACACATAGAAAAAATACTCACCAAGTATCCCAGAATATTTGCTTATTTTTACCAGGTTAGTGTTGGGGTGAGGTAGAATGTTTGAGGCCTGGCAAAAGCCTTTCTGACAAGGTTCCTGATATCCATAGTAAGTATTATGGTCCACAGGGTGTAAAACTTAGGACAAATTTTTATTAGGACATAACTTATTTTCTTAGGACATAGCAGTCAGGAAGCTCTGGGTTCAAATTATGCCTCAAACTAATTAGCTATTATATTATAGCTGATATTAGCTATTTCCTTGAGGAAATTACTTAACCTCTCTGTACCTCAGTTTCCTCATATTTAAAATGAAGGAGTGGGACACAGTAGTCTCCAAGATTCTTTCTAAATCTATGATTAACCACAACCAAGACAAAGGAACATTTATTTCCTACAAGCAAATACATTGGGGTTAGGACATTTTTTAGCTTTCTGTATATTATGTCAAAAGGCAGCTGACAATGAAAACTGGGAAATGTTTTGATTTATTCTAAATAAAATTACTGAATTTTAATTGGCTCCAAATTAATTTAGAAATTTTTAATTGATTCTAAAATTTATTAAAGGTCCATTCAGCTATGCTGAGCAAATAAAAAAGAATAAAAAAGAAAAAGACAAAACAGTAGTCACTTTACCTAAAGAAAATTACTGTTGCTAAAATGTCATGCAGGCTATTTTGGATCTGGGTCTTTGTTTTGTTTTATCCTTTTATTGTACCAGTAGATACTTTGAAAACCTGCTAATCTGATATGTTACAGGGCATATACTCCAAAAAGGTCAAAGGCTTCTGGAAAAGGCCCCATAAGTACAAAAATGTTTGTAGCAGCATTTTGGTAGTATCAAAGATGTGGAAAGGAAAATGGGTGACCATTAGCTGGAGAATAGCAATATTAATTGTGGTAGATGAATGTAATGCAATATTATTGAGCAGTAAGATGCATAAGAAAGGGGCAGCTAGATGGTACAGTGGATATAGCACCGTCTCTGAAATCGGAAAGACTGAATTCAAATATGACCTCAGAAACTCAATACTTCCTAGCTGTGTGACTCCGGACAAGTCCCAATTGTCTCAGCAAAAAAAAAAGCACAAAAAAAAAAAAGCACATGAAAGATTCAGTTAAATTTGAGAAGATTTATATAAACTGATGCAATGCAAAACAAGCAGAAGCAAGAAAACAAACTAAACAATGACCACAGTAATGTAAAGGAAAACCACATTGAAAAACTTCAGAAGGCTGATCCATATAAGAACCAATTGTGATTTTAGATGACTGAATAAAACATGCCTCCTACTTCTTGGCAAAGGTCTATGGATAAAATGAATACATTGTCAAATATGGCTAGTGGGCTGATTTGTTATGCCCTGTTGAAAGAGAGGACTCTATTGGAATGGGACAGTCATTGAGGTTTCAAAAACTATCAATAAAAGATTTTTAACAATTCTAGCTAATCAGTGACTATATTCTTCTATTCTGTGTAGGTGCCCCCATTAATCTTTGATCTGTAGTTTTTCTGTTGTTAAGTAATAGTGTACAATATTAGTAATCACTTGATTTCCCCTAAAAGACTACGATACTCTGTAGTGTATGAGAGCCTTGCCATATTTAGGGAGCTCTAGATTCTAGTTGGGAGGCTTTCTTCATCCCTGTTACTCAGATTTTTATGTGATGTCTAATTATTTCTGGAACCTTATAACTATGAGAAATCTTTAAATGCCTATATTCTCTTCCAGTACTTTTTAAAGTAAAGAGTATTATTTGGTCCACTTTTATGTCAATGTCTCAAGGATCTGTGGTGTATATGAGAACTCCATGTACCGATAAGAATCTCCATCTACAGCTTAAGAGTTAAGACTTAAGAGATTCACCCAAAGCTGAGAGATGTTAAGTCACTTATTTATGCTCACATAGCTAAGAAGAAGGAAGCTGAGATTTGAATCCAGGACTCGGAGCCAGAGGACACAACCTGCTACTTGTAGGTCCTAGTCAAGTCTTCTTAATAACTCTGGGACTGAGTTTCCTCATCTGTAAAATGAGGGGATTGTTCCAGATACTCTGAGGTCCCTGTAAGCTTTAACTCTATGATGGTGAGTTCAAGGTACTTTTCACCAAAACTGATCTGAGTTTGAATTGAAAACTCTGACATATGCCAGCTATCTAACTGAGAATTCACATTTTTCTTCTGTTTTCTTCTTTATAAAATGAGTATAAGGATACTTACACTATTTGCCTGATTGTGATTGCTACGTCATGATAGATATTGTGACCAGATCTGTGATTTCTTTAGTTTAAGGACATTCCAGGTAAGGAAATTCCTTCAATCAATGCAGATCTCTACCTTCTCTGCCTCTTAAATAGTCTGAAAAAGTCACCTAGATAACTGATACTTATCTGTGGTCCCACAGCCAGAATGTGTCCACAGGCAGTACTCCCGACCAAGACTACTTGGATCCAAGGCTAGCTTTCAATCCATTACACCACATTCCCTCTCTTGCTGTGAGGTGAGTGCTTTGTAAACATGATTGTAATTGCTAAAGCACAAGAGCATTTCAGAAAATAACTTGATCCAGTTAATTACTGGGCAGTGCTGGATTGTATGTTTATAGTCTAAGGCTCAGCCAAGTTAAGCAAGGAGAAGCCCACCACCAATTTGCACAGAGGGATATGACTTTTTTGGACACTGCAACCATCTGCCAATTCATAAAGGAAGCTGCAGTCTATGGAATTAGCAGGGATACCAACTGGAATTTCATATCCTTAACATAATGAAGCAGCCTTCTGTTGAGCCTGATTGGCAACTCATGGATCTGCTCTGCAACAGACCTGATTATAATTGGCTTTTCTTTGAGTTATCTGGCTTCAAGATGAAGTGCATGTTACAGACATATTTTTAAATGAAAAATAAGTGAATGAATAAATAGTGTTTGCACTAACAGAAACTCATTGACAAACCTTTCAAAATTTATGTAGACAATTTGGACTAAGTAAATCAAAATTTTGGGTAAAGTTTCAGGATGGAGGACAGAATGATTAAAAAAATCAACAGACATAAACAAAAATGCAAAGTCAACCACTTAACTAACATTTTTCCTGGTTACAAAAGCTGTTTTAAGGATATTAGATTGCCTCTATAAGAGATTATGTAAAGTAGCAAGACAGTGTTGATTAAATTCAATAAATTAATTCAATAAACATTTATTAAGAGGCTACTATGTGCCTGGCACTATCTTATAACAAAATTAGTTTTTTGATAACCCTTTCAGGTCTGGGAGTGGATATATTATTTGCTTGGGAATTTGATCTGGAATTAATATCTAATTAATATCTAAATCATTGCCATTTATTCTTTCCTTTTAAGTTCTATTGTTGCTTTTTATTCACATACTATCAATGTTTTCCTCTTGTACTTATAGCTCCCCTCATCAAATTGTTTCTTGTAGCAAAACAAAACAAAGAGATACACAATGCTGCCTAGCAGAGGATGCTTTCTGCATTTCACATCATCACCCCCAACTCCACTGAGAGGAAGAAGGTGTATTTCTAGTAATTTTATTTTCTAAATCTTATCAGTGTTTATCATTGTTTCAGTGACTGTTTTGGTTGGGGGTTTTTTATGTTGTTTGTTTACTTCCCTCATCCAGAGTATGCATCTGAGCGGAACAAGCTTTACATAGGTTCACAGACTCACAGTTCTAGAGTCAGATTGACCACCTAGTCTAACCCTTTCATTTTACAGATGAAGAAATTGAAGCTCACAGAGGGTAAGTAATTGGTGTAAGATCATACAGGAATGTTTTCACAGAGTATGTTAGTATCTTCTCAGGAGACTTTACCTAAGGGAGTATGTGTAAAGGAACACGCACCTGCCTTGGAGCCAAAGGTAGGAAGAACTTACAGCTGGAAGTTGAGCAACATCCTACTATAGAACAATGATTCCTGTCTGTCCTTTTAATTTTCTGGTTCCCACTTTCCTTACCTGGATAATGGGGATAACAATGCTAGTGTTGAAAGGTTCTAGGGTTAGATGATTATTTCCTATGGTCACATGAACATCTTGTGCTATGCAATAGACCCAGCCTCTAAAATCAGATGTCAGCATAGTTGAGAGAATGTCCTTCTGAAGCAAATACTTTTACATTTAAACACCTCTGTATATCTTGTAAGAGGCAGCAGGAGCTGGTGGAATGCTGGATTTGAGACCCAGCTTCAAATTCCATCTTTACTACTGGGTCTGTGACCTGTCTAAACCACTTAGGCTTGCAAGATCATTTTGTGGTTCAGTTGCTTTCAGTTGTGTTCAAGTCCTTGTGACCCCATTTGGGGGCTTTCTTGGCAAAGATATTTGCCATTTCCTTCTGCAGCTCATTTTACAGATGAGGAAACTGAGGTAAAAAGTTAAGTGACTTGTCCAGGGTCACATAGCTATTAAGTATCTGATGTCAAATCTGAACTAAGGAAGATAAGTCTTCCTGACTCCAGGCCAGGTTCTCTGTCCACTATACCACCTAGCTATACCCCCCAAGACCGTGCACATATCTAGATCCAGAAAGAAGCTTAGAGGCCATGTTGTCCTAGTCCAACCCCTTCATTTTGAAAATGAGGATTAGATAAATTTGGTGGCAAGCCAACAGAGCTAAGTCTAAGGAGGGCAAATAAATCTTTTTCCTGAGTCACCATCACAGGAAGAGCGCCTTTCCTCTACCCTGGACTTGCCGATCTGTGGCTCTCACAGGATCCCAGTGGCCTGAGCTGCCCCCCACTGCATGGTTTCATTACTGAGCATGCCTATTAAAGAACCCTCATTCCCCAGTGAACCACAAAAGGGAATAGGTCACTACCTGCCTTGGCCAGTCACAAGAGGTTCCAGGGAGGATCAAAATGAATAATGGATATGAAAACATTTTACATACTCTGGACAACTATAAGATATTTACTGTTGTTCTGGTCAACTATCCTGTGAAATTTGCATCAGTTTAGCACAAACAGAAATATATTTTCTTATTCCCTTCCCTTTTTGATATGAAACTGAGAAATTTTATAAGCAGGAAATTATCTTTTCCCACAATACAAATTCACTCACCAGAAAGATATATTTGGAATTCTAGACTCTGTTATTGAATTTCAGAACCTCATAGGTGACAAATTTGTTTACAGACTAGAATGTTTATAGTTAGGTTTGATTAAAAAATTATCAAGATGGTGCTTTCTCTTTTCCATAATAAAGCTACTTATTAAACCTCTAGTTAGGAATGCAGCTGTTGGCAAAGATAAAAGTCCCTTGGAATTTCCACTAGCCTTTGCCATGGTTGGATTCTTGCATGTGATATTGCCATTTCCTAAAGCATGTTCAGAGCAAAAGTTTTACCAGATTTGGATCACATTTCATCAGCAAAACAAACAACAAAGGGAAAGAGTGCAGAATCTGGATATCCTTGCCCTGATCAGTGGGAAATGCTCCGTATTTGGATGACATTTTGCTTTTGATCTGTCATTAAAAATTTATTAACCATTTCATATTTAAGCATGTTACCCTTATACTGTATCCTTTAAGGATCATACAGTATTTAAATGCCAAGGAGAGTTTCCTTCAGAAGGCAATGGAAGCAATTTGTGTGGGGTTAAAGTCCCAGATAAATGATGCCTAAAATTTAAGGCTTCTATAATTCTAAATAAATTTAATTCAACTCAACCAAATTCAATTCAGCAAGAATTTAAGTGCCTACTACATGTTAGGTGCTGTGCCAAGAGATAGGGATATGAAGACAAAAATAATCCAGTTCCTGATCTCTGAAAACTTACATTCTACTGTAAAATTTCATAAAGCACCTACTATTTGAAAAGGCACTATTCTAGATACTGGAGAAGTTAACAAAGCTTAACTTTGACCTGATGTTTCTCCTGGAGTTTGCAATGTAGTAGGAATTTAAGATGAGTGCATGCCATCAGCATAGCAAGGATAAACTCTTATGACCTTGAGCAAGTTACTGTACAAGTCTTGACCTCAGTATCCTTATCTGGACAATGAGAGTCTAAGCTTCTTTCCAGATCTCAATGCTATCTATGCTATTTAGTGGTTTGAACAGATCACAGAATTTGTAAATGTCAGAGGTGGAATTTGAATCTTGGTCTTCTTGATATTAAAACCATGATTTGTGGCTCTATCAGCCCCTACTGCCTCTTATAACATATACAGGGGGAAAAAACAACTTTAATTCATTATATGGCAGTAAAGATAAGTTGTCACAAAGTGCTAAGGAAGGATTGAATTGAAAGACCCTTAAATTTAGAACATTTTCTCAGCCATGCATGACATCTGATGTTAAAGAATGGGTTTATTACACAGCACAGGATGCCCATGTGCTCACAGGAAATAATCATCTAACCAAAGAATCCTTCAAATTCTTTCTAATTTTAAATTCTACTTGGCAGCATTCTATCCTGGGGCATAAGACATAATGTACTAAAGGAAACTTAAAATACCAGCCAAAGTATTCAAACGGCAAGAAGGAAGGGAAAAGGGGAGAGAATGAGAAGGAACATATGTTAACAGAGGCCAGTGCAAAAAAGCAAAACATATGCAGGGTTGGACGCAAGTTGTACTGGTCCAAGCTTGCATGCTGTACAAAGTCTAACAAGATTTCTAGATTACACCAGAGACATATCCTGTCCCATTCAGATGGTGCCATGAAAAGTATCACAGCTGGCTTTATACTTCAATTCAATTTAATAAGCAAGTATTAAGTGCCGACTATGTACAAGATGCAGTCCTAGTGCTGTTAATACAAAAACAAAAAATAATCACTGCCCTTGAGAAGTTTATATTCTTCTGGAAGTGGGGAGGGGTGGAAACCACAATATATACAGATCAGTAAATACATGACAGTGTGATGAGAAGGGCACTAAAAACTAGAGGTATCAGAAAATGTTTGCAATTGGATATACCACCTGAGTTGAGCTTTGAAAGAAATTAAGGATTCTAAGAGGCAGAGAAAAGGAGGGAACAGATCCTAGGCATGGGGGTAAAGACTGAAGAAGGGAAAAGGTATGGAGGTAGGAAATGGATGCCATTTCTGGGGAACAGCAAATTCCTGTTTGACTAAAAACAGAAAGCATGTGGAACAAGTCTCAAAAGGTAGCCTAGAATAAGACTGTGAATAATAGAATAGAATAGAATAAGACTAGAATAGAATAAGACTAGAATAAGACCTTACATTGACATGGCTGTTATAATCTGGTCTTTGCAAGTATATGAAAATAAATTTCCTATAGTATAACGCTGTTTTTCCTATTTCTGAATCTCTAATGGCCCTTTATTGTTTCCAAGAAAGGGTCCATGATAGTTTGAAGTCATGGCAGGCTCAAATGAAAATTTATTATTTTTTTTAAGGAAAGCAGAGATAATAGGAATATGTGTAAGCTCCAAGGAAAAGAAATAATAAATAAGAAGAGACTGAAGATGAAAGAAGAGGATATAATCCAGTAGGCAACTTCCTCAAAAGACAGGAGGGAAGAGATCAAGAACAATTCAATACAACTCAATTCAATTTAATTAAGCACCTATTAAGTACCTAATCTGTGGAGACATTGTGATAGGCACTAGGGCTAAAAGCCAAAAGTAAAATTTGTTCTTGCCTTCAAAGAGATTACATTTTACAGGAATATAATTATGTAAAGAAGAAAATAAAATTTAAAATATGCAAATTTCTTTAGATGGCAAGAGGAAGAACTAACAAATTGGGAGTTCAGGAAAAGTTTCCTAAAAGAGATGATATTTGTGCTGAGTCTTGAAGACAGAGATTCACAGAGATAAAAAGGGAAAGCATTTCAGATATAGAGGGCAGAATATGCAAAAGCAAGGAAGAGGGATGTGATTTCCATGAATGGAGGGTAGCAAGCAAGGGAATTTGACTTGAACAGAGTTGTGAGAGGTAATTCGAAATTATCCTGGAAAGGTACAAGTAGGATTAAACCTGACAAAGAGAAGGACTACCTCTACATCAGGGACTGTAGGGATGGAGGAGAGGATGGGGATGATTTAGAGATAGAGAATAAGAGAGAAAAGGGAACTTATAAAGTAAGAGCTGGGAACCTCTATTGAGAAGGTAGAGGAAAGTTGGTATGTACTATATGATGAAAGAAGAGAAAGTTTGAAATAGATATTGTAGGAATTGTGACTAAGTCAATTAGAGAAGAAAAAAGAAACATAAAGAAGCAATTGAGATTAAATAATGTAACTGTAATATGGATCATATAATCCCCATACAATAAATACAATTCAATAAACTCTAGTGGCTCCCTGTTACTTCAAAGATTAAATAGAAAGGGGCAGCTAGGTGGCACAGTGGATAGAGCACCAGCCCTGAAGTCAGGAAGACCTGAGTTCAAATCTGGCCTCAGACACTTAACACTTCCTTGCTGTGTGACCCTGGGCAAGTCACTTAACCCCAACTGCTTCAGCAAAAAAGCAAAAAAGATTAAATAGAAAAACCTCCACTTGGCTTTTGAAGTCCTTGCCCCTTCCTTCTTTTTCAGTTGTCTTATACTCTACTGGTCTCCAAATACTCTAAATCCAATGACACTGGTCTCCTTGCTGTTCCTCACTTTTCACAGTCTGTACATTTTCAATTGCCTGGAGAATGTTCTCCTTCATTTCTTCCTACTGACTTCCTTCAAGTCTTAATTAAAACCCCACCTTCTGCACAAAGCCTTTCCCATTCTCCTTTAACATCAATGCCTTCCCTCTGAGATTATATCTTGTTTGTACACAGTTGTTATAGAGTTGTTTGCTAGTTATGAACCCTATTAGATTATGGGCTCTTCCAAAGAAGACAATGTTTTCTTTTTTTTTTATTAAAACTTTTTATTTGCAAAACATATGTATGGGTAATTCTTCAATATTGACCCTTACAAAGCTTTCTGTTACTAATTTTTCCGCCTTAGTCCCCACCCCTCCCCTAGATGGCAGGAAATCCACTACATGTTAATTATGTTAAAATACTTGACAAATTGAATATATGTATACATATTTCCACACTTATCTTGTTGTGTAAGAAAAATCGTATCTACAAGAAAATAAATCAGAGAAAGGAAACACAATGCAAGCAAACATCAATAGAGAGCATGAAAATGTTATGTTGTGGTCCACATTTCATATCCCTCTCTCTGGGTGTATATGGCTTTCTTCACTGAACAATTGGAACTGGTTTGAAGCATTTCATTGTTGAAGAGAGCCATGTCCATCAGAACTGATCATCATATAGTCTTGTTATTGCCGTGTATAACGATCTCCTGGTTCTGCTCATTTCAATCAGCATCAGTTCATGCAAGTCTCTCCAGGCCTCTCTGAAATCATCCTGCTGGTCATTTCTTATAGACAATAATATTCCATAACATTCACATTTGTTCAGCCATTCTCCAATTGATGGGCATCCATTCAGTTTCCAATTTCTAGCTACTACAAAAAGGGCTGCTGCAAACATTCTTGTATCCTTTAAGATCTCTTGGGATATAAGCCCAATAGAAACACTGCTGGGTCAAAGGGTATGCACAGTTTGATAACTTTTTGAGCATAGCTCCAAATTGCTCTCCAGAATGGTTGGATCCATTCACAGTTCCACCAACAAAGTATCAGTGTCCCAGTTTTCCAACATCCCTTCCAACATCCGTCATTATCTTTTCCTGTCATTTTAGCCAATCTGACAGGTATGTAGTGGTACCTCAGAGTTGACTTAATTTGCATTTCTCTGATCAATAGTGATTTGGAGCAACTTTTCATATGACTAGAAATGGTTTTAGTTTCATCATCTGAAAATTGTCTGTTCATATCCTTTGACCATTTATTGACTGGAGAATGGCTTGAATTCTTATAAATATGAGACAATTCTATATATATTTTAGAAATGAGGCCTTTATCAGAACCCTTAAATGTAAAGATGATTTCCCAATTTATTGCTTTCCTCCTAATCTTGTCTGCATTAGTTTTATTTGTATAAAAACTTTTTAACTTAATATAGTCAAAATTATCTATCTGGTGTTCAATTAAGAGTTCCAGTTCTTCTTTGGACATAAATTTATTCCATCTCCACAGGTCTGAGAGGTAAACTATCCTATGTTACTCTAATTTACTTATAATATCACTCTTTATATCCAAATCATGAACCCATTTAGATCTTATCTTGGTATGCTGTGTTAGGTGTGAGTCAAGTCCTAATTTCTTCCATACTATTTTCCAATTTTCCCAGCAGTTTTTTGTCAAATAGTGAGTACTTATCCCAAAATCTGGAGTCTTTGGGCTTATCAAACACTAAATTGCTATAGTTATTGCCTAGTTTGTTCTGTGATCCTATCCTATGCCACTGAAAGACTACTCTATTTCTTAGCCAGTACCAAATGGTTTTGATGACCACAGCTTTATAATATAGTTTTAGATCTGGTACAGGAAGGCCACCTTCATCGGCTTTTTTTTTTCATTAATTTCCTTGAAATTCTTGACCTTTTGAAGAAGACAATATTTTCACCTTTATTTGTATTTCCAGTTCTTAGCACAGTGCTTGTTGACTTGGCTTGATTTGACCAATTCAGCATAGTAGTGTCATTTTTGTCAAGTTTATCATCAGCACCTGAATTGGAGAAGAGATGATGGGAGCAATCTAAGGTAAAAGTTTTGGTAAAGCATGAGAAGCAGTAGAACAAAAGAAAACATTCTTAGGAAACTGAAAAAAGAGTAAGATACCAGGAAAGAGGCAAGAATACCCTAAATGCATAATCAGGAACTGTTGCACTCAATCTGTCATCCACATCCATTGTGCAATTGAATATTTATCTTCTCAGAAGTCAGCTGGAGAAAGTTCTTTTATCATCTTTCTTCTATATTCTCTGGTATAATTAGGGTGTGACTTATTACCCTTTAGAACAACTAAATTGTTGACTGCACCTGTCCTACCTACAGAGACAATAGTCTTCTAATAGATCTCTCTATCTCAAGTCCCTTCTCCAACGAACCCATTCTTCACATAGCTGATAAGTGATATTCCTACAGTACAAGTCTGACCATGTTACTCTCCTACTCAAAAAAATCTCATTGACTCCCTGATAATTTATGCAATAACCAATAGAAAAACATGGCTATTCAAATCATAAAATCTTAGAATCATAAAATCTTAGAAAATCTTTATTTTTATGGTTAAGAAAACTAAGCTTTAGAGAGATAAAATGGCCTGTCCCAAGCAAACTGTCCCAAAAGTACATAAAAGAGATTTTCAGTTTTATGTACAATCCTCGTTTTCTGTTCTTCTATGTATATGGAAAGATGTATCATCCCACCAATGTCCTTTAGATCAGAGCTTAAACTTTTTTCATTTGCAACCCTTTTTTACCCAAGAAATTTTTATATCACCCTGGGTATATAAGTATATAAATCAAACATTTATAACCTCCATATTCAGTTATGAGACCCCATATAGGGTCACAAACCACAGTTTAAGAAGTGGGTTTTAGATCTGTTGGCCAAAGACCTGCCTCATTTTATTTGCAGAAGTTTATCCACACATAGGAAGCTGGGCACAGAATAATAATTTATTTTTGATCAGAGTCTAACCTTTCTTCTTCATGATGATCCTACAAATATTTGAAGACAGATTTTGTTTTACTTTGTGCTTATTAATCATAGAACAAAATTCTAATGAATTTTCTAATGAAATTAGGCTTAGGTCATTCACATAGTAAAAGCAATGAGATTAAACCCAGGCCTCCCGTCTCTAAGTGCTCTGTACATTAATCTAGGCTATTCTATTAGATTTTTTTTTTCAAATGTGACCATAATGCACATTTTAAGAAAGTCTACTGAGTTAACTTCTTGACTTTTGATTTTTGCAAAAGACTATCCTTATTTTGTGCTTCTTTAAATACCTTAAGTAAATAGTCATGAGGAAAGGTAAAGGAATATAGAATTAAAAACCAAGTAGAGCAAATTCAGTTCCTCTTGAATTTAGTGACCTACTTTGAAAAGCTGGATAATGTTCAAAATGAAGATGCTGAGGGCTTCTAACATGCTATGGGTTTCTGTAGCTATGACAACTGCTTCCCTTGGTTTAATCTGAATTCCCTACAGCACTCTTCCATCCAGAAATCAAGAAGCAGATGCAAAACTTATGGTTTTTAATATTAATAAGGATACTTAATAGCAAAAGAGAGCATTAGTTTGGAAATTGTAAATTAGATCACTTAGTTGAAATGGCCAATGAATTTTCTCTATCACCAGCCAGCAGTTTTGTGAAGCACCATAATTCAGTATCCACTAATGGAAAGTCCAATTCCATAGCTGAAAGAAGACATTTTGGCTCAAAACAGAAATGATCAGTTGATTATAAGCAGGAAGGAAGTATTAGAAAATTAATAGTGGTAAGAGTCATCATCATCATTATTGAATTCATATTTCAATGTAAATTGTTTTCTCTTGAGGAGCTTTCTATTTATTTTGCCATTTTTATGAAAAATGTATAGACAAGGGACAGCTATGTGGCACAGTAGTTCCTGCCCTGCAGTCAGGAGGACCTGACTTTAGATCAGACCACAGATACTTAATAGATGTGTGATCCTGGGCAAGTCACATAACACCAGTTGCCTTCAAAAAAAAAAGAATGTATAAGCAAAAGATGCAGTAGACTATAGATGAAAAAGAACTAGCTTTGAACTGGAAGTTGGGTTTAAGTCTTGCCTCTGACATATTCTGTCTTTGTGATCCTAAGTAAATCCCTTAAGACTCTTGGCCTTCTGGGTAACTCTCTTAATCTATAACATTACAGAACAATTTTCAGTCTGCATTGGTCAAGGAAATTTCCTAAATGCTTCTTTCCCCTCACTTACATGGAATATTTTAAGTCTACTATTAGTCTTAAACTGATGCCTCAGTATGGTGGAGTTGATCCTTCATTCCCAAAGTTTATGCCATGCAAGCACAAACCATGGCAGGTCCTATCAATTTAGAAAGACTCGACATATCATTTCAGCAAAGTCTTTAGCCCAAAGACTAGCCTCACTATATTTACAAAAGTTTATCCACAGGTTGACCAGCTGGGCACAGAATGATAATTTTTTGGACCACAAAATCTAACCTTTATTCCACATGATGACCTTTCAAATATTTGAAGACAGTTATCATTTCCTTCCTGAATCTTGTTGAGGCAAGTGGCCAATCTTACTTTAAAAAAAAGGCTTAAGAATGAAGTTAAGAAAATACACAAGGGGAAAATATTATGACAACATAAAATACAATTCCATGAAATGTTTCTTGGAGACTATCTATTAGGCTTATGCTACTTTTATTGACTGAAGGAATTTTTATCCCTGTGAAATCCTTAAATTATTGAGGTGAGAATAGAATTCATGTGGAAGAGGGGTACAGGTCTATAGCCCAGATCTATGATTTTATTGATATAAGGGAGAAAGGATACAAGCACTTATTAAAGTGCCTACTATGGTGCCAGGCACTGTGTTGGGTGCTTTATAAACATTATGTGATTTGTTCTTTATGACAGCCCTGTGAGGTAAGTGCTATTATTTCAACCAAGTAATAAACTGACTTTTCTACCACGTCCTCACATCCTGTAACTTCCCTTCTCCTTGGCCCACCTTTTAAGTTTCTCTTTCGTGTGTTCTCTTCCTCTATTAAAATACAAGTTCCTTGAGGGCAGAGATTGTCTTTCTATAGATTTGTATCCCCAGAATTTAGTACAGTGTCTGGCATATAGTAGTTGCTTAATAAATGTTTTTTTGCTTTATAGAAAATTAATTGGAATGCTAAGAGGTTAAGTGGCTTTGCTCAGAGTCACAAAGCCAGTATGGGTCAAGGTTGACTCCTAACCTAGTTCTTTGTATCAATAGTACTCATAATAATGGCAGTCATTGACATCATTATTGAATTCTCACTGTTTTTTTTTTCTTAAATAGCTTTCTATATGTTATTTGCCATTTTTTATCAAGTCTATATAAGCAGAAGAGACAAGAGGGAGTAGCTGAAAGAAAATTAGTTTTGAATTAGGGTCTGTGTTCAAGTCCTATCCCTAACACATACCATCTGCGTAACCCTCAGGAGGTAAGTCAATTACCCTCAGAGCACCAGATAATTCTCTGAGGTTATAAAATTATAGAATAATTTCTAATCTCCATTGGTCAACTGAAAGCTCAGCTTTATTTACAATGAAATCATAGGTCTGGAATCCCCCAGCCCCTCAAACTGTATAATATCCATTTAACAAAAACGGATTTAAGGGAATATTGTCATAGTTATGATCCCTACCTCTTTCACCAAATGTGTAGGCATATTTTATGTCAATTTAGCAGATGAAATAATTGAGGCTCAGAGCCTTTGTCGCTTATCCGTGCCTTTTAATGATGTCAATGGGAGTGACAGACGGACAGCTCTAGTCTCTCCAGACTCTCAGACCATTTAGCTTCTTTTCAGGCTCCTCAAAAGATTATCATCAATCCATAGCACTACCCACACTCTTCCAATGCATTGCTATTTGCATGACATCTCACCCATGTAACATGGCTTTATGGAAGAGACTTAACAAACTGGACCCTGATAAAGTGCACTGGCATTGAGTATGATGCAATTCACCATACTGTAGGGGAATACGCTTACCCCCCCAAGGGTGACAGTCTTCCTGCTAAGTTGCCAGAACCAGTGGTGTTAACTTGTTTCTAGAAACAGCACACAGTGGTGCTGCTCCCTTACTTTTCCCGTGTTTGACTAAGCAAAAGTAATGATGATTTTGTACTTCTTTGGGAGGTTAAATCTGTGTTGTGATTTCACAAAGGCCCAATTCATGATGTTTAAAACTTAATCTCTGATAATGGCTCAGGAAATGATGCAACAGCTGGCTGAGATTAATATTCTCTTAATATCTGCTTTTATGTGATTAATAGCTTCATGGATAAAACCTTTAACCAGAGGAAGCAAGCAGAGGTTACTAAGCTCCCTCAAGAGCATCATTTAGAGTGTGCTCTGAGCATTGAGCTATTTTAGTAATTCAATTTCTTTCTAAAAAATATAAATATCTTAAACTCATCTTTCCAAAATCATAGAAACACAAAATTTCAGAGTTTGAAAAGGACTACAACAGCCATCTTGTATAATCCATATTTTCTTAAAATCCCTATTTCAATATTCTCAACAACTAATCATCTACCTTCTGCCTGAAGACTTTCAATGGAAGGGAGTCCACTTCTTCTACAGGCAGTTCACTCCACTTTTGAACAATCTTTTTTTCTTTCAATATTAGCCCATTTGTCCTTTCCATGTATTGCTCCTGGTCCTGCCTTATGAAAGCCAAACAGAACAAATCTAATCCTTCTTCCATATGACAGTTTTTCAAGGATTTGAAGGCAGCTATCATTTCTTCCCTTATCTCTTTTTTTTTTTGAAAGAAGTGACCAAATCAACATTTCAGCATCTTTAGTTTTAAAAAAAAGACAAGAATGAAAACCATTAAGTTCATAGAAGAAAGAAAATCCTGGGCCAAGTAAATATTAGGTATCATCTCAGTTATATAGCATTTTATGATTTCTAAAGTGTAATAACCCTGGCAAGCCTATTATACAAATATTGTCCCCATTTTACATGTGAGGAATCAGAGAATTGAAGTGACTTGCTCAGGGTCTCACAGCTAATAGGTATCAAAGCCAAGTAGAATTCAGCTCTTCCCACTCCAAGTCAGGACTCTCACCACTACACCCTTCTGCCTCTCTTTTGAATTGTCTGTCACTGTTAAACCCATGTTATTGCTGTCCCTCACATAAGCAAGATCCATTCCTGCTTCTATGTCTCTGTTTGCATTGATCCCTCTCTCTCTTCACATGATTGAGGTCATGGGTGGTCAAGTGGTCTGTGACTAAATTTCAGAGGATCCATGAACTTGGGGGAGGACTTACATGTTTATTTCAATATAATTGGCTTCCTTTGTAATCCTATGTATTTTATCTTATATGCTTAAAAAACTATTCTGAGAAAGGGTCTATAGGTTTCAACAGATTACCAAAAGAACCTATATCATACAAAAAAGAGTTTAAGAATTTCTGATCTAACTAGAAAAACATTATACACAGCAATAGCAAGATTTTATGATGATTGACTATAATAGATTTAGCTTTTCAACAATTCAGTGATCCAAGGCAATTCCAAAAAACTTTTAATGGAAAATGCCATACACATCCAGAGAGAGGACTATGAAGACTCAATGCAGAGAGATCATGCTATTTTCATCTTTATTTTCTTTTGTTTTGTTTTGTTTTCTTTCTGGTGGTTTTTCTTTTTTGTTTTGATTTGTCTTCCCCAATATAACTCATATGAAAATATGTTAAAAATAAATGTATACATATAACCTAAAGTAAATTAAACAATTTTAAATGGGAAAAAATTTCTTATCTAGATTCTACCTATCTGAAATATAGTTCATAATCTGCCTCCTCAAAGAAGCCTTCCAGAGCTACTCCAGAGATCTTCCTCTTCTTTGAACTTCCGCTTTGAATTTCATGGTTATAACCCACAATGAAACCCAATTTAATAACTAACTGTACATGGATTATAGATCTAAAAAGAACCTTCAAGATCATCTACTTCAACCCTCTTATTTTTCAGTGAGTAAACTGAGAGGAAGTTTAAAGGATCTGCCCAAAACCTCACCTACAGTCAGCATCCACGGCAAGATTCAAACCCATTTTTCTCTGACTCAAGACAAATGATCATTCCTGAATTTTTTTTAGCTTACAAGTATAGTAATTGCTATATCTGTGCCTTTTTCCTCTTCCCAATGAAATTTTTAGTTCAATGAAAGAAGAAACAGTCTTCCTCATCTCATAAATACCCACAAGGAGACTTAAGGTATGTAGCAATCACTTAACAAACATTTCTTGATTGATTAACTTAATCACTAAACAGATCTGTGTTCAAGTGAAGCAATCTAAAGTCAGGGTTGTATAGGAAGATTATTTGTCTTCAGGATACCTCCACCTCCTTTCTGTGCCTCCTCTTCAGGGATCCAGTGGTTTCATTCTACCTCATGCCAACCAATGAAGATTTCAGCTCTGTAAAGGAGGATTCTGATAATTAGAGCTGTCTAAAGAGAGTGGAGAGAGCACTGAACCTAGAGTCAGGAAGTCTGAAATTCTCATCTTCTTAAGTTCAAATCCAATCTCTGATTCTTACTTTGAAGAAGGAAATGGCAAACCACTCCTGTATCTTTGCCAAGATAATCACAAAGAGTCAGATGAAGAAAAAGGAGGAGGATGACGACAACAAGGAAGAGAAGGAGGAAGAAAGGAGGACAATGGAAGAGGATGGAGGAAAAGAAGGATGGAAAGTGTTGCCTTTGAAAATAATGGCTTTCCTATCCCTAGAAGTATTCAAGAAAAGACCATGAAAGATGTCATAGCAGATCTTCATCCATTACATAGAAAGGTTGTACTAGATATCTTTATTGAATCCGTGAACTCTCTGATTCTCTGTCTGTTCCCTGGATTTTTCCCTTCCTCACAGTGTCTGAGCTCTGAGCCTTTTCCTCCTCTTTCCTTGTTCCCACCCCCACTCAATACACCCCACTCCCATCACTTGTCTCCATGTCCTAAGTGGCTGATGAAGTAGTTTGATAAATCTCTTATATGATGAGGAAACAGAATTTTGATTAATGAGACAACAGGATATCAGGGAAGAAATATGAAATTTTGGAGTCAGGAGATTTGGCTTTGATTCTTAAATCTTCATTGACTCATTTAGATTGGCAAGTCATATAATTCACCTCAACTATAAATGAAAATGTGGGGGGAGGCAGATTTGGTTGGCCTTGTGATTTCACTGGTATAGAGAGACCCTGATGAGGAAATTCTCTTTACCAATGCAGACCAGCACCTGCTTTGCATCTTAAAATCTTAGCAGGCATGTGTATGTGTGTGTGATTGGGAGTGGGGCTGGAAATGGGGGGACTAAAGTGCTGTGGAAGTTTTGCCAGTTTTGCTAGAGGCAGAATTTAAATCCAGATTTTCTGGACTTGAAAATGGTTGTCAATCCATTGCACCACACAGTTAGGTAAATGAGGAGTTCAGAATGCTCATCAATTATACTCTGGATGAATAGGCTTGAATCTCATGTTGGTGAAGTTTTATTTACAAAATGGGAATAATAAGACATATGCTACCTCCCTCAAAAGGTTGTTGTGAGAATCTCATGTGAGAACATATGGAAAGCACTCTGCAGCAGTTAAATACCATAAAAATACAAACTGGACAAGGCGTCCCAAAAGACTTAGTGCAATTTAAAGCTTTAAGTAAGAACTGTACTATGTCTTTTTGGATATACTCTGTCTTCCTAAATCCTTTTTCTGTATCATGAGAATGATTTACAGGATGAGAAGTTCTGGAATACTTTCCAAAATATACCATTTGGGTAAAAATATCTAGGGCCATACTATAAAGAGCATTTGATGTACATATGGTTTCCTACAATCTGCCTTTCATCATGACCAAAGGGTTACAGAGTTGTATACCTAGATAAGCATTTTATTGAGTCTTCATTTTATTTTAGTTGTTTTGGGATTTTTTTGGTAAATTTGCTGGAATGCTTTGTCATTTCCTTCTCTGGCTCATTTTACAGATGAGGAAATTGAGGCAAACAGGGTTAAGTGATTTACCCAGGATCATACAGGTAGTAAGTGTCCATGGCTGAATATGATTTCAGGTCTTATTGACTCCAGGCCCAGCACTTTATCCAGGACCTCTATAGCTTTGAGTTAAATCCAATGAGAAAGTACTCTCTAGGGATATATAACCTGAGGCCATTTTTTTCCTATTGACATTAACTGATATATTTCTTGACTCCCCTTGACACACAGAGACATCACCGTACCCTATTTCATTCCCCTGGGTTCTAAAAGGTTCAACTTTGCCACTGTTTTTTTTTTAAGTACAATTATTATGCTATCAGTACTATTCATATCATTATACATATCCCATACTAGCACAGTATCTAGCATATTATAGGTGCTTGATAAATGCTTACTGATTGATTTTTCTTGGTTCTGTATAAACCTCTTTTATTCTGACAATGGGGCTTCATTTGGGAGTGCTGAAAACAAACCTCCTTATAAGAGATATTCTTTCTATATCATATGACTGCTGTCCTTGTCTTCACCTTGAGTTCCTCTACCAATCTACATCATTGTGTACTGCTCCTTCCACCCTCCACGATCAGGCTGTCCTCTGTAGCGTCCCCAACCCCTAGCAAATAGGACTGTCCTCTATGTCATTGCCTTCTACCTCCACAATTCTCTTTGTTCTAAATGAAAGAATTCCTAGCAACAGTGCTATTTTTCATCCTTGGCTTCATTTCTAGGTTCTGCTGTTCTAGTTTCCTTGGTTAGATAACAAATTCAGAACTGATGTTTTCCTCTCATGGTCTGGCTCCAAGGTAGTTTTGTTTTATTTCCTTTTTTTTTTTTAAACAACTGCCCCAATATATAGAATGATCCTCAAAGCTGAGCCCATGGACCTAGACCTCATTCATCACAGTTCAATCTTGGCTAATTTAATTGCTTTTATTCCCAGAAAAAAAATAAACTTTCATCTTTCAGTAAAACTTCTATTTGTTCCTGTAGGCCATATAAATATATTCTCCATAGTACTATTAAATATTTTGTTGGGGGGAAAAATAATGCTATATAAATCTATGCTATTGGGAGGAGTGGTAATTATTTGTAAATACAAACCTTAATGAACTATGTTCTAGCAGGATAAATAGCTTTTCTATAAGGTTAGTCATATTCAAGTCATATCTAAGGTGGAATAATTGGGGCTTTGTCCCAGGGTATCTGGGGTAGCTGTTATGTGGGAGGCATAATCCCCCTGCTATCTAAGTCTGATGAGGTCCCATACTTTAGGGCTGAATAGCTTTGACTCATCTCCTTCCTCTTCATTTACTAGCATGCCTCCTCAACACCTTCTCCCCAAGTAGTGGGAAATCAGGAATCATTAGCTATGCTATGAAGAGTTTCACTGTAATTTCTAAGGCCTGAGCCACTCCTGGAACAGTATCAAAAAACACAATGACTCTGCACAGGATTTTGAATCCTACTTCTAACATTTATTACCTGTCTGAACTCAGTTTCCTGATCTGTAAAGTGAAAGAATTGGACTTAAATGGTCTCTGAAGTCCTTTCCACTTCTACTTATGGGAGTCTCTGAATTGTTCTCCAGCAGAGTATCTCTTACAAACTACATTGGCCTTTGGGTATCAATTTCCAGGGACAGCTTCAGTTATGATAAGCTAATGATGTTATAATAAAATGATGAAAGGTGGAGCAAACTTATACAGGGAGTGCAAATGTCTGTTCTTGTATTCCTTAATTCCTATCCTTGTCCTACATGTTTTACATTTAAGACTTTTTTCCCTTTTTAAAGAACTACTGAAATAGAGCAGGTGGTATCAGTGCAAACTTGCCAAGTACAATCAGGCAGCCAACACATAAATGGGACTTAATGGAGAGCCTGGGAGAAAAGTAACAACAAAAAAGAATTTTCTGCAAGTCTGGAAAAAAACCCAACTTTTTATTCCCTGATTAAAACACTTTGGGCATAGGCTCAAATTCTTGCACAGGATTACAGCCTGCATAGGTTCTTTTTGACTCTTGAGATAGTCACAAGGAGATTGCTATCACTACTAAGATGAAATGGACTGGGCCTCCAATGCCAGCAGTTCTTTGTTTTTGTGAGTCCCTGGACTTTTCATCTTTAGCCCCTCTTCCAAGTGAAAAATTTGGGTCCAGGAAGAGGGAGATTGCCTTTTGCAACAATGCCAATTTCCTTAGATTTCAGTACCAGTTTTCTCAAAATGGAGACATTCCCTGGGCTTGGAGGTATAATTGTTACCCTGAGCCATCTTCTACATTCATTATGGATAGGAGAACTGTTATAGTTAACGTAAGAATCTAGTAGAACTCCTGAGGCTCAAAGAAATTGGCTAGTTTATTTTTCTATTATGCTTTATTGTTTCATGGCCCATTTGCCCTTCTGTCTAGGGTTTCTGCCAGGATCTTGAAATACTAAATATCAGAAGAAAGACTTTTTTAGCAGAGATACTTCAATTAGTTATATTAGGCAGGCTTCATAGCATACCTTCTGTCTAAAGTGTTCAATTATGCCAGGTCAAGCAGCTTTACAATATCCTTATGAACTTATTAAAGGATTTTTATAGCAGAAAATGATAGTAAATTAGAAATCTGGGAGTATGGGTTCAAATCCTCACTTTGATACTCACTATGTTCTCATGAATCTATTCACATATGTGTATTAGTGATTACTTCCTTTTCTAAGCCATAGGTCCACTTATAGGCTCACAATTGTGCCATTCATATCTGGTTTTTAATAGAGTTTAACAGAGTTTCTTCATCCTTACTCTAAATGGGAATACCAGCATCAGTGAGGTATGCCAGCCTCCATTCTACCCCGGACTTAATTTTCACCATAATTCTCCAGAAATCAAAGTTTAGCAACTTAGTAGCTTTAGCAAACTTTAGGACTGGCACACCCTGAGCACTCACTCACTGCTACTATTCTCTCTCTACCTTGATTCACATCACCATTTACCCCAAATACAAGAGAGTAGCAGGAGGTAAATTAGAATGCTGGATAGGAAAATGGAAGCATTGCCCATGGAGCTGACCCTTTTGAGTGTGACGTGCTACAATCCATCCTTCCACACAGAAATTTTATTTTCTCCTCCAATTTCATCACATGTCAAACTCCTATTGCCTCACCAACAATAATCACAGTGTTAAGAGAAAATCTTAATCTTTATAACCTGAGGACTAATTGCAAATTGTGGCAGTTGCCAACTTCTTTGGACTTCCCTGCATGGCTGTATAACTTCCTGTCCAGAGTCCAACATTTGGGTCTCAGTCACCTCAGCTATAAAATGAGAGGGTTAGACCAAATGAGCTCTAAAATTTCTTCCAGTTCTAAATTCTTTAATTTAATATGTATGCTCCCATTTTACAAGAGACACTCACCATCACCAGGGATTTATTTTGGAGCTCCTCAGAAATAGAGAAATTCAGAAAGAATACACAAAATAAAGATTTACCCTTTCTCAATTCTCATTTCACTGTAGTATTATTTGTTTTCTTCTAATGGATGGGTACAAACAGAAACATTACACTCCACTGAGTGTGAAGAATAGTCAGCTAGATGGTGCAGTAGGCTTGTTACTTCAAATGCTTTCTCAGACATTCTCTAGCCATGGGGACCCTGGGCAAATCATTTCACCCCAGCCTGCCTCAATTTTCTCATTTATTTGTAATTATTCCTAAATTTTCCTCTGTATCTCTTCCTTGATTTTCAGAATCCTTTACCCTGAGACCAATTCTTACTTTTCTTGGAGGCTTTGAATGTAGGAGCTTTGATTTTGTTATCATCTTCTGAATATGTGTTTTGAATCTTCCTTGTCATCATAGTAACTTTCTGTGGTCAGAAACATTTCATGCCTGCTCATTTTCTTAGCCTATTACTCAGCTTTTAACTCTTTGTTAAAGTGGGGCTCTGTTTCCAGGGTGGAGGGTGCACTGCCCCAAGTTTGTTTTGTTCGGGGGTTTTGTGCAGCTGTCCTCCGGGATCCTTTTAGGGACCAGACCACAAAGCCCTCTTTTCTGTCCTGGAGCTGTGAGGAGGGTCCCTGCTCCACTGAAGCTGTAAGATCTAGTGTGCTAAAGTAACAAAGTCTTTCTCAGTGCTAGTACAGAGACTTTCTGTGGGCTGAGGCCTCTGGAAGCTGCCCCTGCCACCCTGCCCACAGCCACTCTTGGCTTCCCAAGGCCCTCTCACCCTCCTGACAAATCCTTCCTGCTGACCTTCCAAGTCAGCTTTGGTGTCTCTGGGCTGAGAGAGCTACAAAATTGCCAGTGCTGCTGCTGATTCGGAGGTCCCTTGGATCATTCTGCTTTGCTGGCCCTGGGACCTGGACTGAGATGGCTCGGCCTGTGCCTGGGACTGTGCACTGGACTCCTACTGCTACAGACCTTTCCTGCTGACTTTCCAAGTCATCTTTGTTGTCTTTGGGCTGAGAAATCTGGAAACTACCAGGTCTGCCCCTGATTTAGAAGCTCCTAGGCTCATTTCTGCTTTAGGAAGTTTTTTTTAAATTCAGCCTTAACCTATTATCTTGCAATATCTATCCATTATTCCGAGTTCTGTCTCTTGTGATTCAGCAGAACAAGCTTAATTCCTTTTCCCTGTTACATAACAATCCTCCTAATACTTAGAGAAAGTTAGCATATTTTCTACTATTAATGGTCAGTTGGATACCCACCCGTCAGGACAGTGTAGAGAGAAGTGTTTCTTACATATGAGAATTGAAAGCACCTTGGACCTGAACACAGAGTACCTAACTGGATTCAGATCTTACCTTTGACACTCCCTTTGTGAACCAGAGCTTCTCCAAGATAACTTTTCAACTTAAATTCAATAATTTTATCAAACATATTATCCTATCTAAAAAAGTGAGATTGGTACCTCATATTCCCAATATGCCAAAACACCAGTAATGAGAATATGCACATGAAGCAACCGAGACACTTTGCTGTAAAAGATAAGACTTTCTAATACGTTAGGATAAGATACTAAATGCTCATGGAATGTTGAATTTGGAAGGAAGCTTACAGGTCAGTTTGCCTAAAACTAGAAAAATGAAAGGACCTGCCCATGGTCATAAAGTTAGAAAGTGGCAAAAACCAAAATTTCAATCAATATGAAGACTATAGAGTCAAAGTATGTTCCCTTACTTCCTTTTGGCTCATTTTAGATTCAGTATAGCAAATAGAACATACCCTTACAGCCAATTGGTCTTTCTAACAACCAATGAGTCTTTTTATATGTGCTAACTCTTAGACAGTTTGAAGAAAAACAACTTTATGAAGTTACTTAGACTACAATTTTTGCAAGAAATGATCTCCTTAGTCATCTAATGAAATAAGAAGTGAGAGCGAAATAAAATATGGATATAGAACCGAGAGTATCACCCAGCCTAGCACATAAGACCCCCCAAATCTACCCCAGTTTTGAGGTATTCTGTGAATCTGCAGTGATTAAAAATATGGTTCAAAAGCCCCTGCAATTACATTTGCTTTCACTAATCAACCAAGGGATGGGGGGAAAAATAATTCAAAGCAAAAGCATTTAATTTAGTCCTGAGGATTGTAATAGAACTTTTTTCTCCATAAACCTGGGGTATACATTCACACAAATAAAAAATGTCATCAGTGGGAAAACTAACAACATGACTAGGAAATACACATAGAGTAGTACACATTTAAGATGTGTGTACCTAACGTACAAGACTGGAGTCTACCCATGTAAGGAATAAAAGGCAATTCATATCTATGGCACCACTGGGTTGCCAGTATCTTCTGGTAATAACAATATTCCATTACCTCTAATCCTGCTTCCTGCTGTTCTTTTATGGCATTTAGTATTCGCCAGTCAAGACTCTGATGATGTTGTGCTTCATGCTATTTGATGCTCTGCTAGTCTTAGAGATAGTGCTAGTCATTATTACTCTGCAGGCATCTAATTGCTTCTAGGCATTGCACCATGGGCACAAAGTTGCCAGGGTTTTCTGTGCTGAAAGTTTTGGGGCTTCAGTTGGAGTTCTTAGCTGAAGTGTTACCTCTTTCTCATAAGAGGAGTAGGCTCTGGCAGCTCTCTTTTAGCTTAGAACTCAGAAATTTAGGCTTCAGCTCTTCTGGGGAGGGAGGAAGGTCCTCAGATATCAATTTATCAAACAAAGCAAAACAAAATCTGCAGCTACTTTTCCTTCCAGAGGGGAGGAATCAACCAGACACCATAGTCTTAGCTGTAAGTGATTTTTCTCTACAGAAGGAAAAATGTTGCCTCCAAGGACAAACACTTTTGAGATATATAACAATCAGCCAGTTAAATAGAGTCTGCAGTCATTTACTTTGGTTTTGAACCTATTTTTCCCTACTCACTAAGAGTAACATCTTTCTGTTCCAGGATTGTATCTGACTTTGGTTTAGAAAGTCTTTAACTTTCATGGACTGCTGATTACTAATCCACACTCCTTCCAAATCATTTTTAGATCCCAGTTTTCAACAAATCAACCAGGGTTATATGGGTATTTGGGCTCCACCATTTTTCTTAAACCCCAAACCTCACCATAAGTTCCTGTGGTTTTCCATGCAAATGAAAAAGAAAGAGAATAGTACAAGCAATAGTGGTGGATTTGGGGACAGAGGTCCAATCTGGATAAAGTGCCTTGATGTCTTATAAATGACTTCTAGAGCATGACTAAATTTCTTCAGCCAATTAGAATACATCCTGTGTAATTCCACTTTAGCGAAAAAGAGAGAAAGAAAGAGAAAGAGACAGAGACAGAGACAGAACCAGGATGAAAAGAAATGAACAAAGAATGAAGGAACAAAAGTCTCATACAACATTTAAAAACTTACTGCTGTTTTAAACAATTTAAAAATTCTACAACTTAGCTAAACTTAAGCAATTCTACATTTCCTTTATCTTATCCTTTTCCATTGATATCCTTTAAATAATTTCCTTCACCCTGGATTTTTAATAAATCAAACTGGTTTGATTCCTGCTAAAGATGAAGAACTAGGATACCAAGTATTGATCCCTGGGAAGGGACAATATTGTATCCTGACAAGAGCCTGATTGAATATCCTTCCTTTGTCAAGGGCTGTCTAGGGCTGTTTACCTCAACTGGGTCAGAGTCCTGAACTAATGATTCCAAGGTCACAGTTTGCAACTTAGCTGGCTCAGATACAAATGCTGAGTCTCATCCAGTGGTGCAAAGGGATTACAAAAAGACAGGGAAAGTTGAAGACCAAACTCTCCACTCCCAAAGCACATGTCCTGCAGATGGCTGATGAATAAGAATCTCTTTGCAGACAAGGGATGGTCTTGTTATGACTAAATTGGTCTGGCTTTGCTTTTCATGCCTACAATCGAAGAGGGGAGATATTATTTTCACCATTTACTATGAAAAGAAGAAAAGCCAACATCATCTGACCTTTGTTTTCTTAGCTCTTCCTAGCCATCTTTAGGACTTTAAAGTGGTCTATAATGAGGTAGTTTTTGGAAATGAGAAAGGCATCCTAGGGGGATTGAATATCACTCTGTATTTTGATTGAATGTATACCAAAGCCTATTCTACCCTCAATAATTTTCAAGGAAAAAAAGGCCAAAAAATGAAAGAGCAAAGGAAGTAGCAAAAGGTTTCCACAAAGTCTTATAGAAATGGCTTCTTTTAACAGAGGAGATATATCTGTGACTGCAAAACATATTAATTTGGTGGAATGAGTTCTGTGATGGATTTGAAATGAACCAGACTATGCATTTATTTGCAGAACTGTCCTTAAAGGAATGGTTAAGGGGTGGGAGGAGTAGATGTCAGAGCTGGGAATAAGCACAATGTACCTTATTTTTGACTAACATTTCTTACAGGTGAAAACCTAAAGGGCAAAATAAACCATAAGAAAACAATATGTAGTCTTGTGCGGGAGAGGAAGGGCAGTCATAGAACCGTGTTGTCAAAAAGGACCTTTCAGGTTCCAACTGATAAAAACGGTTGTAGAAAAATGCCGCCTAAAACACCAACATCTCTAACTAGTGGGCATCCAGATCCTGCTCAGACTGTCCCTGTGAAAGGGAGATCACTATCTCACAAGGAAGTTGATTTCACTGTTGAACAGTTCCTTAATATTAAGTCAAATTCTGCTTCTCTTTCATATTCCCTAATTATTCCCTCTCTGAAGCTCCCCAAAAGGAATTCATGCCTTGTTTCAGATGACAGCTCTTTATCTAGAGATATAGAGTGGTAGAATGGATAGGGCACTAGAATTGTAAACAGACCAGACTTGAATTCACATTTGCTTTTGGAGTTTACTGGCTTACTGGCCAAGTTAGGATTCTCCTTTGTAAAATGAGAGGATTTGACTTGATGACTTCTAAATTATCTTCTGGTTCTAAACGAATCAATAAGCACTTATTAAGCACCTACTATGTGCCAGACATTATGCTAAGTAAATGCTGGGAATACAAAAAGAGACAAAAAATCAATTCTTCTGTTCAAGGAGCTAACAATTGGTAATCCCATAACTTATTTGAAATTGGTTATCATACATCACCCCAAATACTGTCTTCTATGGATTAATATCCCCACTTTCTGCTATAGCAGGTAGAGAATGGGGGATAGGTGAGGGAGCAGTAGTAACTCAGGTATGAATATTCATAAGCCTCAAGTCTTTTGAAGCACAAGCTCATTAGAAGTCTTTATCAAGCCTCTTTAAGCATCTACTATGTGCTAGGTGCTGTGCTAAACACTTTACAAATATCTCATTTGATCCTCACAATACCCCTGTAGGATAGATGTTATTAACATCCCCATTAAATGGTCAAGGAAACTGAGGAAAAGTTTAAGTGACTTGCCCACAGTCATTCTGGTAGGTATGGTTAGGTTCTTGTGGTCACATGTGAACTCAAGTCTTTCTGAATCCAGGGCCAGTGATCTGTCTACAATGCCACCTAATTGCTACTTTCTTCTCCCTCACCCATGTCTTTGAATTTCTGTTAACTTCAACAGCACCATAACTCTAGCAAAACACTGGGCAATTCCCCTCATTCACCATCTACTAGGGACACTTCCCTCCCCCCCCCAACACTATAATTTAGAGTGTTTTGCTAGGATTGACCAGTTCACTTCCCTAAAACAACAGTTTTGCTTTTTTTTTTCATGGAATTAAATAATTATTGACTATATTAAAGAATGGAGCAGTTCTTCTGTTGCATTCTTTTGGTTCTCTGTCTGATTACTCCTTCACAATCTCCTTTGTTGGACTTCCTTTCTTTTCAGAGCCCTTTTCAGAGGGCTATGAGAATGAAACAGTTAATACACTGTCAAATTCTGTTAATGTATTGGTTAGTATTGCTGAACTACTTTTCACCTTCTCTTTTAAAAACTATTTGTTATAAGGATGACTCACTGGAAAGGGAGGAACAGATATATTTCAAAATGAAAGTGATATAAAACCAAAAATATATCAATTAAATTTTTGAAAAGGAAAAAAAAATCCTTTGCTAAATCATTACTCATCTCTTGATCCTTTAACATGGGTGTGCCCTAGAATTCTGTCTTATCCCTCTCTTGGTGATACCATCTAATATGGGGCTCAAGTAGCATGCTTAATGTAATCAAATCTATACACCAATCCTGATGTCTCTTCCAAATTCCAGTACACATCTACAACTGTCTGTAGGATATCTCGGGCATCTCTTGGTATATAAAACACACATATTCAAAATAAAATTCATTATCTTTCCCCCAACTTCATTCTGCTTCCATATTTTTCCTATTTCTGCTGAGGGTACCACCATCAATCTAGTCATCCCACTTGATAACCTTGAGGTCCAATCTTGATTCTTCTCTCTTCTACATAAAATCGTTCATCAGTCTTATTCTATTTCTACAACCTCTCTAGCATGCCTCTCTCCATTCATGTAACCACCATTTTTTTCCTCTCTTAGATCTAGACTATTAGAAGACTGGTAAGTTTCTCCAGCTGTAAAATGGAATAATCCCTTGTCATCAGTCATAAGGATGAGATAAGAATAAGAAATCCATTGACTCTGAGCCTAGGTCTCTGATCACTTGACTTTAACCTCTGATAATATTACTGTTGTTACTTAATCAGACTTGGTCTTTTAGCTAATGTGTGGTTATCAAATGGTAATGGGAAATTATGAGGCAAATTATAGTAAATGTATTCCTGCTTTGTTTTAGGGAATATATTAATAAAAAAAGAAGTCAGGGATTATTAGAGGAGAGAATTCTGGGAGCCTGGAAGATAGAAAGACCTGGATTCAAATTCCTGCCTCAGATGCTATGACCATGGGCAAATCATTTTAATCTGTGGGTAGCTCAAGCAGAGTCCTTTTACTAACTAATTGTGGTCTACAGTTCCATTTGTGGAGGGAGTGTTCAACATCATGGGAGTCAGACACACAGTTGCCTGAACTAGTTTCAAATATAACTGGGAATATTGAAAAAATATACAAATACATTAAAGCATAGATAATATTACATTTTAAAACTAAATTAATATATAGCTTGCTGAGATCCTTATTGACTAAATCAATGGCCTCTATTTCTTTTATGATTTCCTGGAAGATAGTGTCTAGGTTCTTTTTTTCATCATGGCTTTCAGGAAGCCCTATAATCCTTAGATTGTCTCTCCTAGATCTATTTTCCAGGTCAGTTGTTTTTCCTAGGAGATATTTCATGTTTTTCTCTATCTTTTCATTTTTTTTGTTTTTGTTTGACTGATTCTTGAAGTCTTGATGAGTCATTCATTTCCAATTGTTCGATTCTAATTTTTAATGTCTTATTTTCTTCAGTTACTGTTTTTAGTTCCTTTTGCAATTGACCAATTACATTTTTTGTTCATTGTATTCTTTTTCCATTTTTTCTATTTTATTTTGCATTATTTCTATTTTATTTGATCTCATTTCGTTTCCCCATGTTTCTTCTAACTCTCTTAAGATCCTTTATGCAATCTTCAAAGAAAGCCTTGTGACATGGAGTCCAGTTTGTGTCTCTCTTTGGGGCTTTTTCTGGAGTTGCTTTACCTTTAGGGGTCTCAGGATTTGAGGTCTGTTCTTCCCTCTCTCCATAAAACTTGTCTATGGTGAGAGCTCTTTTTGGTTTTTTATTCTTTTTTTTTTTAAAGGTGTGAGGTCTGTTTAAGGCAAAGGTGGGACAGATGCTTTAATTTGCCCTGGGGCAGTTCTGCTGATTGAGTTATTTCAGCAACTGGGCAGTTCTGCTGATTGAATTATGTCAGGTGCTGGGCAGTTCTGCTTTAGTTCACTCTGGGGCAGTTCTGCTGATTGAATTATGTCAGGTGCTCGGCAGTTCTGCTTTAGTTCACCCTGGGGCAGTTCTGCTGATTGAATTATTTCAGGTACTGGGCAGCTCCGATGATTGAATTTTTCTGGTGCTGATCAGTCCTGTTGATTGATTGATTGCTTTAAGGTGCTGTGTAATGGCAGCTAGGTCCGATGCTCATCAGGGGTTCAGTGGTTCACAATCTATCCCCCTCAAAAGGCAGACCCTCCAAACCACCTGCCCATAATCAGGATAGATTGGCCCAAGAGGCCCCCAGAAGACTCCCAGTTGTGTGAAAAGCACAACGCTCCCACTCCTGTTCTGACTCCTGTTCCAGCTCCCTGCTCCAGCTCCCTGCCCCGGTCTCCCTGTGCTGCAGTCTGGGTTCAGCAGACCACCCCCTTGCCCAATTAAAACAGACCTGTTTTGAGGTTCTTCCAGAGTATCTTCTTCTAGAATCGTGTTGTTCTCCAGATGTTGTGGATTTTTTTGCTTCAAAATCAGTCTAGAGGCTTCATATGTTGTTGGTTTGAGAGAAGGTTAGAGGAGGTTACAGAGACTCCTGTCTGATCTCCACCATCTTGGCTCCACCCCCGGAAGTCCCGCTTCTATTTCTATTTGAGTTTGCCATCATTGTTCTAAACTGACCAAATCACAGCGCTTTCTGAATTTGGGTAGATTACTATAACCACCTAGCTTACATGATCGGCTCAATTTTACTTTCTCCTGTAGCCAATTTACCACAGATGTTTACTTATCTAACTGGTATTTTACACCTCCTCTAGCATAAATTGTTAATGCCTTATTCAATGACAAGTTTAATGGTTCTTTTTTAAACATATATTTAAATATTTTCCCTGATAATGCTATTATGTCCCAGTTTTATCACTTCCTATATCCATGACATTACACAAGTCCCCTTATTTTCTGGCTCTATTTTCTCCTCTACAAAATGGGGGTAATCTTGCCCTATTTATCTCATAGGGTTACAGTAAGGGAAGCTTTAAAGTAAGTTTTAAAGTGCTGCAGAAATGAGTTAGGTATTATTAACATCAATATTAATAATAAATGGCTCAAACAGTCAACTCAAGGTTGTAAGGACACATAAACACCCAGAGACAGGATGCTGCAATGAATAGAAGACTAACTTGAGGCTCAGAAAGACCTAGATTCAAGTCTTCCCTGTAATAACATTAGCTATGGACAAATTGGTTAGGATCTCATGGTCCCAAGCAACTTTATAAGATTTTAAACAGTAGAGAAGGTGCTGATGGGTGTTGTTTAAGAAGTTCTTTACCAAAAATTTCATATACCAATGAAATTATAGGTCTTGTTAAAAAAGTTTTACTTATTTTAAAATTTCTTTGATTCTGTACTAGCGTGTGTGTCTCTATATGTGTGCGCACGCATGTGTGTCTGTGTGCATGTATGTGTCCATGTGTATACATGTGCAAGTGTGCACTGCGTGTACACATGTTTATTGTCTCTGTGTACACATGTATATGTGTCTCTGTGTGTACTTGTGTGTCTTTGTGTATGTGTGTATATGTGGGCACATGTGTGTCTCTCTGTGTGTTGTGTATGTGCCTACACACATGTACATCGGTGTCTTTGTGTGCACTTGTGTGTGCATGTGCATGTCTGTGTGTGCACACGTGTGTATCTGTGTCTATGTGTGTGCATGTGCAACTGTGTGCACATGTGCATGTGAAATATGTTCGAAGCCAAGGCGTCAGTTATTTTGGGAAAGGAGTGTCTTACCCAGTGGGACCATCAGAGGGCGCCAAAAGCAAAGTTTGATCAGAACGTGCGCCAGGTGCTGGGCGGACTTCCCATCTGGTTAATTTTGACCAGGTCATGGCACACCTGACGCCACAGCGAGTATAAAAACAATTGCCATTTAGAGCGCAGACTGCTGACTAGCAGAGCCATCCTTAAACACACAGAGTATTTGATTAGCAATGCCACTAGGGGCCTGACTCCACCAGCAGAACGCCCTTTGCTTATGGGTGGCTCTCCCACCACGAGAAGAATCACAGAGAAACCCAGAACCTGGGGCAGATTTAACTGCCTCAGTGACCAAGAGTCCTTGACCTGGGCTTTGCTCAGTTCGCTGAAGCTCTGGACTTTGAACTGCAAGCCTGGGCCTCTGACTACTTGCCTTGAGCTTCAGATTACATTACTATTTTTAAAATCAAACCTGTGATTTCACTGGTATAGAACAGAGAATTTCCTCTCCCAATACAAGAACTCTGTCTGCTCTGAAACTTAAGAGAGTTTTCTGGAGCCCAGAGAGGTAAAAGTGATTTGTTTATGGTCAAAAACTATTCTGTGTCCATTGAAGGACTTGAATCCAGTCTTTCTCAGTTGCAAGGCCAGTTGTCTACCAAAGATTCTACTATAAATGTTAAATAAAGACTTACCTCGACAGAGATCATTATCATTGATAACATCTCTTACCACCAGTAGTTTGAGCATTATTATAATCCATTTTAAAGATGAAGACATCTGGACTTCGGCAGGCTGAGTGCTTTACCCAAAGTCACATGGCTGGTAATTTGTACCAAGACCCATACTCAGGGCTTCGGATTCAAACCCCCTCCATCACCATAGCTCCATTTACATCCTAACAGTGGGCCACCTGAGCTAGGCCATATCAACATTAACAGGCTTTAGATCTAGGAAAGACCTTAGAGATTCTCTTGTTTTGCAGATACATGGCTCAGAGAGATTAAGGAATTTACCAAAGATCTCACAGCTCCCTAGGGACTAGCAGGATGAGTATTAGGGCCCTTAATTAAGATAATCATTATTTTTCTCCCCAAGTATTCCAATTACAGAAAGGAAGACTCTGAAGTTGAAATATTTTTAAGCGACCTTCCCTGTGATATACAGAGCAACGAGGTGGTACAGTGGATAGAGTACAGGATCAGGGCCTTCTTGAGTTCAAATCTAACCTCAGACACTTGTATGACCCTGGGCAAGTCACCTAACCCTGATTGTCTCAGTTTCCTCATCTGTCAAATAAGCTGAAGATAGAAATGGCAAAGAACTTTAGTGACTTACCAAGAAAACCCCCAATGGGGTCACAAAGAATCGAATACAAACACACACACACACACACACACACACACACACACACACACACAGAATCTAATATGAGCACAATAAAGTGACACAGCTCTTAAGTAACCACACCAGGACTCAAACTCAGATCCTAGATACAAGCTATTCTGTCATGCTATTATATTGCTACTTTTTATTCCATGATATTTCCCTTCTTCTGCCTAACTTTCCATTCTGATGTAACATAGCAGTCCAATAAATATTTCTTGAATTTTAAAATGGATTTGAAGGGAATTGATTGCTGATTCTTGATGTGTAGGCTTGCCTTACTGTCTGTTGATGTCATACTAGCCCTGGGGACTTTTGGATTCTCCCAGATGCAGCTCCCAGGCCTAATTAGCTGCTCTTACATTGGTGCCCCGACAATAATAAAAGCCAAAAATCCTCAGCACTGGAAAAGATTTAAGAACTCTGATCAATGCAATGACCAATCATGATAATGTTACTCACTTCCTGACAGAGAGATGGACACGAGGAACAGATACCTTTCTGGACATGGACAATTAGGAATTTATTTTGCTTGACCATATGTATTTCTTTCTTTCTTCCTTTCCTTTCCTTTTTTCTTTTTTTTTCTTTCCTTTTTTCCTTTTCCTTTCCTTTCCTTTCCTTTCCTTTTCTTCCTTCCTTCCTTCCTTCCTTCCTTCCTTCCTTCCTTCCTTCCTT
>JAJPUD010000969.1:405485-423409 GCA_023553655.1 Myrmecobius fasciatus
CTTCCTTCCTTCCTTCCTTCCTTCCTTCCTTCCTTCCTTCCTTCCTTTCTTCCTTTGTCAATTAGAAGTATATGTGAGAGGGAGAGAAAATAAATGTTTGTTCATTTTTTAAAAATAAAATTAAGTAAAAGTTACATGAAAAAAGTATCCAGAGCCCTAGTCTATGACAAATGGCCCACCCTATGCTTAAAGATCTGCAGTGAGTATGAAATCACTGCCTCCTGAGGTAGCCCATTTCTACTTCAGGATAGCTCAGCTTTCACCTATCACTTCTATTTCTGTATTTCTGGGGACAAGTAGAAATCTAATGGGGGATCCAGTCATTCAGTCCTGAAAGACAGCTTTCACCTTAACCCTACCAGTCTCCATCTTTTTTCTCTATTCTGCAACAGTTAAAACAAGCTAGTTTCTTCAAATAGTTCTAAAATTGATCTTGAGACTCTTCACAATGCTAATTGCCATCATCTGGACACTTTTAATTCATCAATGTTCCTTCTAAAATGTGATGCCCAGAACTGAACATAACATACCCAGCATGGTTTGGCAAGAACAGACTATATCCCAGATATCATTTCCTTTGTCCTGGAGGATATGTCAGTCTGAGTTTCATCTGATATCACATTAGCTCTTTTGGTTGCTGTTATACATTATTGATTCATATTGAGCTTTCAGCCCAAACCCTCATATCTTTTTCAGCTGAAGTGCTGTACAGCTATATCTAAAGTATTTCTGCAGTTGATTTTTAATCCAAGCATCAGACTTTATATTATCTATATTAAATTTTTTGTTACATTTGGACTAATATTCTCTAAAGATCTTTTTTTGTATAATAACTCTGTCATCAAAAATATTAGACATCCTTTCGATCTTTTTGTCATCTACAAAAATGTTAGAATACAGAGCCATAGTCTGCTAAGGACTGTCTTTTACATTGATGTTGAACCATTATCAGTAACTAATTTTTCTTGGTTTAAGTCATTCATCTTGTACTGTATTCACTTAACTAAACTTAACAAATCGTCCATCACTCCAAGAGAGAATGTCAAATGATTTTCAAAGGCAATTTCCAAAGTCCGGCTCACCAGTCACATAAAGCTGCTTACAGTCCAAGCCTCCTTCAAGACATTCTAAATAAAGAACTTTTTGTTCAAAAGCCCTCATGATAAATGTAACATCTTTGTGAAGAGAAACAAAAATTCAGATAAACAGTTAAAAACTGAAACAAATGGATTTTTTTTTTGACATGGCATTATTAGTGATAAAATACATTGACTGAACTTGGAAGTCACTGAACTTGGGTACATGTCCCAACTCTACCACTGACTAATTGTACAAAATTGGGTCAATCCCTCAGTGTCCTCATCTATAAAGCAGGGGAAATAATTCTCATAGTATTAATCTCACATACTTATGATGAAAGCCTTTTGTGAACTGTAAAACTCTTTATAAATGTTAAGTTTTATCATTATTATAGTTTCGCATATATTGTAATTGTCTTGGTTGTCTGGAAAGTCACATGATCCCAAGCTCCAAAGGCTTTTGGCCCTAATTAGAAACTTGATCAAAGCTTTGAGAAACAAGCTAAGAAAGGAATGCTAAGAAAAGAATACTTTCCACCCATCTAAGACCAAAAAAACTGGTTCGTAGGAAAAAATAGTTTATTAAATAGAGAAAGAGAATCAATCCATTTTATATTCTGACTTGTTATGTTGGTTAAGTCAGCTTTCTTAACCATTCTGTTATCCACTTCACCCCCATCTACAAAGTTGGAACAGCAGATAACTAGATGTAAATTAATGTTTGGAAAGAGTTATTTACAGATTTGATACTGGAGCATGTTTTATAGGTGATGCTTTGTTACTAAATTACCAGTACTTCTAGCACATTCTTGACCAGCAGTGTCATACTTAAATAGAAATAGGAGCCATTGAACTCTACATAAGGATCTGTATGGATGCATATTGACTTAGAAAACCATGTATTAATATGTATATGTGTATAATATTATAATATTAATATTATGTTTTGTTTTATTGTTTCTTTATTTTGTTAAGTGTTTCCCAATGAAATTTTAAAACTGGTTTGTGCCATACTGGGAAGTGTTTTTGGCTGCATGTTTGGCACTTCTGTTTTGAACAATCTCTAATAGATTAAGCTATTAATTATCTTCACCCACCATTTTCATCATGTCCCTCTCCTCCTGGAATATAGTAATGGATGTTATCCACTGTATAAAATTCAACCTGCCACCTGACCTTTAGGATTTTCATCAATTGCTTTCTAATTCTACCTGACACCATTCCTAATTTGGTACTAACCTCATTTATTGTTATTTTCCGACATGGTGGCTTGACTTTGGCCAAATAATTTTTATCTTTGATTCATGAAGAATGTGTGTGTGTGTGTGTGTGTGTGTGTGTGTATGTCTGTGTACGTATATTCTTCATTTCCATTTCTGAGCCTTTGTAGATCAATAGATTGATCCAAAAACATTTATTATAGACCAATGATCTTCTAAATATTGGGTATACAGATTAAACAGTCCCTTCTTCAGGTAGCTTACATTCTATTGGGGGAAGAAACATGTATTTGTCAGTCAATAAACATTTATAAAGCACCAAATATGCACACATATGCACTAAATATATGTGATCTGGAATGTGGAAGTTAAACATATATATATGTATATATATAATATAGATAGAGATATACACACATATATGTGTATGCATATATGTACCTCCTCCACTCCAGTCCATAGGTCTCTAGTACATGAGTATGTGTGTACATGTGTCCATGCATACACACACAAACACACACACACAAATAAATACAATGCAATTTGAGATGTATCACTAATAATCTGAGGAACCAAGAAAGCCTTCTTATGAAAAGTAGCATTTGAGCTTAGCTTTGAAGAAGCTAGGGAATTCTGAGAGTTAGAGGTTAGGAAGGAGTACATTTATGCATGGAAGAAAGCTTATGCAAAGGCAAGAAGAGATGTTTGTCTGGGATGCCTCCCCCCAGACCTGCAGGTTGAATCCTTCTTCTGCTACCAACTCCATGATCTAGGAAATGTCACTTCATCTCTTGGATTTGAGGTTGAAGATCTATTCTCTTCATAAATCCTATGACCCCCTTGTGCCTTATTTAAATCACACTGTGTTTAGGAAGCATTCTGTGACTAATGACTGTATAACAGATTCTTAAATTTGAATGATTTGTATGTCACCTCATCTTCCTCCTCATGCTGGCAGCTAGAAATGAAGAGCAAAGATAAAGAAAAAGCAAAAGAGAAGGCTAGAATCTGAATAATGCACAAAATGAATCACTACCCCTTGATGATCATATATTGACTTCAACATTCTTCCAAGAATATTAAGAAATGAGAAAAACTGTAATTGGCTCCCCCTGTCTCAACCCACAATTCCTCTTCTGTAAAGCTCCTGTCCTGCCAGCCTCAGTATAATCTCATCCGTACATTCTTTGGCAGACTCAGGATGAAAGTGTTAGGCAACAGCTGTAACAGCTGTAGTATCCTAGGTTCTGCTCAAGGCAGACTGAAAATGAGTCTCGTGATTTTTCAGCTGAGCCTGAACTTTCTCTAAGAGAGAAATCAGGCGCAGCAGCTAATCTCTCCTGTGACATTCCAGCCCCAGTTGCTCAGGTAAAGGCACTGGAGAAACCCTGTGGTTTTTCCTTTCAACTTAAAAAGTTATTCTCTTCTGCCTGGAAGAGGCCTTTGAACAATTTGATCTTTCTTCCGTTAGCAGTTAGTTTTCTGTCCTGCAAGAAGGCTATTTTTATGATCCAACTAGAAATAGAAAAGCAATCCATTGTACTCAGAAGAGATGCCATTTTCTGCTATTAAAAATAGTTTTAAAAACCAGTTACCAGCTCCTAACATTGGTCTGTGCATTGAACTAAGAGAAGAAAAAAGGAGAAGGGCGCAGGGCAGATGTTAAAGGTCTTTATTTAACATTCAAACTATCATTTGGTTTTCATAAAATGATTTTTCAAAAGCTGTTCTTTGACTTGGGTGTGAGCTGAATTGCTCTTTAGGATTCAAGCCCCAGCAGTGTCTCTACTGGGCCTATATCCCAAAGAGATTTTAAAGGAGGGAAAGGGACCCACATGTGCAAAAATGTTTGTGGCAGCCCTTTTTGTAGAGGCAAGAAACTGGAAATTGAAAGGATGCCCATCAATTGGAGAATGGCTGAATAAATTAGGGTATATGAATGTTATGGAATATTATTGTTCTGTAAGAAACGACCAACAGGAGGATTTCAGAGAGGCCTGGAGAGACTTGCATGAACTGATGCTGTGTGAAATCAGCAGAACCAGGAGAACATTATACACAGCAACAAGACTATACGATGATCAATTTTCATGGACATGGTTCTCCTCAACAATGATGTGATTCAAACCAGTTGTTCATCGATGAAGATAGTCATATACATCCAGAGAGAGGCCTGTGGGAACCGAGTGTGAACCACAACACAGCATTTTAACACTTTCTGTGAATATTTCCATGCATTTTATTTTCCTTCTTAGGTTGTTTTTTCTTCTTCTCTTTCTAGATCTGATGTTTCTTGTGCAGTAAGATAACTGTATAGATATGTATACATGTATTGTATTTGTCATATAATTTATCCTATTTAGCATGTATTAGATTACCTGTCATCTAGGGGTGGGGGTGGGGGGAAGGAGGGGAAAAGCTTGGGAAAAAAAGTTTTTGCAAAGGTCAATGTAGAAAAATCACTCATATGTTTTGTAAATAAAAAGCTTTATTAAAAAATAAGTTTATTGGAAAGACTTGCAAAAATAATGAAGATTGAAATGAGCAAAAACCAAGAAAACATTGTATAAAGTAACAGCAATGTTATTCAAAGAATAAATGTGAATTACTAAGTTATCAACTACAAAACACCTATGAAAGAAGTTGTCATCCACTTTCAGAGAAACCACTGATAAATAAAAGTATATATAATATAGTTAAAAAAAAGAGTCAAGCCAAGGCAACTTACAAAAATTAAACATGTAAAAACTGTAGTCTATATTTCTGGAACTCATCTCATCAAATGTAAGCTATTATTGTTATGGCCAGCTGGTTTCAATTACCACCGTGTAAAAATCTTCAGGACCCCTCTCTTAAGACAACCCACCACCATTTAAAACTGATCACACTAGCACATCAGTGTAAGGCACAGCATAACGATTAAGGGCTATTCCCTGGTGTGAACTTAATGAATCAAATTCTATCCTTCCCTCTGGTTTATGTCAAAATCAAAGCTCATTATCTTTGAACCTAAACATCCTTCCCAAATTCTAATAGGACTAAGGCTTACCAGGTCAATTTGAGAAGGTAAAAATCTGAGGGAAGAAGAGAATAGTGATGGTGGCAGCAGGAGAGAACAAAAGGAATGGCAAAGCAAATAAACCAAACAATGATCTTGAATGGATGCATGGTTTTAAATCAAATTTAAAGGTAAAGGGAATTCAGCATGTAGCATGGCTGTCTCCATAATGTCTGTCATGTGTAGCTCCCAGGTTGGCCAAAAAAGGTATCTCTAGTATTTCCTATTCCTGCCTTTTTCCAGGCAGCTAGGTAGCCTAATGGATAAAGTGCTAAATCTGGAGTCAAGAAGACTCATTTTCATGAATTCAAAATCAGACTCAGATACTTAATAGCTGTATGACCCCAGGCAAATGACTTAATCCTGTTTGCCTCAGTTTCCTCATTTGTAAAGTATACTGGAGAAGAAAATGGCAGATCACTCCAGTATCCTTGCCAACAAAACCCACAAAAAGGATTATGAAGAGTTAGACACACTAGAAAACAACTAAAAAAACCAACAACAAAATTCTCCAAGGGAGACTTTGATTCCTGCCAGGAACTTTTTGTAGCTCACAACACCCCAAGTACAGCCTAAACCAGGTCAAAATGTACTTGGGAACTATTTAACAAAATAAATAAACATACAATAAAACATAGATAATTTTAATATTGGTTTTCTAAGTCAATATATACTCAATGGGTTCCTTATGTATAGTCCAGTGGCCTCTCTTTTTTATGTGTTTGATAGCACTGGTCTAGGGGATATAGTTTTTAGGTTCAAGCTAAACTTCTGGTTCCACAGTGAACACACATAGAAAGTAGCAAATAAATATATTTATCCAAATCATTAGCAAAACTGAAATCAGAGAAAATGTACACACACACACACACACACACACACACACACACACACACACACACCAGAAAATACAATAAGTAGTTTTTTCATTGGGAATAAAATATCTCATTCAATCAATAATGAGAATTCTAGATCTCATCCAAAAGGGAAAATTCCTTAATCTTTAGTGTAGCAAGCTAAGAAGAAGGACATGCTCAAAATTCTACCTGTTGGCTTCTTCCCAAAATCTTTCTCTCCCTTGAGGAGACATCCTGAATACAGGGGATGTCTATTCTAGTGAAGATCCAGCAAAAGAGATTGAGGAGAAGCTGTCAGAGAAATAGAAGAACCAAGAAAAAAACTGTCATTGAAGCAAAGGGGAAAATGCTCCAGAGGAGGCTTTAAGAAGGATATTTCTCATGTTGTCTGTATTCTTATTCACTGACTCTTTTTCTACTACTTACATATATGCCCAAGTTTCTCCTGTCTTTTTTTAAAGTTTCATGTTATCATATCATTTCCTTAAGCTATGGACGTTTATATCATCATTCTTTATGGGCCAAAGTCATAGAAAAGATTTTCTAGTCTCCTTGCCTTCAATTCCTCACTTAGAACTCAGTCCTCAGCCTCTTGCATGTTGGTTACCAACTCCAAACACTTAACAAATTATTCTCTTCAAGGTTACCAGTGATTCATTAATTGAAAAAGACAGAAGTTCTTTCTTCTTTCATTCTCATCTCATTTAACTGCTTTGCATTTTTGACACTATCAACTACATTCTTCTCCTGGATGCCCTCTCTTTCCTTAGCTTCTGTGATAATGTTATCTCTTGCTCTCCTCCTTGTTTCTTTTGCTCAATCACCTTCCTAACCACCATTAAAATCAAACATCCCCACAGATTCTGTCCTGGGCACTTTCTCTCTATATTCACTATATTTTGGGAAGGATTCTTTTGGAATAGGTAACTACTGAGGATACTTCTGATTCCAAAAGTCTGTGATTCTGTAATACTTGTATATAACATTTATATAAGCATAATAAAAACTTTTTAAAGGCAAGGATCATTTTATTTTTCATTTTGGTACCTCTAGTCCCTAACACAATGCTTTACATTTAGTACTTGCTTGATAAGTGTTTGTTGAATTAAATTAAAAGATACTAAAGAATCCTTACCTCACCCCCCACCCTTTTAAAAACATATTATACTTTAGATAGAATGAAATAGAAAATATGAAAGGAAAAAAATTCATTGACAGCTAAAATTGTAGTTGAAATTGTTTGTGATGTAAATACAGAATTGCTTAAAATAAACAAGAGACAAGTTCTAGAGAAGTGCCTGAGACCAATAATGGTAAACAGGCAAGGAACAGCTGCAATTCATTAAAAGTGACAGTATTGACCTTTGCTGAGGTGTAGCCCCTCAAACATTCAACCATTAGTATGGAAAGAGCAAAGAAAAGGGACCAAGAATTTGCATGATCCCCAAGGACAGGAAAAAGGTGTGAGAGAAAACAAGTATGAGTCCTTCAGATCATTTTTCATGTTGAAGTTGAGATCAAAGGAAAATCCATGAAGTTATACAGACTTGCAAGCTGAACTTTCTCTGTGTGGTCACATTTGATTTGAGTATCACACAGCATGCAACAGTCTGGTAAAAATACATGGGGCAATAATGCAGGAACAAAGCTCACCATCCCTGCTAACCCTGCTGGGATACTTGGAGCCAACTATGGATGAAAGATTAAAGATCAAAGTGGATAATTTATTTAGATTTCAAAATAGATTCTAAAGATGGAAAAATCCCATGAAGTTGACCAACAAAGAGAGGGACACCTGTCTTTTAAAACCTATGAAAATGAACAAAACCCCCTCATTTATGCAGAATCCAAAAAAGAAGAAAATTATAATGCTTTTTATAGCTATAGCTATAACTATGTAATTGTTTTAGCTTACAGCTATGATTTTATAAAGCCAAAATGCTTTCTATATTGCTATTCCAAAGAAACTGTTGTTTATCACATTAACCATAGAAAGGAAATGTGGTATAGTTGATAGAATGCTGTCCAGGGAAATAGGAATGCCTCAGTTCAAATCCTGTCCACAGTCACAGAACTAGTAAGTATTAGTGCTATTCCTTATCCTGCAAATGGAGAAAATAATACCTACAGATATCATGGGGTTGTTGTGAAGATCAAATGAGACATATATGTAAAATGGTTTATAAGCCATAAAATAGTCTATGAGCATATTATTATTATCAAAAGATAAATTATCAATTAAATTATGCTCTTTTTAATGTCATTGTCAAGAGTATTTTATTATATTTCTATTTTGTGAAAATGTAGCAACCTATGAAGAGTTTTTGTTCTTGTTGTTCAGTCATTTTCAGTCAAGTCTGATTCTTGTGTCCCCATTTGGGGTATTCTTTGCAGAGATACTGCCATTTCCTTCTCCAGCTCATTTACAGATGAGGAAACTGAGACACACATAAGACTACACAACTAATAAATGTTTGAGATGAATCTTTCTAATTCTAGACCCAGCATTCTATTCACTGAACCTCCCAGCTGCTCATGTATAGTTTAAATAATAAAATAATAAGAGTATTTATATAGCATATACTATATGTGAGGCACAGTGCTAAGCTCTTTATAATTATTATCTCATTTGATCCTCACAACAACCTTGAGAGGGAGGTACTATTATTACCCCTATTTTCCAGATGAGGAAACTGAGGCAAACACAAGCTAAGTGATTTGCCTAAGGTCACACAGTCAGTAAATATCAGAGGCTGGATTTGAACATCCTGCCTCCAGGCCTGGCACTGTATCCACTGTGCCACCTACCTGCCCCAGGGTTACATGATAACATTGTAGATTAACCTGAATATTATACTCTCTATTTTGGATCATTGGAAGATTATTTTAAAAACATGTAATTTCTTTTGTGTTAAGGGACCAATAGTAACATACCATCTTTCCTTTATGAAACCCCATCAAAGGAATACATGATTAGGTGGTTTTTGTTTTGTTTTGTTTTAGTTTATCTCTACTTTTAGAAAAAAACACAAAATTCAATCTCTATCCTTAAGGAGAAGTTTAGGCGAAGATCATAGGATTTCAAATTTAGAGATCATAAAGGAGAGACTTTAGGGATTATCTATTCAACCTTCACATTTTACAAATAAGGAAATTAAAGCCCCTAGAAACTAAGTGACTTTCTCAATATAATCAGGAAATGGGCCCATTCTCCATAGCACTTGCAAATCAAGTCATAGACAAGTTACAATCTTCCTTGGTAAAGAACATTTCCAGATCTGGATTTTCCCACAGTGACAAAATTATGGATTCTTTGTGTATTTATATGTACAAGGTACAAAACTGGGACTGCAAATGTAAAGAACAATAGTTCACATACATAGAACTATAAGATTAGCCTAGCACTTTCCTAGAGACAATTCAATGAAATAGGCTGTAAAAACATTATTGTCCCCATTTGAGAGATTGAGAAAACTAATATACAGAGAGAGTAAGGTATTTCCAGGCTCACATAGGAAAAGGGGAAGGAAACAAGTATTTATTAAGTGCCTACTTCGTGCCAGACACTGTGTTGAGTGTTTTACAAATATAATCTCTTTTGATCTTCACGACATCCCTTTGAGGTAGATGCCTGATATTATTATCCCCGTTTACAGATGAGGAAACTGAGGCAGACAGAGATTTAAGTGATTTGTCTCACATAGCTAGTGTGTGAGAGACTCAATTTAAAGTTAAGTCTTCCAAAAGTCAGAACCAGCTTTCCAACTAGCTGTGCCACTAGCTGATAGAAAGTATCCCAGTTAGGACTCATATATAGTTTTTCTGACTTTGTGGTCAGTGATTTTTCTATTGTACTATGCTAATTATCTAGGAGAATTGTATCTTACTACTGTAGGATGTAGAAAAAAAGACTGCCTCTGGAAATCATAGGCTCTGGGTTCAAATTCCTTATCTGATATTTATTACCTTATTGTTTTTATAACTTATTGGTTAGGTCACTTAATCTCACTGAGCTCTCTAAGAGCAATGAACTAGATGGTTTCTCAGGCCCCTTCCAGCTCTAAAACTATAATTCTTCACCAGATACAGACTTGGTTTATGAGTATTATAGAGATGAATTTATTGCATGGGGATCATTTTTCTCACTTGTAAAATAAGAAAGTTGGATTAGGAATTTAAAATCCAGGCTATTCCATTCTCCAATTGGTCAAAAGATATAAACAATTATCAAATGAAGAAATTAAAGCCATTCCTAGTTATATGAAAAAATGTTCTAAATCACTACTGATTAGAAAAATGCAAATTAAGACAACTCTGAGGTACCACCTCTCAAATTAGCTAAAATGACAGGAAAGGATAAGAATAAATGTTGGAGGGAATGTGGGAAAATTAGGACACTAATACATTGTTGGTGGAGTTGTGAACTGACCCAACCATTCTAGAGAGCAATTTGGAACTATGTGCAAAAGGTCATCAAACTCCAGCAGCACCTCTATTGGATCTGTATTCCAAAGAAATCATAAAAAGGTGAAAAAATGTGCAAAAAAATGTGTAGCAGCCCTTTTTGTAGTGACAAGGAACTGGAATGAGTGGATGCCCATCAGTTGGGGAATGGCTGAATAAGTTATGGTATATGAATGTAATGGAATATTATTGTTCTATAAGAAAAGATCAGCAGGATGATTTCAGAAAGGTATGGAGGCTAAATGAAGTAAATAGAACCAAGAGAACATTGTACGCATAAACAACAAGATTATATGATGATCTACTGTGATGGACTTGGCTCTTTTCAACAATGAGGTGATTCAAGACAATTCTAATAGACTTGTGATGGAGAGAGCCAATTGCATCCAGAGAGAGGACTATGAGAACTGAATGTGGATCACAACATAGTATTTTCATCCTTTTGTTGTGGTGGTGATTTGCTTGCTTGTTTTTTTCTTTCTCTTTTTTTACTCCTTTTGGATCCAATTTTTCTTGTGCAGCATGATAAATGTGGAAATATGTGTATAAGAATTGCACATGTTTAGCCTATAATGGATTACTTGCTATCTAGGGGAAGAGAGAGAAGAGGAGAGTGAGAGAAAAATTTGGAACACAGAGTTTTGCAAGAGTGAATGTTAAAAACTATCTTTGCATGTATTTTTAAAAATAAGAGGCTATTATAAAAAAAATCCAGGTTACCTTTTATAAGCTATATTTTCATGGAGGATAAAAATGAATATAGTTTGAAATCATATTCATTATGAGCTCAGGATTAATTGCAATAGAGGAAGAGGAGGAAGTGAACTTTTTTTTTTAATAGGGGAGATGATGAGGCTTATGGAAATACTTTAGATTATAGATGCAGATAAAAGGTGCTACTCCTTCCAAAGATATGAACTGAAACAGAGACAAATGTGAATGAGAATGTGTTTTAAAAATTCATTGCAATTCCAACTTGTACTATCTCCCATTTTGATTATTCATTTTGAATTCTGTGAAGAATGTGAAGAATAGCAGACTTTTAGTCTTACGCACACCATTCTTTATCATGTGGGAAACATCTGCATTACCATTTGTGAATCCTATGACTTTTGCTATTATTATTTCACTCGAGTCTAATTCTCCATGACCCATTTGGGGTTTTCTTGACAAAGCTACAGGAGAGGTTTGTTATTTTCTTCTCCAGCTCATTTTACAAATGAGAAAATTGAAGCAAACAAAATTAAGGGACTTGCCCAGAATCATATATCTAGTAAGTATCTAAGGGAAGATTTGAACTCATGTTCTCCTGGCTCCAAGTTTGGTGCTCTATCCACTGTACCACTTAGCTGCCCAATCCTGTGGCCACTGTATTTTATTATGATTATTTGTGTTGGATTTTGCCCATGTGATACATGTATGTGTATGTGGGGGAGGGGCAAAGTGACATAAAAAAATCACAATATAGTCAAAAATAGGAGATTAGACTCAATGATCTCTAAATTCTTTTCCTCCCCAGACATTCTATAGCTCTATGATTCCATTCTCTTCTTAAGCCATTAAGAAGAATGCAATTTCCCATGATTAAGCACATTGACATAATGAGTTAAATAGGCTTTTGTGGGTTAGCTCAGGGACTCAACCACTATTTATAACTCACTTCTATGGGAAAATGTTTCCAGGTTCTACAGAAACAACTTTCTAAATTCACACTATTTTAGCAACCCAACCAATAGGGTGAAGTTTCTGGGAAGATACAACATACACAGTAAACAAGTAAAGAACAAGAAATGGCCATGTAATTAAGCATTAAGTTGCAAAAAGCATTCCTCTTAGGTGGACTCTATAACATTTTTTCAAGCATAAAGAGAAGGAAAAACCTGGTAGAACACAAGCCATCTATAAGCTGGAGACTAACTTCAATACTATACCTTTGGTTATAGTTTTGTTTTTATGCAATTAAAAATGGCAAAAAGGAAATAATTTCTCCAGCTTTGCTTTGTTACTTCCAATGTCAAACCCTCAGTCTTTTATAAGATTAAAAGGGAAACAGTATGGTATTTTAAAGTCACACATAGAAGAAATTAAAGCCATTAGCTAAATGAACTCCAAATCTTTAGGAATCCTTTCCTTTCCCTCAAGATGGCAATGACCTATCTGTATTCTCTTCCCCTCCCTTTGGATCTCGCTTAACACTTTGTACCTTCTGGTGTCCTTAAATATTCAATATTGTAATTGTCTCTGGCACTTTGGCTTATTGACTAGAAAGCTAAGCTAACCCACAAAGATCTGGATTCAAATATTGCCTCTAATATATATTGGCTCTGTGATTCTGGCAATTAACTTGTTTGTGCTCTATGTAACCCCTAAGACTGTAAATTGCAGAAAAGTTATTGACTTGCCATTCAGAGAACAAATTTCTTCATCCCAAGAAGGAGTTCTCTAACCAGGGAAATCATGGGTTCATTTTCCCACCATTGGGCACATGGCTCAAATTCCCCAATGGTGAAAAAATGCCATTTCTGAATCTCTTTATTTTGACAAGGTGACTCAGAAAATTTGAGTTTTCCTCAAGCTTTTTCATTGAAATAAAAAAAAAAGGGCTGGGGAGGCTGCAGAAATCCTTACAAGAAGATAATATAACAATATGAGGTAACCAACCGTTCAAGGTCACACTATGAGAAAGCAGATGGTTTAAAACCTAGCTATACTTTGGAGTCAATTGACTCAAATTCCTGCTCTCTTTCCACTCCTCTACAACCTCAAATTCTCATTTCTGCCTTTAGGTATATTCCCTCATTTTGTGTCCATTTCCTTTTCTACACTAGGCCTCCTTTGGACTTCTTTTCATCCTTTCCAATTGCCCTTCTTATTATAAATATTTGCCCCTTAATAAAGTTGGTCTATATTATCTTTTTTTCTTCTGTCTCTGCCTTGTTATGTGTTCCATGTTTCCCTCTACAGAATCTTGGAATCCCATTTCAGAGTCAATCTGTATTTAAGACACTGAGCCACAGTCTATCTACCATTCCTAGCTCATTTATAAAAGGAGAGGGTTAGACTATATGATTCCTAAGGCATCTTCTAACTAAAAACCCAATGATCCTTTACCTCCTGAAACAGAACTTACACCAAGTAGATGGCATAGTGTATAGACTGCTGGATCTGGACTCAGGAAGACCTTAGTTCAAATCCAGCCTCAAACTCTTAACAGCTATGTGACTGGGTAAGTCATTAAAGTCTCTCTGCCTCAGTTTCCTCAACTGTAAAATGGGAATAATAATAACATCTACCTCCCAGAGTGGTTGTGAGGATCAAATAAGATAATTTGTAAAGCACAAAGTAGGCACTTAATAAACACTTATTCTCTTTCTTTTTCCTTCCCCCTTTAAATCCCTTTAAATTTAGTGTCCCAATTTTGGGGAAGACAGGCACATCAATGCCCTGTTGATAGAACTATGATTGGTCCAGTCATTCTGGAACGCAATTTTAAAATGTGCCCAAAAAACAAAAATCACTAAACTTTGTCTTTGATCTTTCAAACATTCTGAACTTTGATGACTTAGGAAGAAAAAGTGATGTTGATGACTTTGTACATATCTGCTTCACTTAAATCCAATTCACAAGAGTCAAATTGGACATAATCCTTGATGTCCTCTTCAAAAAAATAATACTACTACAAAGCTTATATCCACAAAAAGAGCAAAGCAAATTGAAAAGGGCTCATATATACAAAAATATTTATTGAATTTTTTTTATAGTAAAAAACTAGAAACCAGGGAAATAGCCACCTATTAGAGAATAGCCCAACAAATTATGGCATATAAATTTAATGTTTTACTATGCCATAAGAAATAACAAAATAGAAATTGGAATTCAGAGGAAATTGGGAAGCCTTCTATGATCTGATGGCAGAGTGAAGTAAGTAGACCACATGAATTTATGTGAGAATGCTTTATAAGAGAAAACAATTTTGAAAGACTTTATAATTCTGATTAATATAATGCCACTAAAAACTTGAAAATAAAGTATACTATCCACCTTCTGCCAGAATAGTGATGGACTTAAAAACACAGATTGGATTTTAAAATGGAAATATGTGAACCATGAAATTTTTTAATATAGCCACTGTGAGGATTTGTTTTGCTTGACTATGGCTGATATATCAGTTATGAAACAGTTATAACAATAAATATCATCCATTTCTCTAGCTAACATTACAAATGTATATTCCAAAAGATTTATTGAGAATCAATTAATTTGATGGAAGTTTTGATTAATATCCTACCATGAAAGTCACAAATACCTTTGTCCTAACACTAAATTATATTTTTGAAGTTATGTTTTTGTCTGTTAAAAGAAGGTTTGATTGTAAAATTCATGGCTAGGTTAGAAAGAAAAGACAGAAATGGAAGAGAATGAAAAAAATTTTAAATTTACAGCAAAGTTCCTTCAAATTAAAGATGATTTAGCTTTCCAAAAGTATTCTTAAAAGGGTTAATCATAGGGGCATTTTTGTTTGCTTGAATTTCTAGATTAACTGAGTGACATAATGAATGACCTTTATAAAGTAGAAAGGCACAATATCTCATATTTTTTCTCAAGTGTGCTGGTCTTCTAATTATCTTCTAGTTGCAACTACATTCTCATGCCTTGCATATCCACAGCACTCGTCATGTAGTTTATATTTTAGTGGTCAGTGGGTTAGGTTTTTGTTTGTTTGTTTTTACTAAAGTCATGTATTGAGGAATGGGAAAAGCTCAGTAAATGGGATCCACAGTAAAACTTCAATTAAACAAAATTTGAATAACCAGAAACATCAAATAACCAGGTCCTCCTCCTTCCCTTACTCTGCACCAGCCTCATCATATATTCAGCACTCCACTCCTAAGAGAAAATAAAAAATTCACAAATAGAAAATATCAAGAGTTTAATAAAATAAAACAAAATAACACAACTCACAACATATGTTTTATCAGTCAGTCAGCATTTTTAAATGGGATTTCTGCATGTCAGACACTGTGCTAAGTGCTGGGGACATAAGGAAAGGCAAAAACAGCCCATATTCTCCAGAAGCTCAAGTTCTAATGGCAGGGAGGGAACCAACATAAAAGTCACAAGGAACATACAAGGTATACACAGAGTAGATGAAAAATAATCTCAGAGAAGAAAGTATTAGCAGCCTAAGGGACAGAGGGGGAGATTATGAAAGGCCTCCTGCAGAAGGTGGGATTTGAACTGTATTTTGAAGGAAGCCAGGGAAACTAAAGAGGCAGAGGTGAAGACAGAGAGCCTTCTAGATTTAGGGCATAGCCATTATAAAGATATGGGGGCAGGAGATGAGCTGTTGTGTTTGAAGAATAGCAAGAAGGCTAAGGCAACTGAGTAATAGAGTGTGTGGGAAGGAGTCAAGTATTATAATGGAAAGATAGGGAGACATCAGGTAAGGAAGAGTTTTTGATGGTTGTTCAGTGGGTCTAACTCTTGGTGACCCTGTGTGCCATACTGCTCACAGGGTTTTCTTGGCAAAGATTCCAGATTGTTTTGCCATTTCCTTCTCTACTGAAAAAGACAGAGAAATTGAGTGACTTGCCCAGAGTCACACAGCTACTAAGTTTTGATTTGAACTCAAGTTTTCCTGATTCCATGCCAAAATTTATTCACTGTGCCTCTTGAGATGTCATAAAGAGGAGTTTATATTTGATTCTGAAGGCAATAGAAAGCCAATAAAACTGATGGGGCAGGAGGATGACCTGAGTTGCCATATACTTAAAAAAAATCTAGTGTTGATACTCAGTTGGTCCAAATGCATAAACATTTTTTATCTATACCCACAGTTCTGGATGGTAAGAACTAAGCTACAAAATGACATCCCTAAGGGAATATAAACTCCTCAATCATCAAAGACCAATTAAATTATATTAAACTTAAAGTAATTTTTAAGGAAGGAAAGTCAAAAACCGATTGAAAAAAAAAAGATTTTCAGTAAGAGAAAAAAAAAGAAGCCTCTAAGTCAAATTAACTAGAACATCTCATTCCTTGAATATTACCATTCTGGCTAATTGCAATTTCGTGGTACATTAGAATTCATACCTAACGTGTTTCTTCTTAATAGTTTTTTCCTTGTATTTTGTCAGTAACATTGAAGGCAAACTGAGTAATTTAGGAGAATATTGTAGTGTGAGGAAAAGAAAACTTTTAAGAATCATTTTGACGTAATAAATTGCATTTTTGTACATGAGAGGTAAGATTACAAAATAAGATTTTGGATTTTTTTCGTTAAACAAATATTGCAAAATACATATATGCAAAGGTAAGATAATAAAGTAATGAGGCAAATCTTTTAACAAACATCTGAGGATCCAAAATATGGTAAAAGCAATGAAAAACAATGAAAAGAATCCTGACTTAGGAATCAAAAAATCCAGACTCAATTCCTGGCTCTGTCTTTTATTAACCTGTGTGGCCTCTTAATAAGTCATCTATTTGCTCTGGGCCCCTGTTTCCTCATCTGTAAAATGATAGAGCTGGTCAAGATGACCTGAAAGGCCTCTACTAGTTGGGATGATCCCAAGAAGACTGCCCTCCAGAAGAATCATTTTGCAAAAACAAACACATTATAATATACTCGTCTCAATATTCCATTGCCTGTTTTTAGGGAAGAGGAAATAAGGTGGTGCTGTAGCAAAAGATTAGTGGTACATACAAATGATGTGACTTGGAGTAAATTATCTAAGTCCCTGGACCTCAGCTTTGTCAGCTGTAGAAAAGAGGGAATTGGACTACATGACCTTAAAAGTCTTTGCCAGTTCAAAAATTGTAACCTAATCAGATGGAAGTTTCAGCCTTAACCAAATGAGGCTATATATATGTATGATGTGAAGATGTATATACTTCGCATGCAAATAGCTTTCTCCTGTGATTGCTTTTGGGAGAAAGCTTTGGTCCAACTTTAATTGACTTGAGAAAAGATTAAAAGTAATTAATGCCAAGTGACCACTTTTTCCTCTATCCTCTCCCACTTCCCATGGACTAGAAGCTATGTATGTGTCTAATGAAAAATCTCTGAAAGAACTATTATATCCAATTGTCTCAATTATGCAAAGAGCACAGATATTTTTAGTTGGGGAGGGGTTGAGGGAACACTTCAGAGGGAAAAGCTCAGCTAGTTCTCACCCTTGTCTTCCTAGCTGCCCTGTGTTCTTATGGTGATTTGGCATCCTGGTTTGCGGGGGGGGGGGGGGGG
>JAJPUD010000969.1:423509-523787 GCA_023553655.1 Myrmecobius fasciatus
GGAGGAGGAATGGGAGATTTAGCAAATTGGAGATTTAGGCACTCTCAGAGTGGATTTGTCTGTGCCTCCTTCCACCAGGAGATGAAAATGCCTGCTGGGCTGGGAGATAGGTCATAAGACTTCTAAAGGATTACCTTCAAAAGGGAATCATGAGGTCCAGCTGAACAAAAGAGAGGCTCACATGCTTGTCATATGAAATTCTCTTCTTAAAAGGGGGGAGACCTGATCTCCTTAGGGATTTTTTCACTCACTTCAGCTGGGAGGAGGAAGATGAGAGCCAACTCTCTGAGCTGGGGAATGAAAGATGGGGCAAGGGGCTAAAGCACAAAAGCTTTCCCATGCACATTAACTCTCTCATCAACTTTAAAAAATCAAACTTTCCAACCCCAACCAGGTAAGATTTTTGATGCTGTTGAAAGCTCTTCATTCGGTGACTGCTGCTCTGATTCTTTCTAATCTCTTTACTCTCTAATGTTTCTCCAGCCTATGTAGACAATTTGTAACATTGTAAGCTGCCTCACAATGCCTTTGAAAAATGCAATTGGCAGTGATTTAAAATGACTAATCACTCAAATTGGGTTTGTCCACAGTGGGTGGTAACAAGAAATAACTAAAACTTCAGGACCAAAAAAAATTTTCAAAATGAGTTATTGTATCAGTCTATTTTGCCTAAATATCAGGTTAGGAGCAGTGGTGGCTGGCTAGTAAAGAGAAGGTTCAAGTTCTGTCTGTGACATATTACTGGCTGCTGACCCTGAGTGAATCATTTAACTTCTCAAAACCCTTAGTCAATTCTATAAAGGAAGGAAGGGAAGAAGGGAGGGAGGGAGAGAAGGAGGAAAGAAGGGAGGAAGGAAGGAAGGAAAAGGAAGGAAGGAAGGGAGGAAGGGAAGGAGAGATGGAGGAAAGGAAGAAAAAAAGAAAAGTGTGAAGAAAGAGAGAAAAAAGAAGAAAACAAGAAAGAGAGAAAGGGGAAAGAGAGGGGGGAGAAAGGAGAGGGGGAAAGGAGGAAGAGATGGAGAGAGGAAAAGGAGGAAGAGATGGAGAGAAGGGAAAGGGAGAGAGAAAAAAAGAGAGAGGGAGAGAAGAAAGGGAGGTCAAAGTCCTCTCAAACTAACTTTTCCTTTGTGACTGTCACTTTACTAATCATATAGACAATTATTGTTTTTTAAGTATAATTAATTAGGGAGCTTTAACTTTTTAGTTTAGAGAAAGTTCGCTTATTATGGACTTTACTGTTCCTAAATCAAGGTCAATGATATATGTCAAGGTCAAAATTCTTCTTATCCAAAGACTAAGTATCCAAAATTACCTTTAACTTTGATAGGCCAGGCAGCACACCTCAACTCAAATGCCTCCAGCCTCCATCTCAAGAAGAGATGGTGCTAGACAGGACCCCCTGACCTAAAGTATCAATCTTACTGCTAGTCATTCTACCATCATCTCTGTTGGTGAGAGCAGAAAAGGAATATGAAAATACAATGGTTATGGATCTGGAATAAAAGAACCTGGGTTCAAATCCTCATTCTATTATAACTTATATGAACACTTGAATATAATTTGTATTGAATCTTATTTATTAGTTTATAAGGAGCTTGTACTAGAAAACCTGCTAGCTCTAAAATTAATGACTCCTGTCATTTTGAAAGCTTCCTTGAGTCTCCTTTGAAACTAAATTATCCCTGACAAGGGGGTCTGGTCTTGATTTCTCATTTTGATGTTTTCCGAGAATAGTGCACCACGGGGCATAGAGGTAAAGAAGGTACAGCAGATAGTGCCTCTTGGTGATTATGAGAGGAATGATCTATTACAGTATATACAAAGACAAACAATGATAATAATAAAAGAAAATAATCTAGAAGCCAAGGGAAATATTTAACTATGAAAAACCCAACAGATGTTGATTAGGTAGTTCCCACAGCTTCCTCAGATTTTACCAAGCACTTCTACCATAAAATTTAGTGGGGGACAGATAGCAGGAAAGAGTTGATGTATCTTGGGTAAACCAATCTGTATGTGGTGGTAGCAGCAAGTTGTAGTAAATAGCCAAGTGGACCTGGAGTCAGAAAGACAGATTCACACCTGCCTCTGACAATCCCTAAGTGGCCCCGGGCATGTCACTTATATTCTATTTCAAGAAGCTCCCTAAGATTTATCTACTAAATGATAAAACAGTTTGAAATCTGCATTGATAGAGGGAGTTCTCATTACTGGAAATTCCTCATGCTATCTCAAATAGTGTATTCTTTATGTATATGCATGTCTTCATATGTGATGATAAAAAAAATAACAAGAAAGAGTTGAGTAAAAAAGAGAAAACTGAACCTTGAAGTCATGGTGCAGTTAGGGGTCCAGTTTTTGGTCTTACGTCTTTCTCCCTTTTTGTTATGATTGTTGTGAGTGCAGATGTTTGCAGGGATCTGCACTAGTCTAGAGCCATGGTTTATGTTGCTCCAGGCCTCACATGGACTGTCCCATCAGCAATGGAAGGAGTAGGTGATAATGAAATGTATGCTCAAATGATGCCTTATCTGAATTTTGCCTATCAAGCTTACTCTCTGCCTCTCATCATCTGGAAGGTAGTAGTAGTGATACTCATAGTAAAGTAAATAATGTGGATTAGCCCCATGCTAACAGAACCTTGAGTGTCTCAAGACACCCTGCCTACATAGACATGATTAACAGTTGTGAACACTAGCAGAAATTGTCATGACTAAGATAAGTAAGGGAAAAGGAAGGGAAAGAAATGGCTCCCCAAACCTTGGTAAAAGCAACTGGGTGAAAAAGAAAAAGCCTGATTTGGATACCATATAATTTTGACAAAAGCTAGTCTTGTAGTCTTGTAATCCTTATAAATATTTCCAGGAAGGTGTGTGTGTGAATGTGTATGTGTGTTTCTGTGCCTGTGTGTGTGTGTTGGGGATAGAGAAATAGATGATAGACCAAGTACTTGATACTTGTATTGTACTATATGTACTGAAGAGAAAAGAGTGAGTTAATTTGAAGACTGTAATAACAGCATTAGAACTTTGGAAAGGCTTAAATTTATTTAATATAATTCATTACACACAGAGTAACAAACTATCCTGTAATGGTTTTAAACATAAGAAAGTTAGTAATTAACCTTTAGTATAAAGTAATTAAGTACCCTTCATAGTGGATTTCAGAGAAAATCAAATTTAAATGGAAATCTTTTCATGTCTTTGCTATGATTGTTTTATATTTGAATTGTTTGGCTTCTAGGCGATAATTAGCAATGTTTGTTTGACTGTTCCTTACAGTCTCATTTATTGTTTTGCTATTTAGCTGAAAAGTAGATGAAATAAAAGATACCTCAGACAGCTTCAAGATTCCTCATCCTGGAAAGAATCTTCCTTCTGAATTAAATAATAATAACAAATCAAATTCTTTGTCTATATGAACATCCTTTTTCTGGTATGATTTTATTTCAGACAATTCTTATTGTTATCAGTTGATGAAATTTAATGAAAATTGTCTTGTAAGATTATTTTGTTGCTGTTTTGACCTCAATTTTAGAATTAGGAAATTGGGGTCCCATATGTCCACACAATTCTGTAAGAAAAGAATAACAAATACTCCTGGATTACTGCGTCCTAAAAGTTAACTGAATATGAAACCCTATCTTTTTTTTTTTCTTTTTTTTTGTCCCACTGATCTAGGAAGCAGCAGACACAGTGATAGTATTAAGCTCACTGGTCAATCAATACCTGTCAAAGCACTTCTTTTTCAGCTTTAAAATTGGGCACAGCAAGTGGTAAATTCCTTGCCACCTGAGCTAGTTAGCATTAGTGGACCTACAGTCGGGGTTCCAGGAAATTGATCATTCTGTCATAGATGTGCATAACATAAAGACCACTTTTCTCAAACTGCCATAGGGAGGAGTAAATGAAAAAATATTCAGTTGTTTTTATTAGCTATCCATGAAGAAAAGAGTAATTTGTAATGTCAGTAATAATTTTTTATAAAAACACCCTGACAAGAAATATGAACTAAATTTATATTTATCAGGGGTTCTTAACTTAGAATCCATGAACATTTAAAAAATGTGTATTTTGATAACTTTATTTCAGTAGAATTGATTTACTTTGTAAAACTATATATTTTATTTATGTATTTAGAAACATTTTGAAAAAGGATTCATAACCTTCACCAGACTGCCAAAGGGGGCTTGATGTAAAAAAGATTTAAAAAACTTGTTCTAAATGCCAATCACTATGGAGACTGAATATGGATTGAAGCATAGTATTTTCACATTTTTGTTTAATTGTTTTTTTTTCTTATGGGCTTTCTTCTGGTCTGATTTTCCTTGCACAACATGAATGTGGAATGGAATATGGAAATATGTTTGAAAGGATTGCACATATCTAACCTATATCAGATTGCTTTCTGTCTTGGGGAGGGGGAAGGTAAGAGAGGGAGGGAGAAAAATTTAGAACATAATGTTATACAAAAAATGAATGTTGAAAACAATTTTTACGTCTTTGGAAAAATAAAATGCTATTAAAAAGGAAAAAAGAAAAGTTGTTCTGTTCAAAAGTTTGTAAAAATGTTAAAATTTGTATTTGCATATAATAGGGGGAAGAAAATTTTATTTAAAAAAAAAAGAACATCACATATTAACATTAAGAAAAAAGAAAAGAAAACTCATTCTTCAGTGACTGCTTTCCAGATGCCCTAAGTGTTCTAACAAATCCCTGGATTCCCATGGGTCCTCACTTTGGTTCTCCTCCTGTACCTGTTATTCCTAGAAATGCTCTGTGTACTATATCACAGTTTCCCACCTGATCTATAGCAAATTCTACCAATCTGCAAAAATGTTTGATCCTAAAGACCCTTCAAACCTCCATACTTGCCTCTTCCTCTGATTCTACTGATTATTTTTCTTGTTTACTCCTTTGTCCATCTCCATTTTCTTCCTCTGATTCCTACTCTCTGATACCTGATATTAACCTCTTAAGCTTTCAAGAACAGGATGAGACTTTAAGTGTGGAAGGAGCTAGCTTAGAAATTTTAGATAAGTAACCTTTGCCATATAATGTTTTGATGAGATTCTTTGTATACATGTCAATATGAAAAAGAAGATGGGCTAATCATGTAGCAAGACCAAAAGCTGACTGATCAGATTGCTACACTTGTATCCTTACCAGGTCAAGAGAGAGCAAGGAAAGCCACAAGAACATTGAGTGGACCCCCTATAACACTAGTGGAAGGGCATGGGCAAGAGCGGCACATGATACAACATACAATTTTACCAATGGAAATGACATTAAAGAAGAGGCATTATTTTTTGTTTTGCTACTGCACCCTAATGGCCATGCAATGTTTTCATCTGAATTGAGGGTTAAACCCTCCATAGGCATTGTTTTCCCCCTCTGGAATGTGAACTCCTTGAAAACAAGGGTTGTCTTACTTTTCTTTTCTTTCTTTCTTTTTCTTTCTTTTTTTTTAGGTTGGAAATGTAGTAATATTTTAATAGGAAAATAGTATCTTGGTATTATTATGAAAATAATTTTCACAATATGGGGTTGTCTTACTTTTCTATTTTTACCCCCAGAGTTTAGTATAATGCTTGGCAAATAGTAAGTGCTCAATGAATGACATTTTTCATTTTGTCTGTGTATCGTCAGGACCTAGTACCATGACCTTCACACTATAGGTATTCAAATGATGTTTATTGGATTAAATTTAATTGAAAGAATCATTTCCTAGAAACCAGAAGCTTCAATACTTTTAAGTAAGTCAGTTAACATCTCTGAGACTCAATTACATCATCTATAAATGAGAATAATTAATAATATACCCTACTTCATAGGGTTATTTAATAGAAAATATAAACACGATATATAGGTAGCGGCTGATGGGAGCATTTTCAAGAAGAGAAGGAGCACAAAGGTTTATCTATTAGTTAGATTGGTTAGTTTACAAAGAATCTTCCTTTGATCTTCTATTACTATGAGTCATAATAAATTGATTTGAACCTCCTAGCAGGTAACCTAGTCACATTTTAATGAAACTTTCTAAAGATGATTTACTAACCCAAAGTCTTAATTCTAACGTTGCAAATTTAGGTGTGATGGCAGATATGGAAGAGAAATTTTTTTGGTCAAAGAAGTCTTTACACATCTTTCAAATCACAACATTAGTGGTCACCAACATTGCCTTTAAGTTTTCCTTAAGCATTGAGCAAAATAGCATATACACTTAAACCAATTGTTTTTTAAAAGTCCAATATATGATTAATTAAAAAAATGATGATAATATTCTATTGCTACAAAATATAGAGCATACTTCCCCCAGTCTGGTTTGCATAAAACCTAAGTGAGGCTAAACTGCATCCAGTTCCAAAGAGGGTTTCTCCAGAAGGGACAGCAGCAACAGAAACAGTAATGCTAGCTTCCTCACCAGCCAGAACCCATGCCAGAGGGGTCTGTGCTAGATGCTCCACTGCTGGTTCTATAAGGTAAGATAGTACTATCCCTTCTGCGTAGTTCCCTGCCTGTATTCATGTCTGGAGTCTCTACAACTTTACGCTTTATATATATGGTACTTGACTCTTGCCTGATTTGATTCATCCCTATTGTTGGGAAATCAACTCTTTGCCTTTGGATAGCTTAATAAAGGATTTTTGGAAATGGGACTTTTGGCAACCAGTTTTATCCAACTGTGTAAGAAGGAGGATATACTCAGAACTGCTGAAAAGAAGGTACAAGGGGCTTTGTAGAAAAGCAGCTGAGTTACCTGATGATGGGAGCATTTTCAAGAGGAGAAGGAGCACAAAGATTTAGCTATTGGTTAGATTGGTTAGATTCCAAAGAATCTTCCTTTGGAAAAATAAACAGGCAAAGAAAGAATGAGCCTGTACAACAGACTCTGTCTGGAGAGATTTTTCTAATCTGCCAAGTTGTCTGTATAATGAAAGTTGCATGTGATTATATATATATATATAATAGGTTAAATGGCTCAAGATAGTCATATCAGTAGATATTTTCATAGGGTTTAAAACTAAAAGAGATCTAAGAGATCATGGAGTTGATTTCCCCTAATGAAGATGCAAAAAAGTTTAAATTATTTGTTCAAAGAAACAGGAGTAATAACTAAAAGAAGTAGAATTTGAATTCATTTTCTCTGATTACAAATTCAGTGCAATTTCCTCTTCACCACATTTATATTTTAAATAAAATACAGAAGTTGACACTTTTCATTTTTGTTCACCTTAAATATGATAATTGTGCAATGTCATTAAATACTAAAAATTCATTCAAGGGCAAAAATGGTAAAGTAGGCAATTTGGGGGGGAAACCTTTCATTTCCTTTTAATTGTCAATCCTATCCCTTGTAATCATTGTTTTGATTGCCTGAGAAGGCACCACCACCACCTCCAGGACTATCCTTAAGAAAAGGGGGTAGAAATAGAAATAGAAACCCTAGTGTTTTCTTTCCCTATAACAAAATAGTGTTAAAAACCAACCAATTATTCATCTCATTCCTTCAAAGACTAGCAAGAAAACTGGCTAATCTGATATATTAATAAGTGTGTAGATGTTAATGACTTTTTTAAATTAATGACTTACATTAGCCTCTTCAGTATCAAAAAGGAGACTGTATATTATAGTAGAAGCACTGGTTTGAAGTCAAAATAATTGGCTTTGCATCTTGCCCTCTTATTGATTAGTTATATGATCTTGGGGAAAGTGTTTCATCTCTCTCTCTTTGTCATTATCTACTTTTAGACCAGAATTTTTGTTTCATTGGTTTAGGGAATTTCCAGTGAGGAAACTCCCTCTATCAATGCAAATTGCACACTTCCACTTAAACGTATCATCTTTAAGGGCCACCAGGATCATTGAGAGGTAAAGTGACTTTCTTGGGGTCCCTAAGTAGTTTGTGTTAATGGTAGGATTGTAAATCCTACTCACTTCATATAATTATAGAGAGGATCAAATGACATAATCTATAAAAAGAGGTTTGTAAACTATAAAGTATCAAAGAAATATGTTATTTTTTTTAAAAAACTGAATTTGATGGTAGACATTTGCTACTACAGATAGTGGGACCACCCCTCCCATTATTCCATTTATGCCAGATCTGTACCAATTGCTCAACACCAGCAGCACTCTGTTCAATATCAATAGGACCTCTGCTAGTTTGGGACCATTCCCTCCCTTTCACTCCTACCTCATCCAACTCACTCTAGTTATGGCCATACAACAAAAAGAGCAAGGTATAGGGAGATGATTAAAAAATAAGAAACCAGAATATCAGCAATTCCTTATTTAAGAGAAATTAAAGAATAAATCTTGTTTCTAACACTGGCCTTACAGAAATGTCACAAGGGTGTAATTAGGAGCCTGGGTTGAAACTAAAATGGCCTAGATAATACAAAATGCATTATTGTAGTGATGACTTTTCTTCTTGGTGTAGAGGTGGGGTGTAATTCAATTCCACAAACATTCATCTATTAAGTAGCAACTATTTGCAAAACTCTGTGCTAGGTACTGAAGGAAAAACAAAGATAAAAAGTATACATATCTCTGCCATCTGAGAGTTTAGAAGGAAAGATAGGATATACACAAAGCCTATAATATAAAACACACACACATATATAAGAATTCAATTCAATAGACTTTTTGTGAGGTTCAGTATTTATTAAATACATGTTTATTCACATGGGCAACAGCATAGGATTTTTGAAATTAGTACAGTAAGTACAATCTAATGCATCCTCATCCTCCTATTCCATTCTGGGCCTAATGTATTCTGCATTTGCAAGTTCTATCCCAAAGTATGCTACTGATGGATTAACTCAATCATAAAGATTGCCTTCTCTGTAAGTTTAGTTATTTTTTTCTTTTTTTAAATAATAGCCTTTTATTTTTAAAATATATGCAAAAATAGTTTTCAATATTCACCCTTGCAAAACCTTATGTTCCCAATATTTTCTCCCTCCCTTTCTCCCACTCCCTCCCCTAGACAATAAGTAATCCAATATATGTTAAACATGTGCAATTCTATACACATTTCCACAATTATCATGATGCTCAAGAAAAATCAGATCCAAAAGGAGAAAAAAAATGAGAAAGAAAAAAATAAGTAAGCAAACAACAACAAAAAAAAGATGAAAATATTATGTGTGATCCACATTCAGTTCCCACAGTACTCTTTCTGCATGCAAATGGCTCTCTCCATTACAAATCTTCAATAGACATTTTAAAAGAGCTCAGTATGTACAAGGCAGTTTATGCAGGTTGTTGGTTGTTCAATTTCCTCTGAATATAAGCATTTTTAAAGTACTATATGTCAGGCACTATACTAAGCACTAGGAATATAAATAAAAGCAGGAAGAATGGCAGCCCCAACTCTAAGGAAGCTTACATTTTAGTGTGAGAAGACAAAAAAGAAAGTTGAAAAGTAAAGTGATAGAAAGATAAGGGTGAGGACATTTGAAGGGACTTGATAGAGAAAATTTGAAGGATAGCCTGGAAAAAAATGGAACATGGTTAAACTGCATGACCCCCTGAAATGGAGGTTGTGGGAGAAGCAGTCCATAGAACTTGAGGGAGAGGCTACTGGAGCAAAGAGTATTTCCAGTGTGCGGATTTCATGGCTGGATTTAGCATGCTGGATGAAGAGGTCTGTGAGTTTGTTAGAGTCCTCCTTTGCTCTGGAAAGGAGCTGGAGCAAAGGAGAGGGCGAGATAAAAAAGTCACATAGATTGTTAGCGACAGAGCCTGGATTTAAACTCAGATAGGAGTGATGACAGCTTTCCAATATTGTGAAGGTAGAGTTGGCCTTGATGGAATATGATAGAATTCCACTTCTCATGGATGGAATGAAGAAGCAAAAGAAAAGGATGATACTGAAGTTGAGAGGAGCATGGAAATGGTTTAAAAAAAACTTCCATGAGATTTTTGAAGAAAGAGATCTTCAAAGTATTCCAGACACATGGAATAGCATAAGCAAAAATAGAACCAGGAAAGCACAACTTTGGTATAAAGAATAATCTAATTTAGCTGGACCACATGACTTGAGGCTGGAAACATAGGCTGGAGCCTTGAATCTCAAACTGACTTCAAACTTTATTTGGTAGACAATGGGTTCTCAGAATAATAATGTTATGATCATAGAATGTTAGAGCTAAAGAATACTTCTGAGATAATCTAGTTCAATATATTCATTTTAATAAACAAAGAAACTGGACAAAAGAGATGTAAAATGATTTAAATGTCTGCCCAAAGCAGATCTAAGACCGATACTCAGATCACCTTACTTCTGTTCTTTCCAATATATTACTGTTGAACGTTTTTCTTAGTAGTGAATAGAATGATGTAACTAGAGTTGTGTGTTAAGAAGATAATCTGGAAGTGGTCTATAAAATGGATTGAAGTAGGCAGACACTAGAAGACCCATTTGCAGCTATTACAATAGTCTGGGGAGACATCATAAGGGTCTGAACTGGATTTGTAGCAATAGGAATGAAAAGGATAAGTGCAATTTGATATTACAGAGAAAGAATCTATAGGACTCAACAACTGGATGTTGGGAAGTAAGAGAGAAGGAATCAAAAAGTGATTCTAAAATTTCAGACCTCAGGATAAATGGGAAAATAGGACTCCCATTAACAAAAATAGGGAAGTTTGAAAGAAAAGCAGTTTCTAGGGAAAAGATAAAAGTATCTACTGAGTTTGAGGGTACTTATGGGACATTTGGTTTGGATTTTTTCTTTTTAGAATTAACTTTCTTAGATTTTGTTCATTCAGAGCAAACTTTACTATATTCAAAGGGGAGAAGTGGAGCAGACCTCTTAGGCCAGCCTGACTAACATGCCTACTGCCTCCACAAATATGGTAAGGTTTTAATGACATTGGTGGCCACCATGGCTATAAATCACAGAAGGCTATCCTGGCTTCTATATATACTTTCCTTTATTGGATTTCAAATCAGTAGACATTGATTTTCTGCCCCAGACTGGAGATTATAACGTTGGCCAGTGGCATTCCCTTTGGGACCCATTCTGCAGCATGTTGTTTGTCTTATACCATAAAATTATAGCTTCCCTGACAATCTCAGTAAAGGAGGTTGGGTTTGAAGTCAACCACTTGAAGTCAATCATAGCCTATGGTTTGTGGACTTCCTTTTTGGCAGCAAAATCCTCCTAACCCTTATTCTACCTGTCTGACTAACTGACTCTCATTTGGAGGGGGCAGGGAGTGTTCAGGACTGTTTAGACATATGTGAACAACGGGTAGGGAGAACAAGTAAGAGAGAAGAATATTAACTTTAGTTGTCTTTTCCAGCAAGCACCAGGGAGCTCTAGAATCTGAAAGAGGACATACTTACTTCCTCCTTCTTTAATGTGAATTTTTTAAAAACCTAGAACTAGAACTAATTGAAATTCTCCTTTTTCTACAGAACAGATAAAAATCACTACACTCATTACCCTTTATCTTTTGAGCACTTCTCCTAAACTAAAGGGCCTATTTCTAACTTGAGAGGGCAAGGCAGTTTGGATTCTCACTCAACATATAATGAGGGAACTACGAATAATAACTTCAACATTTGTAGAATATTATATACTTTCAAAAAGGTTTCAGCTCCATTATCCAGTTGATTCTCCCCACAACTCTTTGAGGTAGGTAAGGACAGATTATTATGCCCATTGAACAGAGAAAAAAAATTAAGTCACAAGGAAGAGCAGACTATTCACATGAAGTCACACAGCAGAATAATACAACTTTGGAATGGAATCTCAGTTTATTGGACCTTAGTGCAATGCTCAGAAGTGTGATACAGGGATCTTGTTGATGGCAGCATACCAGAATCTAATGGAAATTACTTTGATAGTGTACCCAATGCCAACTGGGACTTTCCTAATTATCTTGGTTATTTTGATGTAATCCTGGTATTTTCCTCTTAATTGGTAATTTGCACTTTCTCAGTGCTAACTTTGTAATCATTTTGCATTCTACCAAAAAGATCATCAATTCAATGAGTGGTGTAAGGTTAACCCAGAATTTATTTCCCTACTCATGAAAAAAGTTCCAAGATATCCTATTACATAATTATTAAAACTGTGTTTATCTTGTACAATTTTAGCCCATTAAAAATAAGAACTCTTCAGCCCAGATTGATTTATGTCTGCCTTCAAATATATACAAATGAAGAGGAAAAGATTTTGATGAAATATGTGTCAACTTAAACATATTTTGAAATGCCACTGGAAAATAAAAGAAAATGTTACTGAGGTAGTAGAAAAATAAACCTGAAGTGAAATCACTGAGGCATGTAATCATTTCAAGGTTATATGATGTGAGAGGCAAAGTTTATCTAGATGAGTTATAGAATGAAAAAGAAGCATAACATTATTTACTTATGAGCTAGTCTATAATACACTTTCTCAAAAATGCGTTGGAGCTTATGATTCAATTCAGCAAACATTTATTTAGTGCTGATTTTGTGTGTAATTCCTCGTTCTAGGTGATGAGAAACATACAAAGGTTAAGAAAGACCCAATCCCTGCCCTTGAGGAATTTATAGTCTGGTAAGGACAGGACACAAATTTATTATTAGTATTATATGATAACTAAATAGGTTTACTGCAAAAAATAATAATAAAGTGCTATCTGAGGTCTGAGAGAAAAGCCATTCATTATCCGAAAAGATAAGGAAAAGTCTCCTAGGGAAAGCCTAGTGGTTAGCTAGGAATCCAGCAAGTGAAGAAGGGGAAAGATGGAGGATTATAAACATAGGCTACAATATAAGCAAAGGAATAGAGACAATAAAGGGTAGAATGAATTTAGGGTGGGCAGAGAGCATCCCATGTTCATTATAACATAGCATGTATTCTTTAAATTATGTGTTTTAAAAGTCAAAAGTTTCATAACAAATTTAATTCAGCTCAACAATTCAGCAACCTGGGCTTTCCTTATCCACAGGGCCCCTGAAAACAACCACTAGTTCATGCACCTATTCAAAATCACAACTCATTAGCCTCAACTTAATGCTTTTCTTTTATTAGACAAAAGCATAAGACATTAATAAAAAGCAAAAAGAATTTAGGGTAGCAAAGTTAGCAGCAAAGAAGTACCTCCTCTCTATATAGGGACAAATTCTCCCAGAGATTCATATATCATGGATGGGAAGGACAAGGATGAGGAATTCATATTGCTTGAAAAAAATACACACTTATGACTACATCCTGGGTAGAACTTATCTAAAACTATTTATTGTGATATGGTAGTATCATTTTCTAAACTAATCTTTCTTGACTAATTTTCTAGTCTGACCTACTAGGTTCCATTATGCTACCACTGCAGATTCTCTACTGTTTCATCTCTACCATACATACTATTGCCATCTGCTCATTCCCTACTGAATTATACCTACTATATAATCTATTCCCAACAGGGTAACAGGAAAAGATTTTGGATTTTTTGTTGTTATTGTTATTATTGCTATTTGTTGGTTGGTTGGTTTGGGTTTTTCTGTTTTGTTTTGGTTTTGTGTGTATGTGCTATTGTTGTTGTGTTTTGTTTGTTAGCTTCTAGCACAAAAACTTAAGATAACATAAGATCTCTTATGAGTTGGATTCATAGCTGTACCCAGTCAGCCATCAAAAAACTCTTGCATTATATTTGTCTTTCATTCTATTTTGGTTTTGTCTCAGGAGTCACTTCCTAGACCAAGCTACTATTTGGATTGGGGTAAGAAAATTCTTTTTCATTCCCATCATATCTCTTGTCAATGGATTCCAGAGACATTTAAGTCATCTCAGGACTTTTCTTAGCAAAATTGGAGGGATAAGGTGAAACTGGACATTATGCCAGCCAACACCAAAGAACACTGCTCTATGTACTTGATATTATGTATCAAACACTGTGTTAAACACTGAGCTACAAAGATTAAGACAGTTCCTGTTCTCATGGAATTCACATTCTAAAGGGGGATACAATTCATATACTAGTACCTAGAAGACAAAATGGATTGTAGTTCACATACATAAAAAAGGCACTAATCAAGTGCTCTATAAGATACACATATGCCATTCAGATAAATATACCAATCTGCAAAGTGTTCATGTTTTATTGAAATGCCCCCCAGATGGTAGATGCTCACAACTTCAGCTCCTTCCAGATAAGTTCTGCTACACAAAATATTGATAATGGTTAGCATTTATATAATGCTTTAAAAATATTATTTCATTTTATCCTCAAAACAATCCTGAGAGGTAAATGCTATGATTATTTCAACTTTGCAGGAGAGGAAAATAAAGCAAATAGATTAAGTATTTCACCCAGGGTCACACAGATAATAAATGTCTGACAGGATTTGAACTCAGGTGTTCCTGACTTCGGGACCAGCACTCTATCCATCGTTCCAACTAGCTGCCTTATTCACATATGGTTCACTGGTTAATGCTCACAGAGAATTAGACTTGATATGCTCTCATGTGACTCCTAGTTCTAAAATTTTGTCATGGGATTTTGTAGAAATGATTCCAGTTTAGATGTGGTTTAGAGCATATGATCTCTGTAGTTCTTTCCAACTTTTTAATTCCTTTCAGGTCATTTAAAATAAAGGCCATGTCCTCAAATAGCACATCATTGAGCAAGCTTATAGCATTTGTAACTTTACATAGGAAAAATTAAGTTATTTCATTCCATACTCCATAAATAACTGCAACTAACATATAATTGAAATTATACATGGAATTTTCTTGTTCACTTTTTTCAACCATGCCCTCCTCTTTGTGATCCCATTTGGGGTTTTCTTGACATAGATACTGATGTGGTTTACTTTACAAGCTCATTTTACAGATGAGGAAACTGATGCAGGTGGGGCCAAGTAACTTGCCCAGAGTCATACAACTAAGTATCTCAAGTTACACTTGAACTCGGGTCTTCCTGATGCCAGGCCTTCTGCTTTATTCACTAAACCACCTAGCTTCCCCATACACGGAATAATTTGTTTATATGGGAAGGATGAAAGAGTCCCTAGCCAGATAAGTCCTGATGAATGAGGCAAGTAATGGGTTAAAAAAAAAAAGTAGGAGAAATCTATCAATTATTCCCTTTTCATCTTTTCTATATTCCCTCCTACTTTCCATTGTTCAAGGGGTCCAGTACCCTAATGCTGCACTGGGAGCCAAGAGCTTTCCAATCAAAAAGAGAAGCCAGCCTACCTTCCCAGGGAATGAGTCAGGTACCAAATCTTTCCTGATTGATCCCAACCTTACAAAATAAGCTATTTATCCTACATCTCATTCCTTGGGGCTTTCTGGATAGTGACATAAGGTTGTTTGTCAGACTGAATGTAATTGTAAACTATTATAGTTAGAAGGAGCCTTAGAGGCTACTTATATTTAGTGCAATCTTCTCAAATTACAAGGAGGAAACTGAAGCCCAATGTGGGGAAGTTACTAAGTGACTTGCCTGAAATCAGACTTCTAGTTGGGAAAAGAACCCCAAAACAGAAATGAGAGACCCATTTCTCAGGCATTTTCTCCATTGCATTAATTGTCCATCTCCTATTTGCTTTATTGCTGAAGTTAAAATAAGCACTTCTATTATTCTTAAACATAAAGGTATTGTAGAGTAGAAGAGACTCAGAAACCATGCATCTGTTAACAAATGTTATTTTAACTTCTGTCTAGAAATACATTTCATGGAATTAGCAGTCAATATTTTTTCCTCAGGTCTCTGCTCTCTACCGGTGATAATCTAAATCAAAGAATGTTCATACTAGAAGGTGTTGAGGTCCCCTGAACTTTTCTTTTTGAGTTGCCATATTTTCCAGAAACAGTGGTTTCAGAGTTTGCAAGAGACCCTGAAAGTGTCAAGAATGAAACCTTCCCCCACTTCAGCTGACATAATTCGTTGTTTGCACCCCCAGCTAGACTACCTGTGTGTCTCTGGGAGGCAAGATAGATGCCAATCAATCTGCATTAACATGGGAAACTACAAAGGGACCTTTACAAAGGGATAGCTAATCTATCCTCCTAGTTTTACAGATGAGGATGTTGAGACTCAGAAAGGTTAAATGACTTATTTATTCAAGACCATCTAACTTCCAAGCCTTAATCACTGAATGGGCGTTGCCTCAGTCAAACTGAGTCCTGTTAAAGACCTTATCTTAAAAAGACCCAGGTCTCTCATTGCATGTAGGACTAACCCCAGTTGTCCTGATAGATATCTGAACACTGGACCTAGAAGGTTCTAAGGGCAAAGTGAGGCAGGTGACCTTGCACAGCCCTCCCTTCCTCAAATTCAATTTACTTGCATGTCATGGCATTACCTCCCTGATTGTCACGGTCTTCTTTGAAAAGGAAGAACAAATAAACAATAATAGAACTAGAATCCAAAGACATCTTGTAATATAAAAGTTGAGTCTTTCTGCTCTGTTTCACCAGAGCTAACTGGAGTGGGGTCATCTGAGCTTTTTCTGCACCATATTTCGATTCTTTTTATAGAAACACCCAGATTAGCATGAATAATTAGTTTAAGTTAAAAGCTCCCAGAAATTCCTTAGCTTTGCCCCACAATATTCTCCCTACAATCACAGAAACTTCCCCCTCAAGAGTCTTCCTTTCTCTCAATACCCTGAGGCTTTGTGGTACTCTCCTCACAGCTCCTACAACTGAATTTATCTTTAAAATATTACTTTTAGGACAGATTTTGTACTCCTTACCTCAAGTGTAAAAGTTATTAGCTACAATTCTATAATATACTGCTTCATGTTATCACTAATATAGTAATCAATAATGGCCTATTACTTTTTCTTCCCTGATAATGTGTGCATTTCATCATTAAATGCTTTAATTCATAAAAATAATGAGAGGATTTCAGAATTCAGGCAGAATCCAAAGAAGTATTTAGGGGCTGAGAAGCCTTTCAATTCCCTGTCAAACCACCACATGCCTATTCATAAGGCTGGTCTTGCTCTAAATACCAAGGCATACCAAGACTTAATCCAAACCCTGAAATCAGCAAAATGGGGCCAGAAATCACCAGATAACATAAGGTTGCCTGCAATCCCTGCTTTCAGTTAGATAAGAAAAATCCTTCTTCTGTGAATCGACAACATTTCTAATCCCAAATGGAAACTGGCATGGTTTTCAGCTTGATTTTACAGCTAAGGGAAAAGGAAGTTCACTTCTCATTTATATCAAATTCAATTTCTCCTTTCCACTGAGCCAGGAGGGGGGAGGGCAGCTAACAGCTCTTCTCACTTCAGTTGCATATATAGGTCCCAAGAGGCAGTGGTCCTTGAAAATAAACTTTGCTGCCCAGAACTAGTCTTTATAGTTGGCAAAATAGGAAGCAACCTTCATGGTAGAACTGGAAAGGCAGAAAAGGACCTCCCTAATCCAAATCATCTTCCCACATGTATCAGAAGTGTCCTTGGAAAACAAAGTACCATATCCTGCGGACATAAGCTTGGTCAGCCTTGATGGGGAAAGAGTTAGATGCAGATAATAGGATATCATTGGAATTGAGCAATGGGGCATTTCAATGGGCCATGTTCATCCTAGGAATAGCATGAAAACAAACTTGAAAAGGAAATAAGCATTCGTGAAATACCTACTATGTTCTAGATACCTCATAAATATTACTTCATTTCATTCTTATGACAACTAATACCTTTCTGTGCCTTAGTTTCCTCACCTGTAAAATGAGATTGCATACAATTCTTGCTTCTAATTAAATTAAATCCTCTACAACTCTAATTTATATGACCCTCTGACCTAGGGGAGAGAGAACTTCAAGTAATGTGGAGAAATGGAATTGTAAGTTGAAAGCACCAAAGGCTGAATGTATATGCACCTCACATTGGACAATTTTGTCTTTCCACAGCATATTAAGCTTTTGTGTGCATACAGGTTGCATATTACCTTCCTTGGAAACAGAGCAAGAGACCATGCAGTAGCAGAAATTCTAAGTTATAGTAAAAGTAAAAATAATAGAAGCTAAAAATCTAAGCTATAGTAGAAACAGTTCTCTAGTTTTTCTTTAGACAAACACTGAACATAGAGCAGAGTGGGTCTGGAGTCTAGACTCAGTTGTCAAATATTATTTGAGCCCCAGTTGTTTTATAGGTAACCATTATCAAATCAATACCCTTCAGTGCAATGGCTATACTGAAAACTAGTGTGTGTGTGTGTGTGTGTGTGTGTGTTTTAAATGCCATCTGGTTATTGTGAGTGATGGCAATATTAACATAAGGCATAAGAAAATGAAGTATTCTTGGAATATATTAATCTATGCCATATAAATGTAAATAAATTATATATTCAAAATATTTATTTCCCCCAGCACACTCATAATGGAACCATTAAGCAAAAGAACAAATGATTTCTTTAAGCAAAATTGGTTTAGGAAAGTGAGCTCCTTGGTCATTTCCCTGTGATGTTCTGCCATTGGTTCTGATGCATTTCAGAGCTCTTTTAGTAAATAAAGACTCATTTGGAGATTCACATACTCTAAGGTTCTGGTTTACAGTAAGGCCCACCACCACATATGCCACCTGTGTTTTTCCTGACAAAGAAGTCTTGGAAATGTAGCCCTCTACTATCTTATATCTGTATTCTCTGTTCCTTTTAAGTCCTTCCCTGAATCTCCCTTATATTTGGTACAATGCCCTAATAATATGAAGCTCAGGGCATCTTCCTTTTCAGGTTCAAGGAGGAGAGTAGAGAAAGTCATTTGGCCCAATAACAGTATTATTTCCTTTTGATCTTCTCCCCCACCAACTATCTAGCCTTAACTCTTATTAGCCCTAAAATTATAGACTTAAGATCCAGAAGGTAACTTGAAGATTATTTGGCCATTACCCTCATTTTACCAGTGACTTTCCAGAGCTTACAACAACCAGTTAATGGCAAGGGCAGAATTAGAAACAATCCAGATCCCTAAAAGTCCAGCTCTTCAATACAACACTATCCAAAGATTGGGATTTGGGACATAGCATCTGGAGGTAGAATTTTAGGGGAAATCCTCCTATGTAAGTACAATATAGTTTAGGAAGCAGCCAAAGTCTCTGTTCCAAACACAACTGCTTCTTCACTGCCATCTGCACAGATTACTTATATCCTAAGTACTTCCACTGGTGACTGGCATACAGATAGGCACTTAAAAACTGTTGATTGGTGATTAAAATAGTAAAAAGGAATTAGATTTGTAGTCAGAGAACCTGGATTCAAATCCTGATTCTACTACCTATCCTATGTGACCTTGAGTCAATCACTTCATCTCTCTGCCTCAGTTTCTCCATTTGTAAAAGGAGATCCATTCCAATTATAAAATTATGATCCTATGATCTTCTATGCTTCTATGATCTTATGATACTAAGTATTCTATAATTTAAGTATCCAAACTCTGCTCCAACCACACCTATTTCTTCATATTCCTTTGCAGAGTAAAAAAAAAAAAAAAAAGTACCAGATTTGGAGTCTGAAGTTCTGAGTTTAAATTTCAACTTGGCTTACTACCTGTGCAACTTTAGTCAAGTCTCTGAGCCCATTTCTTCATTTATAAAATGAAGAGGTTGAGGGGAATTATTTCTGATGGCCCATTCCTTTTCTCTGTATGAACCTGGAAACTTTACTGCAACCACCATACCTTTGCTCACATTGTTCTGTCTTATCTGCAGGGCTCTGCTTTCTGCCCCACCCCCACTGCCATTTCAAATCCTGCTCATATTTTAAGACCTATTTCAGTCCCTGCCTCCTTCATGAAGCCTCTGTAATTATTCTAGCCCACACTGGTCTTTTCCTTCTCTGATTTCCAATTCCTCTGATGGTCTGAGTCACACAATTTAAGCTTTGATTAGAGGCTGTCTCTTCCTGGTGTCTACAGGCTTCCCTCTTACCCCCATAGCCCCACTGGCTCCAGCAAGGGGAAGGGGGAAGCTTCATGTTGCACACACACAGCCACTTAGTATAAATTAGTGTGATTGGCTAAAATTTTTCAGAAGAAACTTTTGTAACTTTCTAAAAAAAAAAAAAAAAATGAAACATGCTGTACGTTTTCCCATGAATCCCCAAAGACCTTATCCATTTTCACATGTTTTCCAAGTGTGCAAATGCTATGCTTTTCGAGGACAGGATGTGTGAAATGCACCCGGGTCTGACTTGCCTTCAGGCCATTGTTGTTTTGGAATTTACATTAACAATTCATAGGAGCCCAGTGCTGTATTAACTCAAAGATTCCATGGCTCTTTGTCTGTTCTAGCTTTGGCATCCTTCCACTTTAGGGGTGGAGAGGGAGGAGAGGTGAGTCTGGCCAAGAAGTTGCTGTCACCTAGGAGTCAACCCTTTCTAACACAACCCACAAGAGCCAGCCTAGTGCAGTGAACCAGTATTCCCAGAACTATTAGGCCTACATCACCTAAACCCCACTCAACAGCCATTTACTATTGTCTATAACCTGTCAGTCAGGAGGCTTAGACAACCAGCTGCTGTTTGGAGCCAAAGGCAGCCTGCAAATGATTGTTAATAGGCTATGTGTGGGCTCCTGGTCTCATTTGGTTTGGCCCAGTTTTACCAAAAATCACTTGCCCTAGGTAATAATTTTTTACCAAATCAATAGAAAAGAATTTTGATTTTATTCTTTTTTCTATCTATAAGCCTAAAGTAAAGTTAATGGGATGGAAGAGGGAAGGGGGTTCAGATTGTAACAAAACCAAAACCAAAACTGATGGACTGGGAAATGTTTGTGCATATTTGCAAGACCACTATAGCAGATGCTTCATTTATGTTTTACTCAGAGATATTCAGGCTTCAGCTCTGTTCCATCCAGACCTTATTATAATTATGATTATGAATAGCTAACACTAATTGAATACTTTAAGAATTGCAATGTTTTACACAATTATCTGTTTCCTATGTATGTTCTGTCTCACCAATCAACAAATATTAATGTGTTGCAGGCATTGTGCTAACAAGATTATAAACTCCATGGAGGTAGGGATCATGCTATCCCACAGAGATTAGCAATGCTCAGATTATAGGTTCATAGATTTAAAGCTGGAAGTGACCTTAGAGATCATTCATTTCAATCCCATCATTTTACAGATGAGAAAAGTGAATCTCAGATATATCAAGCTACTTACCCAGAGTAACATAGATAATAAGTATCAGAGCCAGATTAAAGCCCAGTTGTTGTTGTTTTTTATTCCAGATAAAGCATTCTTTTGTGTCACAAACACAGAAGAAACTCAATCTATACTTTCTAAATTGAATTAAGTTTAAAAACTTTTTAAACCTCATAATATATAACACAGATAAAGTTTGTTTTTCAAATTTTGCAAGTCACAACCAAAAGTGTTTTTTTTTTGCTATTTTTGCTTTTAGAGAAAAAAGAATTTCACTGGGAATAAAAGTAGATAAAAATGTTACCATTTATTTCAGTTTTGCTAGAGATCCATTGCAATACCAAACAGGGACACAAGGTGGCAGATTAGTGCCAAAAGCCTTTGACTACAAAGTCTTTCTAGTTGAGTGAAAGGCTGGTTTGTCAGAAGAGGGAGTAATGGGTACATTGGTCAGATTGTTGGACCTGGAGTCAGAAGTTGCTGTTCAGTCGTTTTTCAGTCACATCTAACTCATGACCTCATTTGGAATTTTCTTGGCAGATACTGAAGTGGTTTGCCATTTTTCTCCAGCTTTTTACAGATGAGAAATTGAGGCAAACAGGATTAAGTGACTTGTCCAGGAGTCACAGCTAATAAGTGTCAGAACCCAGATTTAAAGTCAGGAAAATGAGACTGACTCCTGACTCCAGTCTCAATACTTTATTCACTGTGCCACCTAGCTGCCAGACAGGAAGACTCAAGTTTAAATACAGTCCTCAGACAAACTAGCTGTGTGACCCTGGCCAAGTCACTTAATCTGTTTGACTTAGTTTCTTCATCTGTAAAATAGGAATAATAATAAGATCACCTATATCCCAGGAATGTTATGAGGATCAAATGAAATAAAGTCTTAGGCTTAAAATATGTCTTATACTAATGTCATTTGCTTAGCACACTGCCTGGCACATAATAGTGACACACACAATATATATATATGTATGTATAAATAAATATATGTATGCATATATACATAGGGTGAGATGCATTTTTATTATTATTATTCTACCAAACTCTTTAAGATTTGGGTATGATAAGCCTCTTTAAAATAGAAGCATTAATTGATTAAAAGCCTTGTGAAATAGAAGTATATCCATATTAGTGTTAAAAAGACCTGAGTCCAAGTCTCAGGTCTAGCAATTATATCCTAAGTGCAGAGCATTTTACCTCTTTGAGACTCAGCTTCCTCAGTTATGATGGTATAATGGTAACTTTCAGGCTCTAGACCTCTCAGGGTTGTTATGAGGAGAGTACCTTAAAAAGTTTCAATCACTATAATTAAGGCATTATCCGAGAAGGAAAACACACTGAGTCATTAATACTTTAGGAACTTAAGATTTATAGTTAGGAACATAGAAATCATTAAGTTCTGGGAGTTCTTAAACTTTTGGGATCACAGGCCCCTTTAGCAATCTGGTCAAACCTATGTACCCCTCTTCAGAATAATGTATTAAAATAACTTAGGGAAATGTTACATTTCAATTAGAGATTAGTAAAAAGAAAGACACAATTTTTTCACTCTCCAGGGCCATAGAACCTTCCCACCCTCATGAAATCTATCTACATGGTCTGTGGATCCCAAATTAAGAAGTTCTGGTCTTGACCAACCTCATAATTGTAGAGATGAGGAAACTGAGGCCAAGAGAGAAGTGAAAGTAACTATAATTTAATTTAACCTTTATTAAGTTCCTCTCTTGAAAGACACTAGTACTAAATGTTTAATTGGTCTAAGGTCACACAGAAGATAAATAACAGAACTAGGATTTGAAACTGGGTTCCCAGTGCCAGAGGATAGTAAATTTAGAGTGGGAAGAGTTATAATAACAATAATAACAATAACTAGCCTCTATGTAATGCCTCAAAGGTTTTCAAAATACTTCATTTGGTCTTTACAATTCTTTGTTGTAGATGCTATGATTCAATCTGAGGTCTCCCTGACTACAGATCTAAGATACTTTCCGCTATATCACCAGGTTGTCGATTTCAGATGTCAGAGGTCATGTGGTACAACCTCATCCTTTTCTAGAAGAGAAAACGGAAAGATGTTATGTGAGTTGTCCAGAATTACAACTTTAAGTGGGAGATCTGGATTCAAACCCGAGTCTTCTAACTCTAAATCTAGAGCTTTTTTCAAGTGAAGGACTGTTTCTCTCATGATCCACTTCATGCATGAGTAGTCAGGGGCCAAAAGATGAATGTCCAGTGAGTAGAAACCGGCTGTGTACCACCAAGCAAGCAATCAACAAGCACAATTATGAGCAGCAACCTAGTATCAGGCACCTGCCAGGTCCTGGTGATTCAAAGGCCAAAGGGGAACGAATCTTCCCTTCAATGGGCTTACATTTTATTGGGGAAGGTGACAGGCACATAAATGCATGTGTATGAAATAAATAGAAAGAAAATTAATGGGAAAGAGGATAGGGATCAGAAGAATTAATAGAGAGTGGCATTTAAGATGAGTTTTAAAGGAAACAAGACGCTAAGTTCTTTACAATTATTATTTAATTTGATTCCCACAATAACCCTGGGAGGTAGATAGTTTATTATTTCCATTTTATAGATGAGAAAACTGAGGAAAACAGAGATTATTGGTTTGTCCATGGTCACATAACTAGTAGATATTTCGGGACTGGATTTGAACTCAGATATTTCTGACTCAGACCCAGGACATTACCCATTACACCAGTTTGCTGCCAGAAGGCAGTTAGGGGTAAGTGAATTGCAGGTATTCCCAGTAATGTGATAATCATTTTGAAAATTAAGAGCTACCAAACATGTTTTTTCCCCCCTCAGTTTCACCTTTTACATTAAGGAGCAGAGAGGATATACTTCAACAAGTCTTCAGTTTTCTTCATCAGATATAATTCATTTCTGGTATACCTAAGAGTCCAATTTCATTAATTATCCCTGAGGTCTTCCCATGTTGTTGTTCTAGGATTTGCTGGCATTTTATTATTATTCATGGATCTCTCAATTCTAATAGTCAGCTAATGCTCTTCCTTACTTCTCTTTTCTAGTAATATAGCTGGAAAACTGCCCTAAAATCCTCTAAAATTTGTCTGGTCCAAGTCTTTTAATACTTTTCCCAAAATCACAGGGTTTGATATCTCCCTTTAAAAAAAAAAGCCCTCTTTTCTCCTCCCATCCCAAGAAATAGTTTTACCAACTTGGTGTGGGTATCCCATATAGCCAAGCTGATAAAATTAGGAATTTTTTTTAAAGGAGAGGGAGGAGATATTTTTCTCTCAGTCAAACAGTCTGTTTAGTTATTTGCCCTCGATTACAATCAAGCTCTGTGTAAGAAGATTAAACAGACAAAAGCAGGACACTTCAAAAGCTGACTGGCTATCTTTTGTGTTGATTCCACTAAGCTAGAATGCCCATTTGCCTTCTTTTTATTAGGAATAAAACATGACAGATCCATGCACAGAAGTTCTGCCTGGCCATTCCTCCCACTTAATCCCAGGTATCTTCTGAAGAACAATAAACATGGAATTCTCTGTGTTCTTTTCAATAGTGGAAAAGATATGAATTTCAAGGTGGAAATACAGTATAATGGAAAGAGAATTATTTGGGGGTATGGGAAATGGACAAGTTGTACAAATTTGGGTAATTCCCTCCATCTCCCTGATTTCCTTATCTATGAAATGTGGGCCAGCAGGGGGGTGCTGGAGTTTAGGAGGTTAGAGGATCAAGAAAGTTCCTTCCAGCTGAGGCAGCATAGTACAATGGTCAGAGTGCTTGGATTCAAATCCTGCCTCTGATGTTTACTACTTGAGGGACCTTGGGCAAGTCAGCCCCTGACCACAATCTCCCCATCTGTAAAATGAAGAGATTAGCTCAGATGTCCTCTGAATAGCTCCTACCTCAGGAACTGTGATTTTATGATCTAAGTCCTACAATATTTCATTAAAGACCCAGTCCTAGGAAGAATGTTAGGGATAGAAGCAAAGGCATTCAGTGAATGCATAGTTGGTACAACAATCTTAGTGACTTGAATAGTTCCCACACTGGAGACAATAGGAATGACTCAGTATCTGTCTGTGAGGGCAGGATTTTCTTGGTGCAGAGAAGGCGGGCACCAGGCCCAGCTGCCATGATTAATGATGCCTCTGCCTGCTTAGCGCATTCTGCAGGCTCCACTATCAGCTCAGTAATTGAACTTCACTGTTCCCTCTGAAAGACGGTGGTTGCAGTAATTAAAGCAATAATGTGTTGCTGTACTTCTCTGTCTTCTCCTGGTCAGAGTCCTGTCATCTCCAGGTTTCTTTTTTCATTTGTTTGTTTCTTTGCTTGTTTGAACCACTCTAAATTCCTAAGCACTAAGAAGAAGAACCACTCAGTTCTGGAGTTGAGAAGGACCTCAGTGGCCAGCTTGGCCATACCTATTCCTGAAGATGGTTTCTCATTTTAACAAACTTAATCAGTGGTCATGCAGCTTTTGTAGCTAGCATGTGCTGGAAGTTAGTTTAGGGGATATAGAAACAAAAATCAAATAGTCCTTAGCCTTGAGTAGTTTTGTATTCTTCTAGGAGAGACTACATACATACATATATAAACTTCTACATACACATACATTATATAAAATATATACAGATATATTATACACATGCATATATGTGTTATTTTTTCTTAAAACTTTATTTTAGAATTTATAAAATTTCAGTATAATTCATATTCATGAGTTTTTTATACATTTGCATATAATTTCCAAATTCAAAAGTTATCATTCCCCCCAAAAAAAAACATTGTCATGGAAACACATGATTTAGAGATATTAAAAACAAGAAATGGGACAGATTATACCAGTATCTTACCCTGACTCCCAAACTCATTTGATATAGTCATAAGATTTTTACAGATGAGGTATTAATGTATTAATAAGATATCAATATCCTGTTAAACCTTTAGAAGTATAAATAACTAACTTCCCTGTGTCTGTTTCTTTCTCATTGTAAAATGACTAGAACTCTAAGGTTCTTGCCAATTCCATAGATTCTGTAGAATTTAAAATTCTAGAAATTCTATAATTGATTTAAAATTGCATTTTCCAATTTATTTTGTTTTTTAATGAACAATCCCCTTTAATATCTCTCCCCCTCTGCCTCACTTGAAAGGAAGAAAATTCTAGTAACAAATAATCAATTAAGACAAACTCTTGCATTGTGTGTCTCACATTTTGGGATATGAACTCACTTTGTATCATCACCTTTCTGTTAGGAGGTGATTTGCATACTTCACAATTAGACCTCTGGAATCAGGTTTTGTCATTTTATTTATTAAATTCTTAAATCTGTTAGGGTTGAATTTACAATGTTGTTAATGTGTAAATTGTTTTCCCAGTCCTGTTTACTTAACTCTGCAGTTCTTTCAATACAACCTTGTTGTCATCTAGAAATAGATGATGGATTTATGATATGCTCATCTAATTTCTACTTCTTCCTCTTCCAGGGACAAAAATCTTGGATAGAGAAGACTTTTTCCAAAAGAGAATGCATATACACAATTGCCAGCAGTAAAGATCCAAACAGGTGAACTAAGTATAATAATCTTGCCTTGGGGTTTACACAGCTTTTCAGAAAGGAAACTCCTGGTATAGGCAGAAATGGGTGAGGATAGTGGCCCAAAGCAGAGAAGATAGCTTGAAGTAAACAAAGATACTAAAAAAAGAATCCTGATCAAAACTATTTTCATCATTAAGTCTACTAATTTGAGAGTTATTTGGATTAACAAGGTCCTCTATTAAAAAGCAAAAATCTCCTTATTAGGCGTTACTTTAACATGACACTAAAATTACTTACCTTTAAACACTTCTTAAAACCAGTCCCTCAGAAAATGGGAGCTTTTCCTAGGTAGGGACAAAATATTCAATGAAATATGAAGGAATTGAGGGTAGAGCTGACTCCAAAAAGTAAAAGCAGAGTACAGAAGGGCATCATGAGTTTGGCAGAGGCCAACTTCACCTACTTTGCAATTTTGCCTTGGGTTCTAGTGGCTATTAGATAATACTTGTTTTCTGATTATATTTCATATAATCTCCACAATTTATTTAGTTTTATTTTGATGCTGTGTTTAGATAAGAAATATTCTATCACATGGAAGATAAGAAATATTTTCAAATTAAAGAATTTCTTCAAACCAAGAATTCAAAATGTTCTGATTGCTATCATTTAATGATTTTTCAAGAAAATTAACCTCTTACAATTGAAGAAAAAGACAAAGATAAAAAAAAAAGTCACTATTCTAAGTCTACTAAAAGCCCTTGGAAAATTTTGCTCTTTTCCACCCAATTCAAAATAAATGTCTTCATTCTTGCCCTTTAAATAAATGTGGCAGATATAATTTGAGGCATATTTTAAAATTTTATTAGTCTTTCATCTACCACTGACTTGTCCTGAAACCTGAAATTCCTACCATTAAAATCATCCCTTCCAATTATAGTATTTCCTTCCAAAGGCCGCTGTGAAAATTCACATCCCTATAAAGAGAGAACTGATAGGATAACCTATTACTACTCCTTAATACATCCCTTTCATTTATCAGATTTATTGCCATAAAGACAATCAGAGAACAGGCTGGTGATGGAATCCCACATGAGAAGTGCACATCTGAATAATAATAAAAAAAAAAGGGTCTTAATTATAGGAGGAACACAATCCTACGGGAATCCAGGAGCCCCAGAGGATTGCTTAAGGTCTATAGGAAATATGGGGCAGCTAGGTGGCGCAGTAAATAGAGCACTAGCCCTGAAGTCAGGAGGACCTGAGTTCAAATTTGACCTCAGACACTTATCACTTCCTAGCTGTGTGACTCTGAGCAAGTCACTTAACCCCAATTGCCTCAGGGAAAAAAAAAAAAGGTCTATAGGAAATAAATATGATGGCTACTGCTTATCCCTAAAGTGACTCCACTTTCTCCAAACAAATTCAAAATGTTCCTAAGTGCTAAGAACAATAAAATTCACTCCTACAAACATTTATAAAGCACCTATTATGTGCCAGGCACACAGTGAAAAAAATATAGATTTTTAAGCTCTTGGCACTGTTCAGTTCAAGAAATAGATTTTCCTTCTCTGTCTTGCTGAGGAATGTATCTTGTGAGAATACTGTATGAGGCTTAACCAAACTTTGTAGGGTTTCAATATTTCTATTTTATAGATATTCATATCTATATTTCATAGATATAATTGATAAATGCTAGATTATATAATATGATTTATGACATACACCATCAGTTATATTTTGCCTAGAAATTGTCATTCTTTTTTGTTACTATGAAGTGAAGATAACTTTTGTAGGTTTTTGCATTTGTATTTATTTCTACTGTACTCTTCATGTCTATTCTGTCATATTTTCCTTAAGATCAAGTATGGATCCCTATACTTATTTGCATGACTTAGCCATAAGTTGATCACCAGAATGATAGCATTATAGATTTTTATTTATTTAGAAAATTAGTCACCAAGTTTTATTTACTTCACAACATCACAGGAATTCTAAAATGAAAAAGCACAAAAATCTGGTACCATTCAACATCAAGATAAATAGTTCCTGACAGAACAGTGCAATAACTGGATTTTGTAATAATGACTCTCTACCATTAATAAAAGGCAAAATCGTGGCATTAAACTGTTTAGTAAGGCAGGAAAACACAAAATATATTTAAAAATTTTTCATTTTGATTGACTAAATTGTAAAGTTTTTGCATCATTTGTATGGAAAATGCTATCCTGTGTAACATCTCATTCTTCAATTATTCTGTAGATATTATAAGGTCTCTCAAGACAGAGATCCAAGTCATATTTATTTTTGCATTATGCTTATTGACTGATTAAAAATTGAACTATACTTAACCTCTACATGATTTGGAATGGTATTCCAATACAAGTTTATATATTGGTAACATATATTTGGTAGCATGAACTGACCCTGTGGACTGTATTACTGATGGAATCAATGAGGAGACTAGGAAAGCTATCTTCCACCATGCTGATGCATTTGTTCGATGAAAACAGAGCTTTTCGAACTTTATTTTTAGGTGTTGCTGTGGCCTGCTTATTTCCCAACATATTCCACCTCTTCCAAGTACCACCCCCAACAAAAATGTGGAGGAAAATAAACAAGCAGAGGCACAGCCAGAAAAATGGTCTGTCAATAAACATACCCAAGTCTATCCCACAGATTCCTATGGAGTGCTGGAATTTCAAGGTGGTGGACATTCAAACAAAGCTATGGTAAGAGATACTTTGAGGAGAAACGTAAAAGGATTTGCTGTTGATACCATAAACATGAAGCCTATTACACAGATCATATTTTCATCATATTTTTCATTCAGGGGTGGAATGGGTTCTTTTTATACTTCTTTGAAGAAATTGGACATCATTTTGAGAGAACATATAGAATATAGAATCTTCTTGAAAAAAAAGACCCCCATATATCGTTTGTGTAGACAAGATTTTTCTTGCACAACAATGACAAGTTTGGAAATATGTATACATATATTCGATTTGCCAATATTTTAACATAATTAACATGTAGTGGATATCCTGCCATCTAGGGGAGGGGTGGGGAGTTGGGGGAAAAATTTGTAACGGAAAGCTATGTAAGGGTTATTGTTGAAGAATTACCCACACATATGTTATGCAAATAAAATAAAAAAAAATAAAATTAAAAAAAAAAGAAAAAAAAGAAAAAAAAGACTCCCTTTCCTAGTTTGAGCCATAGGCCTCAAACAATTACATGGAATAAATTCAAAATTATTTCTGTCCTATACTTTTTCATATGTCTTTGTTTGACTATTCAAGAACCTTCTTTAGGTATAGAAAGGAAGTTTTATTTTCCTAACAAATTTGTGATTTGATATTATTATCAGATACTCTAAGATCTCCTGGGATGATTTTTTTAAATTGACATTTTTTTTCTCCAACTCTGACACTATGGAATAGCTTCTCTTTGCATAGAATTACAATGGATCAACATAATCTGATATTATTAACTTTGTTTATGATTTGTGTATCTATCACAGGGACTTTTGTGGCTACTAGGTATTTAACTTTATTTGGTTTAAAATATAGTAATGCCACAGAAAATATTTTTCATTTTTTAAATATGTATAACTATACACAAATATTTAATTTATATGCATAGTATGTACATTATAAACAGTGTGGTATAATAGATGGAAATCTGGCTTTGGATCTAGGAAAACCAGGGGTAAATCCTACATTCAACACATACTAACTGTATGATCCTGGACAAGAAGGTATTGAGTTGAAAACAGAAGAATTTTTCTTGCCTAGGAGCTCCCCAAATTAAGGAAATCATGGGTCTATTTTCTCTCCTATTCTACAATACGTATATATACATACTTGCATGCATACATATTTGTATACATACAAACAGATATAGGCATGCATATATACATAATTACATAAATTTTGAGATCTTATAAAATTCCCAAGGATTATCAGAAACTATCTATCTCACCTGAACTCAGAAAGAGCCCTAATTCTTTGTTATAAACAGTAACCTTTGATGTTCTGATTAACTTTGCCAGCTACAAGTGGTTTTCTATGCTATGCATCCTTTCAACATCTTCTTGAAATTTTTTTGTTTTTGTCCAGTCTTGGGATTCTATTAGAGTTGGGAACATCCAGTGAAGAAGCTCCTTTTACCAATTCAGATCTGTAGTTTAATGTAATTTTTAGTTTTAGAGAATTGTTTGGGTGTCCAAAATCAGTATGTACCAAAGATTGGACTTGAATTCAGGTCTTCGTAACTCCAAAATTGGTTTTATGACTGCACTTTCTTACCTCTCATTTAGAAAGCAGTTGAGTCCTGACAATACTTCCTCCCACATTTTTATAACATTACTTATTTCATTGTCCTGTGAATATCTTTGAGAAAAATTTTGTTTTATTCAAAGCACTATAAGACAGTCTCCCAGAATTATACTATGCATAATTGGCAAATGTAATAGCAATTGGTATGGTACCAATGGGCACAAAGAAATAATTCACAAAGGCTACAAATTCTGAATATTAATTTCTTCTCTGCTGAGAACATCAGGCTTAAACCTTAATACCTACTGAAGACCTCCTATCTTAGTGCCTGGTTGTTTTGAGCAATTTGCCATTCTATTCTGCTCTTCTGCTTGTGAAAGAAGGATTCCAAGTCCTGCCCAGAGTGTCACAGAAGATGAGAGGTTAGATTTTTCCAATTCTGAGTTTCTATTTTGTTAATGCACCAGAATTGCACAGGTTGGGTTTGGGAGTGGGGGAACAGAATTGACAGGGGAGGGATTAGTAGGACCATTGGTCCTACAAGGTAGAAAAAAATTCCCTATTGTATATATCTAATTTGATTTTTTACCTTTGAGCCAAGAAGCATAATCAAAAGCTTGTTCTTAAAGAATATTACAAAAATTTTTGCAGTACATCCGTGTGTCATATGACACCAAACCAGACTCACTGCTTCATCTTATGGTGAAAGACTGGCAACTAGAACTTCCCAAACTTTTAATCTCTGTTCATGGAGGACTCCAGAACTTTGAGATGCAGCCCAAACTGAAGCAAGTATTTGGAAAAGGGTTAATCAAGGCTGCCATGACAACAGGAGCCTGGATTTTCACAGGAGGAGTCAGTACTGGTAAGAATAGAGTGTCTTTTTTTCCCCCGCTGTCCTTTTAATTGACATGGGGAAGAAATTGTATATCCTGAAGTGTCTTCTAGTAATTCAGAGAGGCTTTTTCAAAGTGCCTATGCTGATAGCAAGTGTGTGTGTGTGTGTGTGTGTGTGTGTGTGTGTGTGTGTGTATTTTACGGACCACTGAACTAAAAATAGAGAACTCATTTGGACCTATCATTAGATCTTCAGAATCAGTGCTAAAAAATCTGCAGTACTACCCAAGTCCTCCCTATCTAATTTTGTGGAGGTTTTGTTTGCTTGCTTTTTTTCCTCCAGGAATTAAAGCAGGATTATTACTTACTGTGAATTGATTATCCTAGTTCATTCTTTTTAAAAGTGATATGGGGCACTGATTCTTACTTGAATTCCACGAAACTCAGGAGGTTCTCTAATAAAAGTTGTGGTCCAAAGGACTTGAAAATCTCCTGAAATCATAGGCTTGAAGGGGCCTTAGGAATCATCCACTTCAACAAATTATTGCTGCTTTGTAGGTGTCATTAGCCATGTTGGTGATGCCTTAAAAGATCATTCTTCAAAGTCCAGGGGCAGGATTTGTGCCATAGGAATTGCTCCATGGGGCATTGTGGAAAACAAGGAAGACCTCATTGGAAAGGATGTAAGTCTTTTGTCTTAGGAATTTGTCATTATGCTAAGGTATTATTCATTCACTTGCTTACTATGTAATGTTTTAATTCAGCAAAGGTAAAGAAGTGAAGGTAAATTAGGCATAACAGTTCATGAGCTTCTATATAAAAAGGGCTTTGTAAACTTGGCAATTCCACCAATGACTTTTTCTTTTTTTCCACTTATACGTAAAGATATAATGACCTTTTCAAGAATCATCATCAATTATCTATATTAGGTTAGAATAGCTATTAAATCAACATTTTTACCTGTTACTCTTGTCTCATTAACTTCCTTCAAAATTAACTTATGATTATTTCTCCTTTAAGGTTGTATTTTACAATAATAATCAAAAAATTTTAATGCCTATACATTTTTATTAGGTGTCAAGGGTTTATCAAACCATGTCAAATCCTTTAAGTAAACTTTCTGTGCTCAACAACTCTCATACTCACTTCATCTTGGCGGATAATGGCACACTTGGTAAATATGGAGCAGAAGTAAAGCTCCGGCGGCAATTGGAAAAACATATCTCTTTACAAAAGATTAACACACGTAAGTAAAGCAGAAACCTGAATAATAATGAGTGGCAAATAGAGGATTTAGATATATATTAGTTACACATGGTATGATTTTATATAAGACGTGGCTGAATTTGTAACAACCATGCCAAACATGCATACAAATGAATCTTGACCTTTTAGCAGTCACTTTGGAAGGTTACATATTTATTCCAATGATAACATTGTTCAAAAGATTGGGGATTGCTCTTTTGGAATACAGAGCTCATAGCAAATAGTGACAAATCTTGGTCCTCTGAGAGTCAGATTGATTCTAAAAACAGCCAAAAGTTACTTGAGGCCAAGAGCTACTGAATCTCCCAAAGTAATTGAGCTGGCTAATACTCCATAATCTCCTGTTGAATGAACAATAAACATGGCTATAAAGCATTGAGATTAGTTATACAACTTTTTCTCAGAACTGGTCAACAGTCCCTGAAGACAGTTCTAAAATAGGAATCCCCAAAGTTATTTAAAATGGCAGTTTCATTAAAATAGGTATTTTAACCTTCAAAGATATCCAATTTAGAAGGGATAACACCATTTGAATGTACTGATTCTAGCATTTTTTTTTAAAGTTTCATTTTGTTGTGTCATAGTTCTGCATGTTTTACTATAAAGTATATTTTTATAGTTAAAGAAAGTCAGCTGATAAGTAGTGGGAATTGGTTGGTAAAGTTTAAAATTTTAAAAATTCTCTTATCTAATAGTATTTGTGATGTTTTTAAGAGACATTTTAATAACCTTTCACTACAAACAGTGTGAGTTGTTGGATGGTAAACTAAATTAGAAAAGAAGAAAACTTAAAGACTAAAAGTATCAAGCATTGTTTTGGAAGTGGGAGAGCAGTCTATTCTTTTGAAAAATTTTTTGACATCCTAAAATATATCCTGAATTTAAACATTAGTCGATTTGAATGGTTTTTTGTTGTAGTGTTTTTATTTTGTTTTGAGTCAAAAGTCATCACATCAACAAAACTTCAACTGACTATGTGACCTGTGGGCTTCCCTTTGTCATCCTATGCCTGGAAATCAGAGTGGGGCAGGGACAGCAAAGGGATGCTCAGCTGTCGTCTTCTACAGCCTTGACTTATGTCAGCATTAATGATTCCAGCCCAACCCCAGAAGACCTAATTCCTGCTACTATCCTGGACAAGAGTTAGTTGGCCACTATATTGTTGAAGAACTGAAAAAAATGGCAACCAATTAAGTTCTAATTCAGAAAGGCACTATTTAATTCTGGGAGTGAAGAAAGCAAAACAATACAGATGCTTTACAGATAATAATGTTCTAGAAATGTTACCACTCAGATTTATATTCAAATTAGATTTTTATATGGCTATAATTTTTGTATCATTACATAATCTGGGAAAGTAGAGAACTAAAAATTTTAATAAGGGTTCCTTGCTTTTATTGATTTTAAAAGGATTTTGACTAGTGTTAGAATTTGGTAGATTCTGTCATAACTTAGATGATTATCCTCAAAGTGTTCCTTGGGAGGGTCTGTGAGATCAAAACTGTTTACATAATATTATTTTTCCTGTTAAAATCCCTTTTCCAACTACATATCTTTCAAAAGTTGAATTTTCTTTATATACTTCAACCAAAATGATATGTCTAATACATAAATAGAACTGGGAATCTAGCTGATTTTTATTCAGCCAGACATTAAAGAAATTTGAATAATATGCAAAATAGTGCCATTCTTCTCACTAAATATTTTTTGTTTTGAAAAACATAGTTTTAAAAATATATTATTTATGTTAATAAGCAATTGGGTTATATATTATTTTAAGTGAAATTAAAATAATTTTAAACCTTTTGTTTTAATTTATAATATGGCAAAAATCAGTAGATATAATCTCCTAAAAGCTCTTTGGAGTCCTCAATTTTTAAGAATATAAATGAATCACTAGCTAAAAGCTATCATTTAGCTGTTACTTTTCATTTTGTGTTCATCATGTCCTTTATGTGAACTTTCTGGCTGTCATTTTTTTGTGCCTTTAGTGACTTAAGGAAAACACTTTTTGGAAGGGGAAACCATTTGGCTTTGAGAAATAAATGTTAACCACCAAGAAAGACCTTTAACGAAGAAAATCCAGAAGTGAGAATTTTCAAAGAATCCATTTGTCATAGTCCTCATACTCATACTGTCTCTGCCACTGCATTGATATAGGACCTAATATTACAGCACTGGTGTAGAACTACCCAGCTCCCTTGGTGGAGGAATTACATGGAGCTCCTTGGAAGTACAGAATTTCAGAACTTTTGTCTTCTGTTGTTGTTGTTATTGTTGTTGAGTTATTTCAGTTCTGTTTGACTTGTTGCGACCCCATTTGAGGCTTTCTTGGCAAAGATACTGCAGTGGTTTGCCACTTCCTTTTCCAGCTATTTTACAGGTGAGAAAACTGAGGAAAACAGGATTAGGTAGCTTACCTAGGGTCACCCTGCTATTAAGGGTCTAAGGCTGGATTTGAACTCAAGGGGGATGAGTCTTTCTGACTTCAAGCCTGGTTCTCTAAGCCTCCAGGATGTTGAATATTATCATAAACTAAAAGGTAGTCTAATAAGCCTTGTTTAATTTGTTCAGAATTTGAACATTTTGTTAGTGTTAACACCAAAAAAAAAAAAAAAAAAAACAAAAACCTGTGGTTATCAAAGCTGTCTTTGGCGTTCCTTGATTTGTAGTACAGCAGGAGGATCAGAGTCAAATCCTTATTCTATTTTTAATCTGCATCACTTGCGCAAGTCATTAGTCTCCCTTGCCTCACTTTTTCCATCTATAAAGAAGTTTACTAGATGATTTGTAGGGTCAGTTTATCTTATCTATGATCTTCCTTAAATTTCTTATGCCTTTGTGTCTTCTATTTCCTCAGCATTACATTCATCTCAGCAGACTTTATGTTCCCCTAGCTTTACTCAACATCAACACATAATACAATGGCTTACTTATGAGTTTATAGAATTCTCTAACTGAAAGAGATCTTAGGGATCATTTAATCTATTATCCCTACTTTATAGATGAGGACGTTGAGCCCATGAAATAAAGGCAATTGTCCAATATCACTTAGAAAGTAATTAGTGGAGCTAGGACTAGATCCCATCTCCATTATCCCATATCACCCATTTCTTTTGTATCCTGCTGCATAACAAAAAGTAATAATAAGTTATTCATTAGATATTTTAGTTTTATGAGCATGTACAAATCATTTAAATTCTCTAAACTTCAATTTCCTCTTTTGAAAAGTAGAGATAATAACATACACAGGAGGTTTGTTAACAAGGAATGTATTTTATAAGTGTTTTATAAATGTAGAGGTAACCCTTATTAGTATAATAATTGCTGCATTATTCACTCCTCCCACTAGACAATACAATGCCTCATCCTAAGCAAAATGAATATTTTCTTTAAAAAAATTAATGATGAAATATCAGAAACCATAACTATATCAATGGAAGAAATTGTTTTGATGACCCTCAAATCATGTCCTGTAGATAGTTCTTTACTAACCATTTATCATAAGACCTACATTTAATTTGCATATGATTTAGAAAGTTTTCTAAGTTCTGGTCTTTTCTATATAATCAAAGTGTATATCTAAATAAAAATATTAAATCAATTATCAGCTGGATCCACTAGCGGCCTTTGGGAGGGAAAAGTTGAGTGACATAAATTTATTTATATTGTTCCTTTTCACTTGTCAAAGACTTGTCAAAAATAGATCAGATTAGATATAGAGGCCTTGGAATGCTATAACTTTGGTCCCAATGGAAGATATTCTTTGTGTTGCAGGACTAGGACAAGGTGTTCCTGTTGTTGGCCTCATTGTTGAAGGGGGTCCCAATGTGATCTCCATTGTCCTGGAATGTCTTCGAGAAGATCCCCCTATTCCTGTGGTGATTTGTGATGGCAGTGGGAGAGCATCAGACATTTTGTCTTTTGCACACAAGTACTGTGAAGAAGGAGGGTAGGATTTCTGGCATATTATCAAGGGGAATGAATGACCTTTCATGGCTTACCTGATAAGCTAATAAGGAAGTCTCTTCAGATGAGAAACTAAAAAGTTTTTTTTTTTAATATTTCAAAATAGCAAAAAGTTATTGCATGAGTTTCTTTAATTCCTCAGGATCAGGATAATGTAATTCCAACAGAATTCTATTTGAAGTGACAATATGATCCCTTCCAATTTTATCCTCCTTTATGAGGTTTCCAGGAAGTTGAAATTTACTAAAACTGTAGACAGTACTTTTAACTAGATTTTTGTCTACAGACTTGCAATTATAGAAAAAGGAAAATCCTGTCAACTCCAGATAGCATTACAATAGTGATCCTAGATGGATACTTAGGTATACTCTTTTTTTTTTTTTAAATGATCAGAGTTTTCTGTAATGTTTTGCTTTCTTTTCATGTCTTTTCTTGAATAGGCTAATAAGTGACTCCCTCAAGGATCAGCTTCTAGTTACCATTCAGAAAACATTTAACTACAATAAGATTCAATCCCATCAGCTGTTTGTAATTATCATGGAGTGCATGAAAAAGAAAGAACTTGTAAGTGTCTCAAAATTCATTGAAATACTATATTTTCTTTCTAATTCTGCTTAGGCAGCTTTAAACTACAGTTTGTCATGCTTTTGTTTTTCTGCTCCCAAGAAGTATTTTGCATTACCTGTCAAATAAGTTATTTTATGAGAATTCCAACTTTCTTGTCTTTTAGGAAGGTACTGAATTTCTTTTCAGTTTCATAACCTTTATTTACAGGCCATCAATTAGTCAAAGCATACCAATGCCTAGTAAATGTGAAGGGAGAATAAATGCCAAATCTCATTGGCCATGGAATGAATAAATTAATTTCAGTTTAATTATTATGTCTTTGAGATAAGTTATGGAAGATGAGCTACATTTTTTCTTGATGTTTTTGTAGAACTTCACCAGAGTCCCTTAATAGACTTTAAAGGGATTAAAAGAATTATGAAAGAAAAGTGACTTATAATCATTAAACATTATAATTATAATGTTGTATTATTTCCATTTGAAAATGCAAATATTCATTTCCTTAGCCTTCTTTCCTATTTAGTATGCTCACGGGACAGAGCCATCATCCATGCCAATAGTACTGCTATTTAATATATTGCCAAGAACAATAGATTGGATATCAAGGGAACCTGAATCACACTCCTGGCTCCAATATTAATTATCTATGTTGGTTTGGGCAAATCATCTCATATCTCTGTTTCCCAGTTTTCTCATCTATAAAATGAAAGGGCTATGGAGATAATCTTTTAGGTCTCGTCCACTTCATGACCCTAATGTGAAATGGCCTATCAGCATTCTAAGCTTCCAAATAAGTTGCAAGCAGAGCATAATTGGTTAGGTAACCACTTTTATGAGGGGGAGTATGGTCTAGGATCAGGATTCTTAAACTAGTCATTGAAGTAAGATTTTATAAATACTTTGTTAACTGTATTTGAATATAATTGGGTTTTATTTTAAAGCTGATATGTGTTATTTTACACATCTAAAAACATTTTGGGAAGTTCTATAGGTTTCACTAGACTACAAAGGAGTATATAACATATGAAAAAACGATTAAGTGGGGCAGCTAGGTGGCACAATGGATAGAGCACCAGCCCTGAAGTCAGGAGGACTCGAGTTCAAATTTGACCTCAGATACTTAACACTTCCTAGCTGTGTGACCCTGGGCAAGCCACTTAACCCCAACTGCCTCAACAACAACAACAACAAAAATAGTTAAGCACTCTGATGATATATGTACAATCAAGAGACCTTAATTTGAATCTCACTTTCAACTAATTGGGGATAGCCAAGTCCTTTAACCATCTCAGAGCTTCTATTTCCTCATATGAAAAGATGAGTATAGTAATTCCTGAACTAAGGACAGCATGCTTTAAAAGCCTGTATATTAAATCTATTAGTAGACTCTTATCTGCCTTGATAATAAGACTGTATTCATTAAGTAAGAATAGTTCTTCCCACATATGTTGAAGTAGCAGGCCAGACAAATAAATGCCCAGGTATATTCTACATTGCTGCAGCAACAATACTTTCAAAATATTATAACTAAGCTCCATTCAAATATGAGTCAGTGAGGCATAACAGACAGTGAGCCTGCCTCAAAACCAGAAAGACCACCTCTGATATGTAAAAACATGTAACAAACATATTACTGGACATCTCAGTGCTATAAGCAATTTTCCAAGATTCTAAGTTGCAGGAAAGGTATCTGATATCAATGAAATCACAGGATCATTCTAATTCTAATATTGAGGCTCCCTACTCTTTTATCCTTCAGCTTTGAGTCCAATACAATCTAATGCCCAATATGAGTCTTTGTTCTTCACTTAGGTGAAGACATCCCAGAGGGATGCTAGCAATATATATATACAAAGAGAGAGAGACAGACAGAGAGAGAGAGAGACAGAGAGAGAGAAACAGAAAGAGAGAGAGAGAGAGAGAGAGAGAGAGAGAGAGAGAGAGAGAGAGAGAGAAAGAGAGAGAGAGAGAGATTTTACAGGTACATTGCAAAAATTCATCAAGTTAATCATTTCATCTAGATAATTACTATGACATAGTAAGGAAAAGAAAAGGAAAAAAGATTTTAATGGTTTTCTGTACTTTTAGTCCAATTTCTATAAGTTTAAAGTCCTACTGGTTTCCTCAGAACTTGCTGGATAAATTTCTCAAAAGCTGTGGACGAGCAACTGGAATGGAGACCTCATCTTTAAAAAATTTAAGACAAATTCATTTGGTGGAGGAGCAGGACTGGTAGATAGCTAATAACTTCAGAGATTCCTTTTAAGTCTATCAGCTATCCAGACTACAAACTGCTAGATACTAACTTTATCCAAATATTTTCCAATGACCCTTTCCCCTAGACCACCCCCCAGCCTCAGATCTATAAAATAGCTGGTGTTTGACCTCATTTTGGCATCCCAGAAATATATTTTCCATTATCACTATGGGTCCAAATAACAGCACTGAATTTAGAGCCTGGGAGCCTGAGTTCAAATCCTGCCTGGCATTTTTGAAGGTGTGTGGCCTTAGGCAAAGTTGTCTGGGATCTCTGCTTTCTTATTGTGAAACTGAGGTAGTTAGACTGGGTGATCTCTATGACCAGCTTCTGATAACTCAGCATGCCCTGTGATGTTTTACTTCAATTATATTTTTTGGAGTCATTTGATGTTAAGTGAAATATGAATGTATAGGAATATGAACAAAATTCATGGCAAGAAGGAAAATTGTCATGAAGATTATATTGAGGCTTTTAAAATAAAGCATACCACCTTATAAATTATTTAGCTCACAAAATTATTTCAGCAATTATTGGTCTATTCTGATTCACTTCACTTCAAGAATCTATGATTCCTCCAATATGGTTACACCTTCCACAATACAGACTGAGCCCCTCTATCCTTCTCCCTTCTCCCACTCATGACTTGGTAGATATGATCTTCTACAATTACCATGGCCAAGAGTTATTACTCTTTGATCAACCTAATAGCAAGCTTCTCTGAATTCAGCCAGTCTGGTCCTGTAGTGACAGACATGGCTCATTGCTGGGCTTTTAAACAAGGAAGTTTTTTGTTTTGATAGGACCTATCAAGCATCTGTGCTAAATGTACTGGCCTACCCTTTGAGAAATCAGTGTCACTTCTACACTATCATAAGGCTTTAGAAGGAGACTTGTATGGTGGCAATATGTTGTGTGTGGTATTAAAAACATATAATCTTCTTTCATTTTCAACTTTGCTTTAGCATAGTGTTTATGTTTTTAATCTCTGCTCTCAGGTCACTGTGTTCCGAATGGGTTCAGAAGGCCAACAGGATATTGAAATGGCAATTTTAACTGCTCTGCTAAAGGGTGAGTTCTCCAGAAAATCATGATTCACTTTAATTCAATTCAACATATAGGAAACACTTTCTCTATGAGAGAGAAGTCCTATCAGTGCTCAAGTACATTGTATTCCTTTTCCTTTCATAAACATTTTGTCTATGGAGGTACATCCTGAGGTAACCAGCTTGATGGAAATTAATCCATGAATTTTAGACTCAGAGAAGAAATTCTAATTTATTCCAACATCCTCATTTTAAATAAAGAAATAGACTCAGAGATATGATTTTATGTGCCTAAATTAAGGTGTGGCCTCAGGATTCAAACTGTCCATCTGTTAAGTGTTTTTGTCAGCACACAACATCATTTTTCCATTACTTGTTTGGTCTATAAAGTGGTAATAAAAAGTTCATGAAATTATGCTTTCTTATGGGTTAACTCACATACATGCAAAAATAGTCTTGAAAAGAGGATTATTTCATCCTGTAACTAGAATCAGTTTTTATGTGTCATTAATTGATTAGCTCTTATTCCAATCTATCCTTTGTCAAGTATACTATCTAATTAGTATTAGTCCATGCCATGTATGTTAATGGTTCAATGAATTTGTGATCCCATTGATAAGAATACTCATTTCAGTGGTGTATATCACAATCTATGCCTTCTTATCCTTTGGTAAATCTAGAAATTAATGAACTTTTATTAAATCCCTACTATGTGTCAAGCACTACACTAGGATACAGATATAAAAATATGAAACCAACTCTCTTTCAAAGAGCTCATATTTTTTTTTTAAATTACTCAAGGTGAACATTTCCCTGTCATAATTTCCTCCACTTATATGTAGATCTACATTTGCAAATTCAGTACCTGATGTAACCTTTAGTTTAGTGGAAGGAATAAGCTAAAGAATTCATATGGTGAAATATAATTAGTAATAATTAGATAATATAAAGTGCAAAGAACACTCATTCTTTATAAAGACAATTTGCTTTTAACACATTTATAAAATTCATTTTAAAAATTTAACAACTTTTACTTAAAAAAATCTTAAAATACACATACTTTTCTCTGAAAATAAGCTATTATAGAAGAATAGTTCAAATATCCTACAACTAATGCTGATGGGGTCTAGTCACCAAATGTTGGGGAGAGGAGATATTTCCCCAAAAGAATATTGGGATTACAGGCTGGTGTTGCCGGTTGTCTCAAAAGGATTTGTAGGTTTAGACCTTCATAAAATCAAGGAGCAAAGATTTTATTACTGACCATTCTTTCTCTGTAGGAGCTATAGAAAAATCTCTCACTTTTATACTGTTAATGACCCAAGTTGTTTCTTCAGAACTGAACATCCTACATTTACTCGGAATAGTTATTTTTGGTTCTTCAGGTACAAATGCATCAGCTCCTGATCAGCTGAGTTTGGCTCTTGCCTGGAACCGTGTTGATATTGCACGAAGTCAAATCTTTGTCTTTGGACCCCACTGGCCGGTGAGACTACCTCCCCCTCCTCCCATTCAAACATTTTATATTATTTTATGTAAATGACAGATAGGTGTTGATTTCATTATTACATCAGTCTTGCCAACATTTCTTAGTCATGTTTCAGGTTCCAATCTGCTATTACATTAGGATTAAACAGAAACATTATGTTTTACCTATAGGAACCCAAAGGACTTTGTATATGAAAAGCAAAAAGTAATATGTTAATTTTAGACCCTAACCAACTTTTTTTAAAGAAATAAGAAAAATTATCTTAAAATATTTTACTTGTCAATTTTGAAAACATCCTTTTTAAAGTATAACTTTTTTTAAATAGCCCATTGAAAATCAAGTATAATTCATTTCAAGGATTTTTATAAGTAAAATAACTACATTGCCTGTAATAAGTATAGTCTACCCATCTATATACATACACATATATATATATACATATGTATATATATATATATATAATTTTTATTTATCTATTTTAATTTTTTGGATTAATCATCAAGAAAAAATTAATACAAAACTTTATATAATAAGGTGAATGTTTTCAAAGAAAGAGAGTGACATGTGTAGTACATTGATTAAATTCTCTAAAATTAAGCCCAGTAGTCCAATCCCATTCAAATATTCTAATTTGTTTCCTTTAGGGTTCTCTAATTTTTAGCCACTTGGCAAATGAGGAAATGACAAGAGAAATTGCTACAGGATTGTTTTAGCTTGCTTATAATAATGTTTAAAACCTTGACAGGTTGAAAAACATTGACATGGATGGCACATAAAAGTTCCATTATCTCTACTTTCAATGACTTATGAAAATATACAATCCTCTACCTCTTTAGGGTAAATTATATGCTCTAGACTAAATAAAATCTAGATAACTTCTTAAATGTTCCTTCAATGTTGACTATTCAATCACAATCTATTCAAAAACAATTCAAAAATATTTATTGAATGACTATAATCTCTGTGCTATGTGCTGAGGGAGATATACAGATAGATAACATAGTACTTGCCTTCAAGGAATTTACAAGTTAGTGTGAGAAATAATAATAATATACATATATAATAATCACATAAATTTAGTAGTAAATACAATGTATAATAGAAATATAAATGTATACATACAATAATACAAAATTTAATAGAAAACTAGAAATAAATAAGAAAAGTACAAAGTGCTATATAACAGTTTAGAAGAGGGAGACTTCAGTGATACCTAAGAAAAATCAGAGGCTTCATAAAGGAGGTAACAACTTGATGTAGAAGAAGGATCCATTTAACCCATGGAGATTGGGGTACAGGTATTTCTGGCATCAGGAAGTATGTGATTAATAGGAGGGAGCAAAAAATACAAGATATGGATAGGCAAAAATTCCATAGTGGGTGTGTAGCATAAGATATATTAAAGTAAGTAATATAAGATAAAACTGGAAAGAACATAGGATGGTATCAGATTTTGGAAGGCTTTAAATGACTGCCTAAGGAGTTTGAACTTTAATTACTAGTTAATAGGTATCCATTGAAAGGTTCTGAGAAAAGGAATATGATTAGATCTGAGTTTAAAGGAGATTACTTTGGCAGAAGTATGAAGAATAGATTAGAAGAGATAATGAAGGAAGAGTACCATTATAATACTCAGGCAGTTGTCCATGACAACCTAAGATAGAAAACTGGCAGTAGAAATGGGGGGTGGGGGTGGGGAAGAGTACAGAGTTAAAACGTATTGTAGTAGTAGAATCAAAAGGACTTGGTAAAATAATTGGTCATAGGATGTGAGGGGAGTGGAAGAACCAAGAATAACACTAAGATTTACAACATGGAAGTTAAGATGCAGTAATATAAATAAGAAAGTAATCATGATGATCATGATGATGACTGTAGCAACAACTGATTGGACCTATGAGTTCATTGGTATAGGGAACTCCTATGTGAGGAAATTCCCTCTGTCAGTGTAAATTGGTTCTTTCTCTGCAATTTAAAGAGATACCTGGAGCACCAAGAAGTTATATGACCTTCCTAGAGTCACATAGCTAATATGTGTTAGAGGCAGGAATTGAAACCAGTCTTCTTGATTCTGAAGCCCACATCCTATCCACTACTTTACCTCCCTCTATATAGGGTATCCCAAAAGTCTTAATGCAATTTTAAGTGATTTAAGTTATTAAAGGTCTTTGGGACTACCTATATAATGCTTGGAGGTTTGCAAAGTGCTTTACATACATTATCCTACTGGTTGAAAATTAGTGACTATTATGCCTATTTGTAAGAGTGGTCCTTTGTGTAAATATATGCCAGTAAAAACGTGATCCTCAATCTAAATACATATAAACTGCTGCCCATGGGAAAAACAAAGCAAATTGCCATATGTCATAAACATAAGCTGTGTTAATATGCAGGTTCCCTGTTTGCAGCACATTTGGTAGCAGACAGATCAACTCTCTCCTGACTATGTATGTGTGTAAAGTGTGAACAGTGTGGAATTAATGACAGTCATGAAATTTTCCTTTGGATAAATGTCAACTTTAATGCTTTTAACCAAATATGTTTGTTGTTCAATGTAGCCTCTAGAAAGCCTGGCATCTACTGAAAATAAAGTACCAGAGAAGGAAAAGAAATCTCCAGCTGCTGCACCAACCAAAGGAGGAAGGGGAAAAGGAAAAGGCAAGAAAAAAGGAAAAGTCAAAGAAGAAGTAGAAGAAGAAACTGATCCAAGAAAGATTGAGCTTCTTAACTGGGTGTGTAAACATTTTCTTTAAGATTTTTGTTAGTGTCAGAATGTTAGAACTTTAAGAGATTTATCTCATCCCAAATCCTTATTTGAGGAAGTGGAGGCTGATTGAAGAATAGAAACTGAATCTCTAAATTCATTGCATAGAAAATTCTTAAATGAGTTTTCTTCTACTAAACTTATCTAAATTTTGTCTTAGTTGCCTAGAGCAGTAGTTCTTAAAGTGTGGTCAAAGATCACTTGAAATCTCCCAAGACTCTTGCAGGGGGTCCATGAAGGGAAAACTATTTTCATACTAATGCTGATAATATTTGTCAATTAAAATATTCTTCCCTTTTCCAACTACATTTCTGTGTGAGACCAGTTTTTTTTAATAAACTTCAATCAATAAACACTTATTAATTGTCTATTATGTGCCAGATACTGTACTAAATAAGCACTGTGATACAAAAAGGGGCAAAAGATAGTCCCTGTTCTCAAGGAATTCACAGTCTAATGTGAGAGAAAACATGCTAACAACTATATACAAACACTTTATATATAGGATAAATTGGAAATAATCAATGGGGGAAGGCATTAGAATTAAGAAGATTTAGGGAAGGCTTCCTATGGAAATTAAATTTTAGTTGAGATTTAAAGAAAGCCAGAGAGGTCAGTAATCAGAATGGAAGAGGGAGAACTTTCCAAATATAGAAGATATCTAAGGAGAATACCAAAAACCAAAAGATAGAGTGGATCTGTAAAGATGGAATGTTTTGTTTGTGGAACAGCTAGAAAGCCAATGTCTCTAGATCAAAGTATATTGAGTAGGGAGTAAGATAAAAGAAGATTGGAAAGGTATGAGGAAACTACGTTATAAAGGGCTTTGAATGCCAGAAAGAACATTTTGCATTTGTTCCTGGAAGTGATAGGAAGCCACTGGAATTTACTGAATATGGTGGGGTGGAGGTGGAGAGAAGTAGATAATGTGACAAATTCTATTTTTATAAACATTCCTTTAGTGGCTAAATGGAAGATACATTATGGTGGGAGTTTGGGGAGTACAGATAGTGAGGAATTCAGGATGACTCTTAGGTTGTGAGCCTGAGGGACAAGGAGGATGATATTGTTTGTTACAGTAATAGGGAAGATAGGAGGTGGAGGAGAATTTAGGGGGAAATATAATTATATCCATGCTGGACACATTGAGCTTAAAATGTCTCTATCTTAAATTGGATATCCAATTTGAGATGTTTGAAAAGCAGTTGAAAATGAGAGATTAGAGGTTAGCTGAGAGACTGGGGCAGGATAGGGAGATTTGATAATTTTCAGCATAGATTTCCAGCGTTCAGATTTCCTGATTGCTGGATCCTAGCACTCTCTTCCTTGTGAAATTGTTTGGTATTACCTTGTGTAATTTGCATTAACTTACTTATGTACATGTTATACATCCCCCTCACCCCTAGTTGAATATAAGTTCTTTGAGGCCAGGAATATTTATCCTCTTATGTCCAGGGCTCAGCATAGAATTTTATATATCTTAATAAATACCCATTGAGTTTCTCATTTGTTTAGTTGTTTTTTTTTTTTTTTCTTTTTTAAAAGGTGAATTCTCTAGAGCAAGCTATGCTGGATGCTTTGGTCTTAGATCGGGTTGACTTTGTGAAACTTCTTATTGAAAATGGAGTCAACATGCAGCATTTTCTCACTATTCCACGACTAGAAGAACTTTATAATACAGTAAGTATGCAAAGAATATGAAAGGAAGTGAAGACTTATGACCTAGAAATAAAAATACTTGGATACAGGTAGCTAAATAGATAGACTATTAGTTTGGCATTGGTGCATTCTATACTTAAGTATTATAAGTTTGACCACATAATGAGTTTGGGGTAGATCTCAGTTCTAGGCTGGAGTTCTGTTGTATAAGGGGAACTGAAATGATATTGTTGTTTTGTGCTGCTCATCACAGAAATGGTTCAATTGTGGCTCAATTCCTCATCACATTTTTGCCATTTAAAAACCAACCTACTGAACAAAATTCTCTGTGGTTACCATCTGGGAAGTTCTAGAATTTCTATTAATGATTGCAAGCCACTTGGGTAACACATACAATGAATCATCCATCTGTGCCAAAAGAATCTGGCTCAATATATTATTTTTAAGATGATTTTATACTACTTCCCAATTTCTCTCCCTCTTACTGCCTCTTCCCAACCTGTCGAAAAAGTAAGAAAAACAAAATCCAATCCAAATATGTACAGAGAAGCAAAATAAATTCCCACATTTGGCTGCACAGGCACCAGACAGGTGGAGATGTGCTCTGTAGGGCACTCAATTTTCCATGTTATAAGGAAAACTATAGAAACTCTTTAGTTGCACAAAACACCATGGACCTAGTAGGGAAATTCATTTATTTATAAATTATATATTTGGGTAATTCATTTTTTTATTCTCACCATTATCACAGTTGACTATAACAGTACATAATTGAAAAGGTATTGATATGCATTCTCTCTGCAAGTCATTAGAACATTACATGACAGTTTCCTTTTCAGATAAGTTTGTTGTTTATTTAACACAGTTTCCTAGTTTAGGATTTTTAAGAGTTTAAGAAAAAATACACTAAAAAAATGGCTGGATGGTTCTCTTTCAGAGGCTGGGCCCACCAAACACACTTCATTTGCTTGTGAGAGATGTAAAAAAGGTTAGTCAATTATTCTATACTCCTTACTAATTTATATTCCTTTATACAACAGCATAAATATTAAATATTTTTCTTTCAAAACTAAACTCAAATCTCATAACTTAAAGTACAAGAGATAAATAGCAACAATAGGGTAGAAAGTCAATGTCCAAGTATCTTTTTCACATTAAAAAGAAGTTACAGAAAACTACAAATGACAAAAATCAGAAAAATGTTATTTAGCATTAGCACACATAATGAATACTTGTTGATTGGTTGCCTGAAAGAGTGAACTTAAGTTTGTTTGATTGATTGATTATATGGTTTTGGCCACATACTATCTGTTGTTACTAATGCCAGATTTTAATATCTAATTTTCTTGAATATCAGTGACCGGAATCTCTTTCATCATTCAATACTTCTTCATATCAGAAATCTCCTCTCTAAACTTACTATTAAATTTTTATCCATTATACCCATTCATTTTAATTTTCTTACTTCTTGCAAGGGCTACAAACTTTCACTGTTTTTGTCATGTTTGGCCACTCTGACAATATGAGTAGAAATGACATTTATTTTCAGCTGCTTGTCTTTAAATACTTTGACTTTCTAATTAGAGAAAAAAATAAAATACTATTTAAAAAATCTCATTGTTAACCTCATTTTTCATCAATAGTAATTCTCAACTATTTATACTTTATTTTTTCCCCTGGAGTTCTCATTTCCTTGCCTCTTTTCTAATTTTCTGTCCTGGCACATTCTCATATATCTAAAAGCTAGAGGATTTGACTGGGTTAACAACAAAGGTGATTCATTAGACCAGAATGAAGTCCCTGGTAGGAAAACAACTGATTAAAAACTGCTGGAAATTTTACCTTTGTATTAAGAGAATAATTACAACCATGCAATGAAGTTTTTCAGTCAGCCCAGTATAGTGAAAAAAAGTTCACTGCATTTTGGAGCTAAAGGATTTGGATTTTAATCTTGGCTCTACTGTCTCCTATCTATGGGACCTTCTCTCAATCTCTGTTTTCTCATCTGTAAAAGGAGGAAGTTGAACTAAGTGATCTCATAGGATTTTAAGCTAATAATCCTATTGGATGTAATTCAGCAATATAAGCAAATCAATTCTAAAAATATTACAATTTATATTATACAGATACTGAATTGCTACAAATAATAAATCTACCCACATAGAACCACAGCATTTAAGAGATGTAAGGTTTACCTTATATGTTTTCTACTTTGGCATTTTATTCACAAATGAGGAAACTGAGAGGCAAAGAAGTGACATGATTTGCCCAGAGCTAAAAAATAAATAATGCATTAAATATTCATAAATTTACTCATGTTGTTCATATTTATACAACATTTTAAGTTTAAAAATCACTTTCCTTATTTAAAACCCTGTGCAGGTATTAATTCCATGTTATGATGAAGAAACTGGGCTTAAGAGTAGTGATTTGCCTGTATTGTCAACAGGTATTAAATCCAGGTTTTCTAATTTTAATTCCAGCATTTTTTTCCACTAGACCACATTTATATCTATTACTATTAACATATGCTCTCTGTGGTCACATATTAAAGGAAGAACATTTTGAATGTATTTTCTCTACATGGTCATTCACAATTCAACAATTTAATAAACATTTCTTAAGTAGGTCTTGTACTAGGCCTTAAGAACATAGTCAACAATGAAAGAATCCCTGCCTTTTAGGAATTTATATCTCTACAATTTTTTAGCCATAGAAAATGATTGAAAAGAAAACAAGATAGTTTACATAACATGATATCATGGCAAATAACTAAAAAGAAATATGATTTTAGTAGTCAATAATTCTAACCCATACTTGAAGGAAAATCAAGTCAACAAGCATTTATTAAGTGCTCACGATGTGCCCAGGCACTGTGCTAAGAGCTAATAATACAAATATTGGCAGAAAGCTTTGTCTTAGGACTCAAGGAGCTTCTGGGGAGGAGAAAATGAAAGTATCCAGTTCAGAAAAAGTCCAGAAAAAGTTAGAAGTGCAGCCTAGAGAGAAGTGAAGACATGGGTGATCTGGGTGACCTCCTTAATGTGGAGATTCTGAGCGAAACTAGCCAATCACAGGAAGAGGTCTTAGGGGCAGAGAATACTTCCCATGTCTGAAGGGCAGGACCAGAGTGACCTTTCAGGGTAAAGAGGTTTCTGGAATATTGAAGAGAAGTCAAGGAGGAGGATCAGGAATACAGCCTAGAAATAAATACATCCTAGGATATGTAATCAGAATGGCACAAGTGCTTGCTACAGATAACTCTGTCAAAACTCATTTTACATATCAAAGTGGTGACCATTTTCTTATCTCTTCTGTTCCTACAGGTAGTAATAAAGTCATAATTCTCTCTTATTATAACAGTTTAATTCACTGCTTTTTTTCAGTGATAGGAAACAGAAAGTCAGCTTTATAATAGAAATAAATTAGGTATTATTTATCCCCAACTGCTAACTTTTACCACAGAGTTGGTATTATTTTAGGGTTGATACACTGGATCTGTGACTTGGGATACATTCTATATAGCTTATGCTTTGTTTTTCTTCACATATACATACAAATAAAATTTCTTATATTACAGGGAAACCTTCCACCAGACTATCACATTAGCCTGATAGATATAGGTCTTGTACTAGAATATCTCATGGGTGGGGCCTACCGCTGCAACTACACTCGGAAGAGTTTTCGGACCCTATACAACAACTTGTTTGGACCAAAGAGGGTAGGAATAATTTAATTTTGCCATAGTCAGTACTCATTAAACTCACAATTTGTTCACTACTGTGTTAATTTTAACTCTCATTCTTCTAGTGTCACAGAGTATTCAAGTAAAAGTACACCAATTAGTCCATTATGGCCCAGACTACATTCCATATTGTTGCCACAATGTTGATAATCATCTGTATGAATTAAGTCATTGAGCCATGACTTCTCTTTGCCTAAGTTTTATCTATAAACCAAAGTAATAATGTTTTGTACTAAAACACTATGAAATTCGTGAGAAATCTAGTAAGTACATATACCATGCCATCCCAGTTTTTTAGATTATTAAAAACAACAACTATACACAAACAAGGTAGTAAAATGCTTAAAGCAATAGGTCAATACTGTGGCATATTTTAACTCACAAAGGGGAAGATAATCCAGCTGGGAAGGGACAATATAATCAGGGAGAGTAAAGAAAAAAATATCATTAGGCAGCATGCTGATACCTCTACATCAGGGCAGGCAAATGATGCAGTCAAGGTGTTCTATGACTATAGTCACAAGCCAAAGATTTTATATTGATGGAATAGGTTTTGATTCAGTTAAACCTGACTGATTTTCCAACTCTTTTTCATTTGTAGAGAAATTTGGGGGAATAGTTAAATCATTCCCATATAAATAGCAATGGGCACAGAAGATTCCAGCATGGAATGTTCCAGCAAAAGATAGGGAAGAGAGGATAGGAAATACGGGAGGAGGGGGAAAAATCAAATCAGAGACATTCTGCCAAAAGGGAGGCAGAAATTTTTTGGACTAGAATAATATAAGAATTGCATCACCCATATGAGTCATATATGGGACAGCTAGATGGCACAGTAGATAGAACACAGTCCCTGGAGTCAGGAGGGAGGAACTGAGTTCAAATTTGACCTCAGACACTTAACACTTAGCTGTGTGATCCTGGGCTTAACAACTTAACCCCAGTTGCCTCACCAAAAAAAAAAAAAAAAAAAGAGTCATATATGTATATTCATGTATTTGTAGCAGTTCCTATCTGAAATGTTCCTTGTTAAAAAGAAACACCAGGGAAATAAGTACACATATATTCGATTTGTCAAGTATTTTAACATAATTAACATGTAGCGGATATCCTGCCATCTAGGGGAGGAGTGGGGAGTAGAGGGGAAAAATCTGTAACAGAAAGCTTTGTAAGGATTAATGTTGAAGAAATACCCATACATATGTTTAGCAAATAAAAAATATTAATAAAAAAAGAAACACCAGCTTTTACCACCATAGGAATAAATATAATATCAGAGAGTATAACCCTCTTATACAGATATGTCCTTCATTGTTGATGAGGTTAATGTCAGTGACCACTCTATTTCTATCTGCATTTAAAGCTCTCTTGCATTCTTTTTTTTTTTTTTTTTTTTTTGCTTTTTGCTGAGGCAATTGAGGTTAAGTGACTTGCCCAGGGTCACACAGCTAGGGAATGTGTGTCTGAGACCATATTTGAACTCAGGTCCTCCTGACTTCAGGGCTGGTGCTCTATCCACTGCGCCATCTAGCACTCTCTTGTATTCTTATAGGATATCCAGTGATGTATTGAGATTAAAGCATTTTTTTCCTTTGATATTTCAATAAAATATCAATGAAAGGAAGCATTTATTAAATTACAACAATATCTAGTTAATCTGAGCTAGTCTATCATGTAAAAGTCAAAGCACGTGAAAAGAAATTAATTAGGAGTTAATTCTAATCACAACTAATTGACTTTTAATTTCTTTTAATGCAGCCTAAGGCTCTTAAACTTCTAGGGATGGAGGTAAGTTGGATTTTCCTATACTAAAGGGTTAATTAAAATACTACTATCTGATGTTCTTAGTGCTTTTGATTTTAAATTTTTAAATTCACTTAATGATAAATTTTGTCTGCTAAAATGTATTATTATTATTGATGTATTCTTTAACCAGTTTAATAATCATTAAAAAATACTATTAAATTATCTACTCACTATTTTTTTAGTCAAGTGACATTACTAGATTATACCAAAAGAGTAGGAATGGAATATTACTTATTTATTATTATAAAAGCAGTAGATGGAATTGCAGAACAGATTTCACAAATTCAAATGCTCAAAATGTATTTTTACTGGATTAAAAATGTTATTTAGCACAAAAGATTATGTAAAATTCTGTATTAGAGTCTGAATTGGAATGAAATTCTGTTTACCAAATAAAATGACCATAAAACACTGCACTAATAGCAATGTTGTTATACTGTTACTATCAAAATTTCTGAGCACTATGCTCCCAACCAAGGAAAATGCAAAAAAAAAAAAAAAAGGTAGCTAATTCCTTAAATTCATGTGCTTCTTCAATTAATTGTGTCACTAAAAATATTGCCATTATTAGGAAAAGGAAGTGAAGGAAAATTCTCAAGTGGTAAGTGAAAAATGAAACAGATTATCAATTCAGAATAAAGATATGCTGGTAAATACTTTAAAACCTGATGGGGGTGGGGGATTGGATAGGGAGATTAGGGACCACACACTTTAAAATTTAATCCGCACTATTAAGATTTTTCTATCACTTATTCTTAAGCAGAGATAACAACAAAAAAATCAAATCCTGATTTGTAGCATTTGACAGTTTTTAGCGTATAAATGCTCACCCTAAAAATTTAACAATTGATTCTGAGCCTGCTGAAGCTATCTCCAGCACACCTTTGAATCAGAGACTACAGATTTGGAATTCATGATCACTTAAATGTTTCTAGACTGATTATTACCTCTTTCCATATATTTAAAAACAAAATAAGATATTATTAAATAAAATAATAATGCAGAGAAGATTTAGAGAAGTGAAGGGATTAGTCAACAAGCATTATTATTAAAATGTCTCCTATGTGCCAGGGAAGGTAACTAGGTAGTATAGAGGATGGAGCAGTGAATTTAGAATCAGGAATACTCATCTTCCTAAATCCAAATCCAGCCTCTGATACTTAATAGCTGTGTGACCCTGGACAAGTCACTTAACCATGTTTGCTTTAGTTTCTTCATCTGTAAAATGAACTAGAGAAGGAAATAGTAAACTACCTGAAGAAAACCCCAAATGGAAGAGTTGAACACAACTGAAATGACTCAACAAAAATATGCATAAAGTGGAGGCAGCTTGATGGTGCTGTGGATAAAGCCCCAGCCCTGAAGTCAGGAGGACCTGAGTTCAAATCCGACCTCAGACAAATAACAAAATATACAAGTATAAACCGAATAAACATAAAACAGTAATACAAAGTATTTAAATGTCTGTTGGTGTTGGAACGAAGGCATTAGCAAATGAGAGATCAAGAAAAGCTTCATGTAAAAGGTAAGTGACTGGGTTCAGTCTTGGAAGAAGAGAAGAATTCAATGAGGCAGAGGGGTGAAGAGAGGATATGATGACAGAGATAGGATTTCGTGTGTGAAAAACAGAGAAGAGGCTAGTTGCTGGATGGTAGAATGCAGAAGGAAGAATAATGTACAATAAGGGTGTAAAAGTAGATGGAAGCCATATTATAGAGGGATTTTATAATGTACAATAAGGGTATAAAAATAGATGGAAGCCACATTATAGAGGGATTTTAAAAACTGAAAAGGGGAGTTCATATTTTATGTCAAAGGCAATAGGAAGAGTTGATGGAGTTAGAAAATGACAAAATTTTACATCTGTGCCAAAGGAAAATCTCTTTGCAAACATGAATTGTCTATCATCCAGAGGTATCCCTCTTTCACATAAGGCACTAGTTCTAGGCTTGAGTGGAACCAGGTTCAGTCCTAACAGAGCCTGAAATCTAAAACAAGAGTTCAGGTTTCCTTCCTCCTCCTATTTTCTGGTTTATGCTCCTACTCCCCTAGCATTTTCACATCAGGCCTCCTATATGCCGTCCATCTTCCTCAACCTCTCACACACCAAAATCTGGATTCTGTCCCTGGGACTTTGGACTCATTAATAGCAATTTTGTTTCATCATGGTCAGAACCAGGTCTTCAATTGGTCATTCTAGTAAAAAATAAAATAAACATTACTGTTTAAAAAAAAAAAGAAAACATAATGGGTTAATTTTTTAAATTACACTAATAATATTTTTTTTTGAAAAAAGAGAATGAACTTATAACCACATTTTGGTCTGTCACAGTAATGAATAATAACAAGTTTATCCTTTCAAGCCTTGATATCTGCAAATTTCTTAATGACTTTATCAAAATTGTTTTTTATTGTATGTTTCTATTGAGTAGGCAGTATACCCAGATTTATTGATCTAGCTTTGCTCAGAATTGATCAAAGAACACTTTTTATTAATTTTGATCTCACAAAGTTTCTTTCATATGAAGCAACAGATATCCAAATAAGTAGGAAAAATATAAAAAATAAGATTAACTCAGGTCTTAAAGCCTATTTGCATCCTTATTGAAGGAAATGGATTACTTAATGTTCCATGCTTGTGAGGAATGGAGTTGGTAAAGGCTTGAGAAAAAAGAGAACCTGCTGTGTGCAGCAAGAAAGAAGACTAGTAGTTCCTGAAGGGATGGAAAGACTGCAGAAAGATGAACTATAGAGGAGTCAATGCTTTGATCATCAAATCCATATTATAATAGAAACTTTAGTTAATTGACCCTAAAATGAGAAGACCCTCTTGCAGTCATGGAGCATTGAAAGTCCCATGTAAATGATTTGGTGGGTTATATAAATTTGAGAGAGATTCACAAAAAAAAAATCAAATATGGCAAGTTTATTTTAATAAAATTTAAATGCCTACAATAGTTACAATTTAAGCAACTATTAAGTCATATTCCTGATATGTTTTATTTTCTCAATTTTTTCATTAGTTATAAAACAATATTAAGAAAGAAGTTCATTGTTAAAGGTATTATTCAAATTCAGTAAAATGTTATATATGAACCAAAATTTGTACTTACCAAACAAAAATATCACACATACATCTTACACTTCAAATTTCAAAATAGATAAAATCCCAAGTGTCATAGAATGACAATCAAAATAACTCACTCTGTTTCTTCTTCTTCACAATCACCATTATTGTTGTTTATTTTGAATCTATTTTTAAATCTAGAGATATGTAGTACCATAGGGGTTGGAGAGATGAAGTATAAGTTGAAATGATTCTGTTTTTTTCTCCAATCTTGTAGCTGAGTCTGTATGTGTTAGGGATCATCATAGTCACATAGCAATTGCAGTAAACTTAAATCAACAAAAGATTTTTTTCAAATTGCCAGTGTATTGTGACAATTTTTTTAAAGCATCAATTTTTTTCCCTGAGGCAACTGGGATTAAGTGACTTGCCAAGGGTCACACAGCTAGAAAGCATTAAGTGTCTGAGATCATATTTGAACTCAGGTCCTCCTGAATTCAGGGCTGGTGATCTATCTACTGCACCACCTAGCTGCCCCAAAAGCACCAATTTTTAGTTAGATTTATTATTGTTTTTAAATTCCTTCTGGTCAATATATTCCTTCATTGCTGCTGGGTAAGTGGGAAGGAACCCTCAAACTTCTGAACTCCTGAAGTAGCCAATAAAGATGAAATTTTCATTTCTCAGGGTTGCTATTCACAGAAACAAACACAAAGCACAAAAGGCTGCCAGGAATTTGAACACCATCTCAGACTCACCTAGGCAAGCAGATGTGTGCAGCTGTCCTATCTATTACTAGGGAGAAGAAGGGAGAACTCCTTTTTATAAGAAATCCAAGTGAGGGCTGGCATTGGCAGCCCTTTTGGTAAAGGCAATGCAAAATCAACTAAAAAAAAATACCTGAAACATTTAACAGCGTAAGCAGAATTGCAGAATATAATCTAAACCCACATAAAAAAAGCATTTCTTTATTTGACCAACAAAGCCCAGCACCAAGAGATAGAGAAATTCTATTAAAAATAACTGTAAATAATATAAAATACTTGGAAATCTAACTGCCAAAATGATGATGATGATGATAATAATTACAACAAAAGAAGAAAAATGGATCAAGATATAGAGGGTTTGAAGATGTGGAATAGGGAAGATAAAATAGGACAAATTGCAGTGGATAACCCCTATACTCCCAGTTAAATTGGAAACAAGAAGATCTACTGAGCAAAAGAGTAGGAGTGAGGTTGCCATTATGGAGTTGAGAAGAAAAAGTCTGAAATAGCTATTGAAGGATTGGGATATAAGATCAAAGGGAAGAAATTAAGGAGTAAAAATAAAAAGATTGCTGTATAGCCCAGTTGAGATTACATAGCATATCTAATCCTTGTCCAAGAACTGAAGTCTTCCTTGAATCAGGTTCAATTTTGAGGGCTTCTCACTAAAATCTTACTCTAAATCATATCCCTTCTAAGAGTTTCTCTAAGGGACATTAGAATTTAGCTCATGTCAAATATGGTTAGAAAATATGATTTTAAAACAGCATCTCTTTTCCATAATATCTGACATAATTGTAATTTCCTTGTTCTTAAAATAATCATTATACATAGTCTTTATTTTCCAAACCAAAATAAATATCTAAACATGCAAAATTTAAATTTAAAATTTATCTCTGAGCTCTTTTATTCCCCTAGTAGAAAGTTTCCATTTTTTGTCCAGTAGTTCACAACTCCATCTATGTATATATGAATAAGGACCATTTGTTGAAAATTTGACTTTCAACAATAAATATACTTTTCTTTTCTCAGGATGATGAGCCACCTACCAAAGGGAAAAAGAAGAAGAAAAAGAAAAAGGAAGAGGAGATAGACATTGATGTGGATGATCCTGCAGTCAGCCGTTTCCAATACCCCTTCCATGAGCTGATGGTGTGGGCTGTATTGATGAAACGGCAAAAGATGGCTATATTCTTGTGGCAGAGAGGGGAAGAGTCCATGGCCAAGGCCCTAGTGGCATGTAAACTCTATAAATCCATGGCCCATGAATCATCAGAGAGTGAGCTGGTTGATGATATTTCTCAAGATTTGGACAACAATTCAAAGTTAGTGATCAAATTAGATGTTACATAAAAATATCAGTTGATCTAACCTATTTATATAGATAATTGGATTAGGATCTGAAAGAGACCTTAAGCTCCCATCCTCTCAATTTACAAAGAAAGGAAGGCTCATAAAGGCAAAGTTTTTTTGACTAAAGTCACCAACCCTGAATGTGATTGAGACCCAGGTTCTCTTATTATGAAGTCCATATTCTTGACCCTGTACTGTGGCTGTACTTTGGTGAGGTTTTAAAGACAATTACAGTTGGTTTTCAGTCCTTCCATTTTTTCATTTAGAGCACAGTATATTTCTCACATAGGCTAATGCTTGAAACTTTTTCTTTAATAACTTTAGTATGATGTATGAAATAGATCAATAGAATTTAAGCTTCTTGAAGGAAGGAACCATTTTCCTTTTTTTTCTTTGTATCTCCAGAGCACTTAATATTTGTTGATTGATTGATCAATCAATTACTACAAGAGAATGTAGCATAGTGGATAGGATTCTGACCTCTTTGTCAGGAAGTCTTTACTCTGACATATACTGGTTGTGTGATTCTGGGTAAGTTATTTCATACTTCTCATTCCACAGGTACTTCTTTATTATTATCAGTTGAAAAGTAGATGTCTCTATACACTGACATAGGTAGTTCTTTCACTGGGAGTTCTTCATACAATTAACACCATAGATTTGTAAAACTAAATAAATGAGTGCCTTGTACAACTTAAGGTGCTTAATAAATGTCAATTAGATCCCAAGAACTAAGATCTAATATGTTCAATGTGGTTTTTTTAATACACTTCTTAAAGCAAGGTTTTTGTGTTGTCAAAGTCATTAGAAAGCAATTTTACAAAGTAGAAATAAAAGACCACCACCAAAAAATGGGGAAAGTAATTATTTGTGTAAAGGAAAAAATCTCTAGTGAAGTCAAACTTTATTGTGACAAGAACTATAAAAAGAAATGGGTGAAATTTTCAGTAATAACACTTAATTTTATGAAGGTAACTGGGTTTTGAAGAACCAGATGATCTTAAGGGTTCATTCCAGTTCTGTGCTATACAGAATGAGAGGTCTTTTTTAAAGTTCAAATTTTATTTAGCTAATTTTGCTGATAGTTTTAAACATATAATTTTGAATACTTCTAATCAGAGGATGGGAAAAAAGACATGGAGGAGATTTACATAGCATCTATCACTCCAAAGGATTCCCAGAGCCACATATAGTATATGATCTATGAGGAATCTTTCTATTTCTATGCACAAAAGTTTTTGTCTGCCTATGTAAATCATTTTATATGCTTGCATTAGCCTGGTCCCTGGCATATAAGCAAGAAAACCGAGCTGAAAGGAGATATGTAAATATAATTAGGATGGTGAAAGGTCTGGAAACCATGTATAAAAAGAAAAATTAAAGGAACTTGGGAAATTTAATTTAAGGGAAAGAAGTCCAAAGGAGAACTAAATGGATGTTTTAAAATACATAGAGCTGATAGATAGAAGTGGAAGTAGATTGTACAGTTCTCTAGAAAGCAGAATTAGAACCAATACATTAGAGAAAAACACACTTTTGTGTCAAAGTCTTTGTAACATCTGCAATTATCCAACCACAAACTTAATTGCCCTTTAAAGTTGTGAGTCCCGAAATGTTTCAAACCAGTTCTAATTGTTCAGTGAAGAAAGCCATATATACCCAGAGAGAGGGATATGATATGTGGACCACAACATAGCATTTTTATGCTCTCTACTGATGTTTGCTTTGTGTTTCCTTTCTCTGGTTTTTTTTCTTGTAGATATGATTTTTCTTGCACAACAATAAGGATGGAAATATGTATACATATATTCGATCTGTCAAGTATTTTAACATAATTAACATGTAGTGGATATCCTGCCATCTAGGGGAGGGGTGGGGACTAGGGGGGAAAAATTTGTAACAGAAAGCTTTGTAAGGGTCAATATGGAAGAATTACCCATACATATGTTTTGCAAATAAAAAGCTTTAATAAAAAAAATAAAGTTGTGAGTCCCACATTAATGATAGTGTTCAAGCAGAGGATGGAGGACCATCTGTTAGGGATGCTAGAGAAGAAACTCTATAAATTGAGTGTGGCCTTAGTATGACTCATTTCTAAATATCTTTGGCATACTAAGATTCTTTTCTTCTGTTTTCATGATCTATAAACATAGACTCTTAATAATAATTATGATTTTAAAAGATCAAAGCCACAAGTAAAACTTGATTTCTGTTTCTTCAGAGACTTTGGGCAGCTGGCTGTTGAGCTATTGGACCAGTCCTATAAGCATGATGAACAGATTGCCATGAAACTCCTGACCTATGAGCTAAAAAATTGGAGCAACTCCACCTGCCTGAAATTGGCTGTGGCAGCCAAACACAGAGATTTCATTGCCCACACTTGTAGTCAAATGCTATTAACGGATATGTGGATGGGACGGCTCCGAATGAGGAAAAACCCAGGTCTTAAGGTATTTTCTTGCTGTAGCTGTCAAAGGCTTCTCTGGTGTTCATGAACCAGCTATCTCCAGGTAGGGGTATGCTGCATCCCACTGTACAGACTCCCCAAAGCTAATTGTTAAATATTCAGTGAGAGCATTTACATATTGAAAATCTGCAGATGATCAAAATCAGAGTTTATTATTCTTTGACATTTTTGGCTTAAGAGAAAAAATAATGCAGATTAAACTTTAAAGTATGTCACGGACACACATCCCTCCTTCCCAGTTGGTTGTTAAAACATTTACCAGCACACCCTGGACTGCTGCAACACACCCTCCAGATCACATTCAGTGTTCTCTGCTATAGCTCATTAGCTGCATGATCTTGAGTAAATCATTTCCCTTCTCTATCCCTCACTTTCTTTATCTATGAAAAGAAGGATCTGGGAAAGGACATTACTAAGGTCTCTTGTAGTTCTAAAATTATACTATACATCTCTTGTTAATATTTTAACTGGATAGACTACTATAAGAGAACTTTCAAGATATCTGATCACATACCAGAATAGAAGCAATACATCATAATGAAAAGTATACTGACTGCAATCCAAAGGCAGGGGTTGAAATCCTTCCTTTGTTACCTTACTACCTGTATGACCTTGGGAGAATTACTTAGTTTCCTTATCTATAAAATTGAGGAATTGGCTTTTAAGGTCTCTTCTAGCAACAAACCTACAATCCCATGTAGTTCTTCATGTATAAAATTGGTTTTACAAATAACTTTGAAAATGAAAGAATGATTCCAAGGCAATGTAACTACAATGCTATTATATTGATATTACTTCTGCTCAACAGAATACTTCTGTGTATAACATGTATAAATATATATATATATATATGTATGTATGGTATATATAGGTAGGTGCAATTTCTCCCTTTATGCAAAAGTTGAAAAATTTTTTTAAAAAGTATCAAATTTCCCTTTGACTCCTATAAGATTTGATAGATTCAATACAACAAGCTTGATTCTAATTCAAAATAGGCTTTTCTTGTCTTTATTAATTCTAGAGATCAGGAATAAAAAACCAGTTTTCAACTCTGGGAACAAAACTGAATTCAAGAAACTGGCTTGAATGATTGTGGGAGGAAGGGAAAGCAGGGAACCTCACTATTTTAGAGGCAATACTGAGAAGCATGTCAATGAGACTGGCTCTCAGGAGCTTGGCAACCTATTGTCTTCTAGACTGTGACTAATTAAAATCCTTCCCTTGTTGAACAACATTAAATCAATCATTTCAAGTTGAGTAAATGGACCACTACTCGTACGCTCACATTCTACCTGTATTCCAATTCTTTAAAACATCCTGGACCATCTTACTAAGGAATGTTAATTTTTAGAATTTTGTGATATTTCCCAGTTTTGTCTTTTCATTGAAATCTTTGGTTTGCAGTTGTGCCAAGAAAGTAGCACTACTGGCCATTCATCAATAAATTAAATTTCCATTTCATAATTATTAGCTTTAAATTATTATATCAAATAGCCCAAGTTTAACCACAGGAAGCTGGAGGCAGCATGCATATGTTGTGTTGTTTCACAGGTTGATTGTGATTTTTGAAAGTTGTATTAAAAGACTGTCATTGTGCAGTGCAAACTGTCATTTTTAGAATAAGACAACATATGAAAAATTCAGGAAGTTTACATAGATATATCTTTCTCATCTGATACAGGTTATAATGGGGATTCTTTTCCCCCCTACAATTTTGTTCTTGGAATTTCGTACCTATGATGACTTTTCATATCAAACATCAAAGGAAAATGAAGATGGCAAAGAAAAAGAAGATGAGAATATGGTCAGTGAGTGACATAACACAGTAATATTTTCCATTTTCTTAATTATGTGCATAATTAAGAAAATGGATATACATGTAAATTTATATGTACATAAAATATATCTGCAACTATACTCTTATTTTTACTTTTTTTTCTTGGTGCTTATTACTATAGTTCCACAAATATATGTGATTTTGGAGGGATTTTTTTATACTTTGATAGAGAAAAAGTTCAGATAGTGTTAAAATTTCAGAATATTGATTTGATTATGTTGATAATGAACCACATTATGTTTGTTGCTCATAAAAACAAGTATTTTGAAGTGTTAGGTAGCTTCCCTCTTGAAAATATAATTAAATTCATTGCAATTTGTCCTTTTTCTGGGGTTGTTTTGCTTTGTTTTGTTTTTTAGGATGCAAATGCTGATGCTAGCTCAAGAAAAGGGGATGAGGAGAATGGAAACAAAAAGCAAAGGAGTATTCCTATTGGAACCAAGATTTGTGAATTCTATAATGCTCCCATTGTCAAATTCTGGTTTTACACAGTAAGGGAATCTTATTTCAATTTAATTCAATTCAACATTTATTAAGTACCAATGTCATTTCACAAATTTTGGGTAGTGATTAGTCAGATGTATTACAATCAAGAAAACTAATGTTAAGATAACATGTCAAGAAATTAAAGCCATCTATAGTCATATGAAAAAATGCTCTAAATCACTATTTATTAGAGAAATACAGATTAAAACAACTCTGAGGTACCATCTTACTCTTTTCAGATTGGCTAAGATGACAGAAAAAGATAATGACAAATGTTGGAGGGAATATGGGAAAACTGGGACAGTAATGCATTGGTAGAGTTATGAAATGATACAACCATTCTGGAGAGCAATTTGGAACTATGCCCAAGGGGATATAAAACTGTGCATGCCCTTTAACCCAGCAGTGCCACTGCTGAGTCTATATCTCAAGGGAATCATAAAGAATGGAAAAGGACCCACATGTGCAAAAATGTTTGTAGCAGCTCTTTTTGTGATAACAAAAAATAGGAAAATGAGTAAATGCTCATCAATTGGGGAATGGCTGAATAAGTTATGGTATATAAAGGTAATGGAATAGTATTGCTCTATAAAAAATGATGAACAATATAGTTTTAGAAAGACTTGGAAAGATTTACATGAACTAATGCTGAGCAAAACAAGTAGAACCAGGAATACATTATACACCGAACAGCAAGAATGTACGATAATCAACCATGAAAGACTTGGTTCTTCTCAGTGGTTCAGTGATGCAAGGCAATCTCAATAAACTTTGGATAGAAAATTCCATCTGCATCCAGAAAAAGAACTATAGAGATTGAGTGTAAATCAACACATGCTATGTTCACTTCTTTTTTCCATTTTTCTTTTCTCTCCCATGGTTTTTCCTTTGTGTTCTGATTTTTCTCTTCCAACATAAAGAAATATGTATTTTAAAAAAGCAAAAAGGAAAAAAGAAGACATAAATTATGAGAGAACTAGATAAGGATAAAAAAAGATGTGTCAAATAGTAGGATATTATTAGACATTCAATTAATTAAGCTGAAGTATAAAATTGAACATTTAATATATTTGATTAAAGTGGAATCCAAATATTTTTTATTATTGCAATAATTTGGCATAATCTACATTATTCATCTTAAAAGACATATATGATATATGTAATCACTAGCCTAGAATCAAAGCTCTGGGTTCTCTGAAGCCAAACTCTTTTTAACTTTTGTCTCAACCAAAAGTTTACGTGGGAACAAAAGAATTTAGTTCACATTTAGGTCTTCACAAAAATTCCATCTCCCATGGAAGCCCCCAAGTAGATAATACATCAAATTTAAGATGGCTTTGGATGGCTTTATTTCACCAGAAAGCAAAGTACATAATATTCACATCTGAGGCCATGATCAAGACAATTCAATTTTTCTCTAGAAAAGATCTCAACTATTCAAGGACCACCCTAAGACTGAGTATTACCAACAAAGCACTTGGGACTTTGTCAGGTTCAATAAAATCTATTTTATATTTGATATTTTTGTGACCCTGAGTGCTTGTATAGGATCTGAATGCCCTTTATCTTTTGTAGAAGAGTATAATAAGACAAACCAAAATCTGAGGTTCTCAGAGGAAATGTGGGGTATGTACTAAATATAAACATATACACACATATTTATATTCCTGAGTAAGAGCATGAGTGAAACAATGATTTTTAAGTAGTTCCAAGACTGAATTCAGTGTAGGTAAACCTAAAGTCTTCAGTTCTGGATCATGGATTACATATGCACCAAAAAGTCACATCATATTTGTTTTAAGGGTTTTTTTTCTTTTTTCAGTGGGAGGAGAAAGATGGATAGAAGATAAAATAGATTTTTAATTTTAAATGTTAATTTAATTTAAAAGATATTAAATATTGTCATACAAAATTTTTCAAAAAAATTAGAGGAGAATGCTACTTTCAGGGTACTATTTCATCTTTAGAATTAGAAAAACTTTAGGATGGCAGATTTCAGATCCTATTTCCTTTAGTTGAGATATCTCAGTAATTATCACATAATTGTGAAATTTGAGGAAGGAGAGTAGGAGAATATATAGCTTTAATTTAAAAAAAAGTCAAATTAAAAGAACATGAGTATATGGTATTCTAATGAACAAAAGGCTCTATAATGATTATCATAGTAATATTATCTCTATAATAATATTATCATATGGAGATATGCTATATGTAATAGATATATCTGTCTAATAATTTTACTTATCACATCTCTATAATCATATTATTATTATTTATCTTATCACCAGTGATGTTACTAGGTAGATATAACTGTGCAACTTAGAAGTTCCAAAAGGTACAGGGCCCAAAGTTTTTGGGGTTTTTTTTTTGGAAGCAACTGGAGTTAAATGACTTGCCCAGAATCACACAGCTAGTAAGTGTCTGAAACCAGATTTGAATTCAGGTGCTCCTGATTCCAAGTCCAGTATTCTATCTACTATACTACCTAAACTGCCCCAACAAAGTATTTTAATATAGAGTATAATCCTATATAGCTTGGCATAGGACTGAGGTTGGAGTTTTTGCTCCATTCAGCTGGTTCAGCATGTTGTGCAATACTCTGATCCAATCTTCATATAAAATATTGTGGGTGTGAGTGTTCCTTCATTCACCCTTTCCTATCCACTCTTTTTCCAGTTTTGCCTCTTCTAAGACTTTAGGACTTGTCAGATGTTTTTGTGTGATGTCCCTGAATGACATTCAATAGAACTCTTCCAGTATTATAACAGATGATTGATTCTAAGTGTTCTGAAGAGCTACAATTAGGATTGAATAACTAGTCTTTTGTCCTGAGATCCAAATTTAAAAGGCACAGACAATATTTAAAATTTAAAATTTAAATTTAAATTCTTCAGTGAAGTAGAAATAAAAGACCTAGTATCTTGTTGTGGGTCCTCAATCCAAAAAGAAAAATGATATATAAGAGGGAACTACTAGATAACAACCCAGAGGGAACTTTCCCTCTGTCCACCAAACATTTTTCCCGTTGCCTCTACCTAGGGAACCACCCAAATGATAACTCCAGCAATGTCGTTGTGATGCTGTCCTGGGGTCTCTATCTCCCCTCAATTACTCAGTGTGCTGAACCCCTTTAACTGAGGATGTGCTTTGTGCCATTTGCTTCACATATGCTTTAGGATATCTGTAGTGAGAACATAAATTCAGTTATGCCTCTGGTGTCTAAGCAATTGACTACCTACCTCAATTTTCCCACTTCCAAATGATAATCATACAAGAATGAAAAGAGGGAAAAATCAGAGAATGGAACTCTTAAAATTATGGGGACAGCAGCCATTAGTAAATTGCTGGGAATTTTACAGTCAGTCCTAGGGACTGTATAGTCACTTGATATACCTTTATAACCCTCTTTTGATATCCATCTCCTCCATTCAAAATGAGAGGGCTAATGGGTATGTCTTACAAGTTTTCTTTTCTTTCTCTCTCTTTATTTTTTAAAAAAAGATATCATATCTGGCCTACTTACTGCTGTTTAATTATATCATTTTGGTGAGGATGGAACGATGGCCCTCTCTCCAGGAATGGATTGTTATCTCCTATATTGTGACCCTCGCTTTAGAGAAAATAAGAGAGGTAATTACACTAACTTGCTGCCCTAGTCAAACTGACAATGTTTTATTTCATATCTAGTTGTTTTTGCTTATTTTTTATTCCAAAGAACCAAAACATTTAATACACCATTATGTTCAAAATTTTCCTATGTAGTAAAAACTTTCCTAAGAATATTTATAATCTTCAACTATAGTTTATTAATTTATTTTAAGATTTATGGCCCACTGATTTCTAAGAACATTTAAATTCACAAATTTAAAAATTTAATGCAAAACAAAATATTTAGGAATAAATTAACATATCATATACATCTTAGATATGAGAAAACTGAGGATTTGGCAAGTTGTGTGGCATGCCCCTCAGCTTGTGACCCTTTTTAATGGCTTTTTTTCCTCTCTCTGTCTTAATCTCTACCCCCATCCACACATCCTCCTGTCCTATTACACTTCATCTATTTTCATCTGAAGGACAGAGGTCCATGGGTTGTCTTAGCTACAGAAAGAATTAGCCTTAAATGAGAGGCAGAAGTGAGTGTACTACAGTAGAAAAGTCCTAGCCTTGGAGTCAGAAAATCTGGTTTCAAATCCTTTTTCTGCTATTTACTAACTGGGAGATCATGAACAGTCATTTTGCTGCTCTAAGTCTCAATTTCCCCATCTGTAAAATAAGAGGGCTAAATTGAAAGCTCTCTAGGCTCATGGAATCACTGAAGCAAGTATGGATCTCAGAGGTCATCTAGTCTTAAACTTTTTCCATTCGTGACCCCTTTTTGCCTGAGAAAGTTTTACACAACCCTAGGTATATAGGTTTATAAAATAGGTATACAAATCAAACATTTACTGATCATAAATCATAATTTCACAACTTACACATTCAGTTATGAGCCTCCACATGGGGACTCCTATTTGAAGAAGCTTTGATCTAGTCATATGAGCAACTGAGGCTCAGAAATAAAGTACCAGATCTGCCCAAAGTCATGGAGTGACCCAGTGATTCCTTCCAGCTATAATATTCTATGAATCTAGAAAGTATTCCCCAATTATAATGCTTGCCCAAAAGAGAAAAAAAAGAAGGAAAGATTATAAGAGTAAAGGATTATAGATCTAGAGGTGGAAGGAACCTCAGAAATTTAGTACACTCTCCCTTCCCTAGAAATCTTTATATGTATATGTATACATACACACACACACATATATATGCATATATGTATATATGTAAACACACACACACACACATATCCGAGTGGTATAACAGAATTTAAGTTCCTTGAGGTCAGGGGCTGTTTCACTTTTGTCTATGTATCTCCAGCACCTAGTTTAGTGTTTAGCACATGGTAGGTGCTTAATAAATGCTTGATTATTGAATGATTGAGAAGGTACATTTATTGGACTGTTGGAGGTTCTTCCCCTGAGGCCCATTCTTATTGTTCATTTTGATTTGGATTCAGTTAATATTTCTTTGGCTTTCTGCTTTCAGATACTGATGTCAGAACCAGGCAAACTCAGCCAGAAAGTGAAAGTCTGGCTTCAGGAATACTGGAATATCACTGACCTTGTGGCCATCTCAGTGTTCATGATTGGGGCAGTTCTTCGCCTTCAGAATCAGCCATACATGGGCTATGGAAGAGTAATCTATTGTGTGGATATCATTTTCTGGTACATCAGAGTCCTTGATATCTTTGGTGTGAACAAGTACCTGGGGCCCTATGTCATGATGATTGGAAAGATGGTTAGTACCTGTAATCTTTGACTAACCAAATCAATTCTGTCAGTATATTATGACTTGATGACTAGATTAGAGGGCTGGTTTTTATAGATTTTGGCCTTTGACTTATACTATTTTCTTACTATAAACTATATGCAGAATCCAACTAAATCCAAGCAACATGTAGGCATTGAATAGTTATTATGTATGAAGTATTTTACTAAACTCAGAGGCAATATAAAGAATTATAAGACATAGTCTCTGGCCTCTGAATCCTATCATTTGCTTGGAAAGAATACAAAGTTAAACAATAATAAGATGTTTAAATAATAGTTCAAGACAATAATAGATGTCACAAAACATTATATGGCCAATATATATTTTTTCATTTTACTGAATAAATGTATTTCAGCAAAGTTGACTAGAAAAGGAATTTACTTAAAGCAAATCCTCCTTACCAGTTAACTTCTATTTTAAAACTAGAAATGCATTTCCATAGGAGAAAACCTCTCAATAGAGAGAAGAAAGTTTTTGTCATGTATAAAAATTGAGGTTGTGGTCATTCTCACTACATACTAAATAGAAATAAAGTGGTGTAGTAATCAGAATGGAAACTATGGGCTCAAGAGATTTGGATTCATAACCTGAACCTAACATTTACTAGCTGTGTTGCCATGAGCAGATAAATTAAACTCTCTATAAGTCAATTTTTGCCTAATGCTACTTAACAGGGTTGTTACAACCATAATATGAGGGGGTTAGACTAGATGAACTCAAAAAGATTTCTTCCAGTCTTGATTCCAATCTTTTGTTACACTTTCAACATTTTGCAACACTTTCCAAATTTTGGCATTTTCCTTCACCGTTTAGCTTCCCATACACATTAGCAACCATACACATTTTTACTTCCATATGTACCTATGATGACTGGAGATTTCTGTATTCTGTAGTCAAAGGGTCCCAAAGCTCTGCTTGTCTCCTTTTCTTTGTGGATAGTTTTTGATTTATAGTAGAACTGGAATGCAATACCACACTTCACCGTTAGATGAGACCATGGCATGATAAAAATACAGCCTAAAAATTGAGGTCACAGATTATGTAAAATGATTATTAGTAGTCCATGTTATTATTTGGGATTAAAAAATTATATATAATTTATATAGTAATTGCAAAGTGACCATTTTTTTTACATCTTTATTATTCCTACTCAAAATTTGTTGTACCAAGTCCTTAACTAAGTATCTTAAATCAAGTCCCCTTCCCTCGATTCATCTAGCCATCACCTTAATTTAAGTCCTTCTGCCTCTTACCTAGACCTTTGGAACAATGTCCTAATTGAAGTTCCAGTTTCCATTTCTTCCTTCTCCATTTTGGCCTCCACTGAGCTGCCAAAGTAATATTCTTAAAAACAAATCTAACCACATCTCTCCTCTAATCATTCTCTACTGCCTCTAGACTAAAATATAAACTCTTGAGCTTGTTATTTAAAATACTATACAATCTGTCTCTAATATATTGTTCCAAGCTTATTACATCCTTCATGCATGCTACATTCTGATCAAATTAACCTATTTGCTGTTCCCCTAATTCAGAAATGTATCTCTTGCCTCCATGAGTTTGCAAAGACTATATTCCATCCCTGAAATACAATCCCAATTCAATTCTACCTCTTAGAACCTTCCTCCAGACTCAGCTCATGTGCCACATACTATAGGAAGCCTTTTCTCAGCCCCATAACAGGTAGAAGTCATTTCCCCCTAATTTTAACACATACAAATTTTATCTGTTTACATATTGTTCTCCCCCAAGCAGAACAAATGCACCTTAAAGGCGGGAGCTATTTTTCATTTTTGTCTTTGGATCCTCACAAGAGAGCCCTGCATAATACTTTTGCACATCATAGACACTTAATATATATTTGTTAGATTACAGTGGATTGTTAGGGGAAGTACATTGATTCTTAGAAGGAAGAATACACCATTTTCATAAGATCAGTCCATGTTCCAATTTCACCTTTCCATGGAAGAAGCAAGAGAGGTTTCTCTATTAGTCTTAGAAACTAGGATTAACTGGAAATGAAAATTGTTCCCATAATCAAGCCAGACCATGTCATGTCTCTGGTACAGAGGCCATGTGATCACCTGGCAAGTCACTTAAGTCTCTCAGGGATACCAGGCAATCCTTTTAAGATTAAAATTGTAAAGAGATACTGACTACTTTGCATTAGTAAAGTAAATTCCTCAACAGCAATTCTGAACACAGATTTGATTTAAAAAAAAATCAAGTGAAGATCAAGTGAAAAGATACCTGGCCTTCTCCTCTTCTCTGAATTCCAAGCAAGGTTTTCTCGCTTGTTGAATACTGACCTATAGTGTATTCAGGAAATCTACCTTAGGTCCAATTCTAATCAAATCTATTGAGAGGCTACCCTGTAGTTCAAGTTTACTTCACTTGAAGACATGAAATTCTAAATCAAAAAAAATTTTTTAAATAAATAAATTCTAAACCAAAATTGACCAATATACCTCCTCTATAGTTGATTAAAAAGGAAAAAAAAAAAACAAAACAAAAAGCTTTAACCATCAGAGTGACTCTAGAAGGAACCAAAAAGCAAACTTCTTACTGACTCTTCCAGTTTTATATGGAACACTATTTTGGATCAGAAGAGGTGCCCTAAACTTACTCATACTTGATGAGTACTGGATATTCTTGTACTATCCCCAAACTAGAAATCCTATTAGCACTGAAGCATTTACCTGAATAATTTGAGATCAATCATCACATACCATACATTCTTTTCCTTTTGTTACATATGAGCTGTCCACTCATGCTACTATTCCTAATTTTACCATCCATGCTCCCATTTTGTTTCTTAACCTTTCTTTCCCTTGAGTAGTTATTGTTGCTCCTAGAGGAACTGCGAATGGGTATAAAGTGTTGAATTAATTTTCTGGAACCTAAGAGGTTTGAGGAGGACAATATAGTAGAATAAGGAAATAAATAGCACACTGAATGTGGTGGCTAGAAAGAAAATAAACCACCAGCATAATTTTATTATTAAATAATCCTTAGTTTATATTACATTACATAATATCTCAATATATTAACACCTATTTTATTCATGCAGATGATTGACATGCTTTATTTTGTGGTCATCATGCTGGTTGTCCTGATGAGCTTTGGAGTAGCCCGACAAGCCATTTTACACCCAGATGAAGAACCTTCTTGGAGACTAGCCCGTAACATCTTCTACATGCCCTATTGGATGATCTATGGAGAGGTGTTTGCAGACCAGATAGACCGTAAGAGTAGAATTCATAGTAAGATTCTGTTTCCGTTTTCAGAGGCAGATGATCATATCCAAATTAACAAAAATACCCATGTTAATTTGGAAATCATGTATTTTTCCATTATTTTATTGGAGGTTGAGTTATTTTAAGGGGAGGAAAGTGTTGGTTTCAAGACTTTCATTTTCTGAATATCATTTTTTTCCTCCTCTTTATAAGCTTCTCATTATAATTCTGAAAGATTTCCTCAACCCTGAGTCTAGGCCTTGAGAAATAATTCAGTTGACTCACCCAGATCTTAGTGTTCCTCATCCTATTTGTGTTAATTCAATTTTCTTTCTATAAGCTAAGGTTTCTCCTACAGAGAAAGCCTCAGAGACAGAGCAAACAGGATAACTGAACTCTATTTTTCTTCCTGAAATTTTTTTTCTATTCTAATTTTTATTTCTTTCTGTTAAAATCCTCCTACTATCTTATTATGATGTGGAAGGTGACTATTCCACATATCTATGAAGTTAAAATTTTCCTAATAATTGTCACATGACTAATACCACACTATTAAGTCACCTCTTGTGGCTTGACTCAATTCATTTTTTTTTAAAATTTTTGAAATGTGATCTCAAGAATATGTTTAGAAGCACATAAGAAATACCTATTAAATGTACATTAGTAACTTGATAAACCAGAAAATATAAAGCAAATGTTGTTTCATGAAAATTTTTGTTTAGGTTGACACTTATTAGTTCTTTTACTATAGGTAGTATTCAGTGGTATTTTTCTTTTTTTAATAATGATTTTTAATAAGGGGGAAAAGGCCAGTTTAGTATTTCATAATTTCCAAAAATTATATTGACTTTGGTTTTAGATTGTCTACATAAGTATTATATTAAAAATTGATGTACGGTGTTATTTATGTTTGTGCTGAAAAAGCTAACTTACATTTTGAAGTGATCATCTGCCAAAGGTACCATGCATTTAAAAATATTTTCAATTGCTGCAATGTTGCTCCTATTTCTAATACTTGGAATATATGAGTATTGAAAAGCTGGATAAAGGATAATTAGTAATTTAACATTTTACATTGCATTATTTAAAACAGTTCTCAAACTACTGTTTTAAAGAATCTATATACTGTACTGACATTGCAAATCTTAAATGCATTTCTTGGAAGCAAAACAGTCTCTGCATTGTTAATATTTTGTTTTCATTTTATTTAGAATTATTACATTGTCTTCTCTTCTTTCCCCCTTTAACAATATTTTTGCTTTCGGATTGCTGTGTAGTCTATGCCATGGAAATTAATCGTAAGTTTCAAAGGGAGGAGGGTAATGAGTTTCATTTTTTCCTGTCACTAAACACTAACATTTAAACTATACCCCTTCCACAGACAGAAGAATGTCATTTTTATTTTCTTTTGAACTGTGAAGGAAAGCAAATATTGTGAAATGATAACACTGAACACGTGTTTTTTCATTAACTAATAAGTCCTATTTAGTTATATAGAAGCATGGAATTTTTGGAATTTAAAGATCATCCAGTCCAACCCTTCTCACTTTACACAAGAGAAAACCAAGGCCCATAACTAAGTGACCTACCTAAAATAACAGAGCAAAGTAGGGGCAAACTTGTCCTAAAACTTGGGCCTCTGGATTCTGATCCTATATACCTTCCACTTTACCATGATACCACCTGTACCAGACAGTTCTACACCAAAAAAAAACTTATACAAATTGGGTCAGCTAGAATGACTAAGACATCCAAGTAACCAATCAATCATTGTCTTCTGAGTCAATAATCTTTGCCCTAGCTCTGTCAACTAAGTACTTCTTAAATTAGAGATGGAAGAAAACTTAGAGGATGCTAAATCCAACCCTTCTCCTTTTACAGATGAGGAAACTGAGGCCTAAAAAGGTTAACTCACTTGTCAGAGTTACACAGCTAAGTATCCCAGGCAAGATTTGATCCTTGGTTTTCCTGATTCTAATTGTAGTGCTTTTTCCATTACAGTACACTACCTCATACTGCGCTGGTTAGGGTACAGTGCCAATAGTTTATTTATTTATTTTTTTATTAAAGCTTTTTATTTGTATAACATATGTATGGGTAGTTCCCCAACATTGATCTTTACAAAGCTTTCCATTACAAATTTTACCCCTAGTCCCCTCCCCTCCCCTAGATGGCAGGAAGTCCACTACATGCTAATAATGTTGAAATGCTTGAGAAGTTATGCAAGAAAAATCCTATCTACAAGAAAAAAAAAAAAGAATCCGAGAAAGGCAACACAATGCAAGCAAATGTCAATAGAGATCATGAAAATGTTACGTTGTGGTCCATATTTCATTTCCCTCTCTCTGGGTGTATATGGTTTTCTTCAGTGAACAATTGGAACTGGTTTGAGACAATTCTTTGTTGCAGAGAGCCATGTCCATCAGAATTGATCATCATGTGATACTGTTGTTGCTGTGTATGATGATCTCCTGGTTCTGCTCGTTTCACTCAGCATCAGTTCATGCAAGTCTCTCCAGGCCTCTCTGAAATCGTCCTGCTGGTCATTTCTTACAGAGCAATAATATTCCATAACATTCATATACCATAATTTATTCAGCCACTCTCCAATTGATGGGCATCCCTTCAGTTTCCAGTTTCTAGCCACCACAAAAAGGGCCGCCACAAACATTCTTGCAGTGCCAATAGTTTAAAAAAATACCTTAAACATGAGCTTACCAAGGAAACATTATAAGACATTTCTATTATCCTGTCCTTTCATTTTTCTGTCACATGAAAACTTTTGCCAAATGTTTTGCTAAAATATAAGTAAATTATAATTATTATATTCTCCAAATCTAATACTCTAATTATAGTAGAAAATAAAATTACTCATGTTTGATCTGTTCTTGACAAAGTCATGTTGATCTTAGTGATCACTGCTTCCTTTTCCAAGTGTTCACTCTCCCTTTAATAGTATTTTGTGGAATTTTTTCAGAAACTTAATTCAAGCTCAATGGTCTGTAATTTGTAGACATGATGTTTTCCTTAACAAAAAAAAAAAAAACAAAAAAAACCCTTCCATTTGTTCTCCTCTAATCCTGTTATATTTCTCTGCATATAAGAGATCTACACTTCCATATATAATCCTTTTTTAGCCATTCTATTATGTGTGTAGAAATGTCCATTTTATTAAGTGTTGAAGTTCAGAATAATAAATTTTAAAAAATAAAATCTAAGCCTTCCAATGAGTTCCTCATGCAACCACATTGGTCACTTTAAACAATTCCTTCTCTACTTTTGGAGTTATATCTTATTTTATTTTAGAATTTCACTCTTTAAAAGATTCCCTTCCCTCTTGACATGACTTCTCTCCTGGACTCTTAGTCTATGGCATCTTATCTTTCTCCAAGTTCTTAGAAACTTGTCTTTCAAAAATCAAAGGTATCTCATAAGCTATGTCTGGTTTTCCACCCTTTTACTATCCCCAGTTTTAAAATGGCATTATTCACCTTCTCCCAGAGTTCTCATCTTTTCAGAATCAGATTAAAAATCTCCTTTTTTGATTCCTTCATTTTTTGAAAAATGCAATTAACATGAAGGTTGGTAAAGAAATTATTGGGACTTCTGCTCTTAGTTTGTTTCCTGAACTCTTTTATTTCCTCTCTTTCTTTTCAGGTGGTTTATATTATATTCCAATAACAAAACTGATCATCCTTTCTCCGCTGATTTTTTTTACCTGTGATCTCTAACAAGCTTCCCTTCTCTAGTTCCTGTAACTTTTTCATTTGAACATGGTATTCTTAATATACAGTGCTGTTCTGCCCAGACCAATCCACCTTTTACCTTTTTTATTTTTTTAAAGTATCTTTCTATATTTATTCCATGGATTTCATCCCAAGTAGCAATGATGTCTATGAAGTCAACTGCCTTCTTTTATTAAAGGTGGTAAGAACTGACCTTGAAACCAGAAAATGTAGGTTCAAATCCTGACTCTGATGTCTACTGATTGTATGTCTCTGGACAAGTTACTTGCTTTCTCAGCACTCTGAGCAGATTTCTAAAACTATAAGTCACAGACAAGATATTGACCTGCATTCATTATGTGAGTTCCTTATACCAGTGAAATCACCAATCCAATCCCTATCTTAGTATCTTGTTTACGATAGCCACTTAAAATGTTTGTTCAACTCACTTATTACCTATCAGATTACTGTAGCAAGTTTTTGGAACCTCAATGTGGTATATAAACAAGAGATGATAGAGCAATAAGCACTTAATTATACATATCACTGTGCCTCTTCTTTTTTATTTAGCTAGTCAATGATCCTGATCAGATGTAGTTATATAAGACTAAGATCAACACATTCTTTTTGCATATTTTGATATTTACATATTCTTCATCATATTATCTTCTAAATGCAAATTCTAAAAATTGTATTTGTATATACTCAAAGTGAGAGACAGACCTTGGAAATGCTTCTCCCCAAATCTTTCTCCATTGCCAGAAAAGCAGGGACAACAGAATCACAATAATGTTTTGTCTTGTTTTCTATGGAACAGAGAATTTATAAAAACCTCATCCCTGAATTCTTTTTAAAACATTGTTTTAAAAGTTAAACAAATACTAAAACAAATAAATGCATTTTTCTTTAGCTCCTTGTGGAGAAAACCTGTTTGATGAAGATGGCAAAAGACTTCCTCCCTGCATTCCAGGGGCCTGGCTCACCCCTGCTATCATGGCTTGTTATCTCTTGGTAGCTAATATTCTGTTGGTCAATCTGTTGATAGCTGTTTTCAAGTAAGTAAGCTTTAGGTCTATGTGATCATTCATATATAATTTGCTTTGGGAAGCATTTTGCAGTTTGACCTTGGGGATCTCTTATAATGTCAGGGCAGAAAAATGAAAATTTTGTTGTAATTTTGAAGAAAAATGGAATTTCTGGCATTAATCAAACTTAATGAATTCATAGTTCAGGAATGAAACTTAAATGAAATGAAATTTAATTTTTGGTTAGTGTTTGGAAATTTTAACACACATTTTATTCTGAAAGGTTTTCTGAGATGAAAGCTTCCTTAAGACAGAAAGTTTAATTAAGTTGTGCTTTCAAATTAATAACAGAAGTACACTTTGTTCTCATGTGGAGAAGATAATATTAATTTTTATGAGCTTTTTTCTCTGAGCTTACATAAGGATATGTGTTACCTTGATCTGTTAAAAGCAACATCAATATTGAAGGAAAGAGATGGGCTTAAATTATTTTTGTAAATGATATTTTTTAAAAACTGGTTCATATGAAAAATTTCAAAGCTGAATAAATATACAAAACAATACTGAATAAAATGGTATAGATAAAAATAGCAAAAATTATAATACATACACATAGCACTTTAAGGTTTACAAAGCACTTTTCTCACAATTGTCCTAGAAAAGTGATTATAAAAAGTTATAAGGTATAAAAAATTATGTAAATTTTGAGGATGAACACTTATGGAGTAAGAACCTACCACAAAATCTTAGCACTGGAAACCTTAGAGAGCATCTATTCCAATCTCCTTTATAGATGAGAAAATGGAGATCCAGAGGCTTAAAGTTACTTGTCCAAGGAAGAAACTATAATCAACATCTAGCTAGGACTAGAACCCAGGCCAGTATTCCTTTTTTTTTTTTTTTTTAAACAGCAAGCTGTTTAAAATGTAATGTAATGGAGCTAAACTGGTCATTACACAAACACAGAAATAACTGGTTAATAATTCAACTGATTCTGCTAAAATGTGAAGTAAGATTTTTTAAAAATTATTTTAAAATTGGTTTAACTGGTTGTTTGATCAAATTGACTTGCTAGGATCAATTTAATTTAATTTAGCAAATACTTATTAAGCACCTACTATTTGTAAATCCAATAATCTGTGTGTAGACATGGCCAATTGTTTTTTGAATAAAACTTTCTGAGCCCCTAAGTAAATACAATTTTTCTTTCCTTTTTATTTAAAAAATGCACTTATTACATGTAGGTTACAAGCATTTACATGTCAATTTATGGTCTATAAAAAGTATTTATTATATTATATAATTTGATTTCCATAACAATTTTGTTAGGTAAAGTACTGTTGCTCACATTTGCTAGATGTGGAAATAATTTCTTTCTTTTTTTAATAATAGTTTTTTATTTTTCAAAATACATACAAAAATAGTTTTTAAGATTAAACTTTACAAAACCTTGCGTTCCAATTTTTTTCTCCCTTCCTCCCATCTTCTCCCTCTCCTAGACAGCAAGTAATCTAACATAGGTTAAATATGTGTAATTCTTCTAAACATATTCCCACATTTATCATGCTGCTCAAGAAAAATCAGATCAAAAGGGGAAAAATGAGAAAGAAAAAAACAATCAAACAACAACAAAGGTGAAGATACTATGTTGTGATCCACATTCAATCCCCCTCTCTTGATGGAGATGACTCTCTCCATCACAAGTCTAATGGAATTGGCCTGAATAACCTCAATAAATACAGTTTTTTTTTTCTTTTTCTTTTTTTTTTTTTTTTTGGCTGAGGCAATTGGGGTTAAGTGACTTGACCAGGGTCACACAGCTAGGAAGTGTCTGAGATCAGATTTGAACTCAGGTCTTCCTGACTTCAGGGCTGGTGCTCTAACCACTGCGCCACCTAGCTGCCCCTAAATACAGTTTTTCTAAGACAATACTGAATAGGTATCAGGAAAAAATGCAAAATACTTAATTTAATTACATATAAGTGGAATTTTAGTGAGGAGCAGGTAGATAACTCATAATGCAAAATTCTGTAATCATTCTTATTTGGCTTTGGGAAACATTTTATATTTATATTTGAATGTTTTATATACATACTATATGTATATATATTTGTGAATATATATATATATATATATATATATATATATATATACACACAGATACAGACACACAGACATACAAACAGGCACACACACACACACACACACACACACACACACACACGATTCTCCTAAAGCAGATCTTTATGCAGTGGTTTCATTATTTAAAGGACATGTTCCAATATATCAGTATTTCTGTTCTTCTGAGAATTAATAACATTTAAAGTAAAATAATATAAAGTATGCCTCAAGAGAAGCCAGAAGGTTGAGCAGCTTACTCAGTTTACTCCATCCTCAACTTTTCTTCCAATTGCTGTATATTACTAGGAACAAAGACCCTATCTTTCAGTCTATAAATGATTCTATCCCCAATGATCAAAGCATAAACTCAAGAGTATAACTACATATAACTGTTGGTCTTCTATAGACTGAGAGGCCAGAATATTAGGAATTTTTTTCTCAAAAGGCCTTCTCTTTAATTTTTTGTTTGGCCAAAGGAAAAGTTAAGAATCTGGATTCATAGTTAAAAATACTAGATTCAAATTATAGCCCTATTGATTTCTTTTTTTTATTAAAGATTTTTATTTGCAAACAATATGTATAAGTAATTTTTCGACATTGACCCTTGCAAAGCTTTCTGTTACAAATTTTTCCCTCTTGCCCCCACCCCCTCCTCTAAATGGCAGGAAGTCTAATACATGTTAATTATGTAAAAATATTTGAAAGATCGAATATGTATATATATATTTATATAGTTATCTTGCTGTACAGGGAAGAAAAAAAAATAAAAATAAAAAACCTAAGAAGGAAAACATAATGTAAGAAAACATCGATAGAGAGGGTGAAAATGTTATGTTGTGGTCTAGACTCAGATCCCACAGGCCTCTCCCTGGGTGCACATGGCTTTCTTCATCACTGAACAACTGGAACTGGTTTGAAACATCTCATTATTGAAGAGAACCATGTCCATCAGAATTGATCATCATATAGTCTTTTTGTTGCCGTGTATAACGATCTCCTGGTTCTGCTCACTTCACTCAGCATCAGTTCATGCAAGTCTCTCCAGGCCTCTCTGAAATCATCCTACTGGTCGTTTCTTACAGAACAATAATATAATATTCCATGACATTCGTATAGCATAACTTATTCAACCATTCTCCAATTGATGGGCATCCATTCAGTTTCCAGTTTCTAGCCACTACAAAAAGTAGCCCTATTGATTTCAGAAAAAAACTGAGAAAACCTGTATAAATTGATGCAAAAGTAAAATGAGCAGAACTAGGAAAAGATTGTACACAGTATCAATACATTGTGTGATGATCAAGTATAAATGACTCTGTTCTCAGCAACACAATGATCCAAGACAAGAGCAAAGGCCTCCCAAAGGAAAATCTACCCACATCCAGATAAAGAACTGATGGACACTGAATGCAGATCAAAACATATTTTTCACTTTTTTTGTGTTTTTTTTTCCTTTGGATCTGTTTCTTCTTTCACAACTGTGACTAATATAGAAATAGGTTTTACGTGATAATACATGTATAATCTATATCAAATTGCCCAATATTTTCAGAAGAGGGGAGGAGAGGAAAGAAAGGAGAAAAATTTGGAAGTCAAAATATTGTAAAAATGAATACTAAAAATTTTCTTGACATGTAATTGGCAGGGAGAAATAAAATGCTATTAAAATTTTAATTTTATTTAAAAAAAAACATAGCCCTCCCACTTATTCTTTTGTTTGGGTAAGTCAATTAAGCAATTTTATCCATGGCAATTTAGACTTGATGGCCTCTAAGATCCATCATAGCTCTAAATTGATTCCTTCAACCCTGAAATCTCAGACCTGGGTGTGGCATACAAACATATTTCAGAAATCCCAGAACAGATGTAACTAGAGTGAGGCCATAGAGGCTTTGTTCAAAGGCAGAGAACTCAGGAGAATCCTTCTGAGACACATTTCCTCCTCTGCACAGTCTCATCTCATTCCAGGGGACTTTTCTTCCTTTTTAGCTACTTAGAACATTTGTGGTGTCCTGGAACTTACTAGTTCCTACCCACAGCAGCCACACCCAATTGAGCCTACTTTCCCAACCCAACCCCACTTGACTTTTCCTCAGCTACAATAATTGCAAATTACAATTCTGAGCATCAAAATATGTTTCCAATTGGTTCTTTCCTTCCATTTTCTTTCACCTCTAATTCAGCATTTTTTTTTCTGTATTGTTCTGAGATATAGAATCAATATCAAAGAGTGTAAGTTCAGGGGAAGGAAGAGAAAAAATCAAGAAATGTCATTCATCAGAAGTAGCAATGATAAAATTTCAATGGTAAAATTGTCCATGAAGAGAAACAAGAATATGCACAAATCTTAGGAAAATAAAATGACCATCCTAATTATTGAACACATTTTTGAAGCTAATAAAAAATCCTGACTAATGTCATTAATAATAACTACAGTAATTCAAAGGAGTATACAGGCGTTCAAGGATGAGTAGTACCTTGGGAATGAGGGCTTGCTGAGTGTCCACCTGCCATTCATCTCATCTGTGGCTCCAAGAAGCTGTAGCATGTACAGTGGCTATTTCCCAGTAAACTGTCTTAGCATACAGGGTAACCCAGGTTGAGGGTAAGGGATGGGTCTCAGACCTACTGGTTAGTTAAGGGACTATTTACCCCAAACATGAGAAGACTGCTTTGGTGGAATAGGCAGATGTGAACAATTTGTGCCAATGAATCATGATGGTGGTAGCAGCAAGCACTATGGGCCACTTAAAAGTTTGGCCTGACATTGAAGATGCCAAGATCATCTCTACTGCATCCTGGGCCATGGCCAGTCATTTTGATTTTTGTTCTGATATTCAACTCTGATGATTCTGGAAAAGTAAGACCAATGACTTCAAGCAGTTCTGCCTCACTTAAATCCAATTTATGTTTGAGCCAGAAGACATTCCCCATATTATTTTACCATTTTAATCTATCTTAAAGTTCTATTGTGAGGGGAATTGATGAAGCAGCAGGTGCAAATATATGCCAGGTCATATGGTAATTTTTTCATAGGACTGAAGCAGCAGTGGAATTTGGCAGCACCCTGGATATCTGAGCAGCCTTTTTTAAAGGCTGTGTTGCTCACCTCCTCCCATGAGGAAAGGGCTAGAAAAGATACCCTAAAATTTGTTTTATTCACCTAATTTAATCATGGCTTGCTTACTGCAGAAAGCAGGGATAGTTGAGTACTCTTGTGAAGATGAAAATAATTGTACTCACCATGGAATATGCACATGCTTATGGACAACACAAAATCCAATAGATCTGAAAGATGAAATAGTCTTAGTTGGAAGAGAACTCGGGGGGGGGATCACATCAAAATACTAGCTTTGATTCAAAGCTGACAAATGAAGGCCCCCTTACTTAAGTTGGAGCACGATTGCTATGATGGGGAGCACTGTGAAACTGGTGTAAGTTTCATAACCAAATCTAATCTAGTCAACAAGCTTATATGGCTTCCAAAGGGAATGACAGGCCCATGACAATGTGATTGCCACTTGCGAGAAAGTGCCACGCCACCATCATAGTGCATATGTTCACATCATGATCATCCCTGATGAGGTCAAGAAAAAATTTTATGAAGACCGGAAGACATTCATCATCAGTATGTCTAAAGAAGATAAGCTTATAATTCTGGGTGACTTTGACATTAGAGTAGGCACAGACTATCAGATTGTCACTTTCACTGAAGATTTGTGCCTTTCATGATCTTCTCACCAGCTGTGAATATAATCTTCCATTTACATAAATTCAAAAAAAACCTTTATGGATATATCCTAACAACAAATTTAATAGGCTATATCATTATAATGAGAAGTGACAGACAGAATATGAGAGTGACAATGCTAAAGTACTGCAAGACTGCTGGACCCATCATAGACTTATTCTCTCCAAACTAAACACTCACATTTAATAAAATGTCCCCAAGACAAGATGACTACCTAAGGACTCAATGACAACAATATAATAGGTGAACAGTTTGTTGCTGACTTGGAAGGAAAACTGAACCAAAAGATGATTGATAACACTGGAGCTGAAAGAAGTGGGAAGCTTTTAGAGATTTGGCATACAGCACCATATTTATGCATCAAATTGGTTTTATGAAAATGATGGGGAAATTCAAAAGCTGCTAAATAAAAAAGGAGAACTCTATAGGATTGTTATTACTACAGGATGGTTTTCCTAAGAAGTCAGTGTTTAATTTAATCAAAAGTAAGGTGAAAGTAAAGCTTTGAGAAATGTAGGATTCCTGGATCAGTAAGAAGGCAGATGAGATTTGCTTCTATGCTGATAGTAACAATCTAAAGCATTTTTATGATGTCCTGAAGGCTAGTTGTGGGCCAAATCTTTGATGCTACTACTCAGCACTAATGGAGCCATACGGATCAATGATAAGGACATGATCCTAAGGAGATGGACTAAACCCTTCCATAATATTCTCAACAGGTAGTCACCAACCAATGTTGAAGCCACTGACTATTTACCTCAGGTTAAAGTCAATCCCTCTCTAGCCAAACCTACAACTGAAGGAGTTTTAAATATCACTCGGCTCTTCTCATGTGGTAAAGTGGTGTTGATTCCATTCCAGCAGAGATTTACAAAACCAGAGGCCCACTGCTTATTCGAAAGCTGACAAAAATCTTCTGGATTATATGGCAAGAGGAGATTGTTACTCAGGAGATCAAAGATACTCCACTGTCCATCTCTACAAAGGAAAGGATTTGTCCTGTGAAACTCCCCACAAGATACATGTGGGGGGGGGGGAAGGGTTCTTTCTTAAGTCCTCCACCAGCCAGCACTGCACTACTGCACCATCCATCTATAGAACTGTCAGTTATAGCAAATGAAAAAAATTCTGAATGAATTCTGGATGCTGTGGATGAGTTCTTAACTTGGCAGTATAGTTTCCAAGAATGTACATTTACGTGATGAGGTTGGTGCATACATTGCTAAAGATAGCTCAATGTTGGGAGGCTCTAAAGGGAAGTGTGGTAGAGAAGAGATTTGTAGACTGCCTACAAACTGAAGGTCTATAGAGCCACTGTGCTGTCCTTATTGTGGTCTTCCTGTGAAACATAGTCACTTTACCAGCACCTAGACAGAAAACAGAATTGCTTCCATTTGAATCGTCTTAGGAAGATTCTGAAGATCACTTCCAGACCCTGAAGTCCTTTCTTGAGCTAAGCATTCAAACTCTACTGCAGAGAGCACAACTCTGGTGGGCTGATCACATTGTTTGAATGCCAAATGTACATTTGCCTAAAAACTATTTTTTGGAGAATACACACAAAGAAGGCACTTTTACATGGAGATCAGAAGTAATACAAGGATACTTTCAAGATTTCTCTGAAGAACTTCTATATCAAAGTGAAACATGAGAGACACTGGCATAGGATTATCTAGCATGACATGCCCACATCAAAGAAGGGGCTGTACTCTAGTAGCTTAAAAGAAACACAAGATATACAAATTTGGAGATAGCTCTATTTCAAATATTCATAAACACTATGTGCTTGGTTTGTGGTAGAGCCTTTGGAACTTGTATTGGTCTGATTAGCTACAGATGAACATACTGCACATTGACCCCCAACATCATGATGCCATTTTGGTCCTCTGAGATAGAAGGACAAACAACAGTCATACAAAGATGTAACAAAAATCATACGCATGTTAATTGATAAAGCAGTAAAATGTAGTTAGGGAACAAATTAGCAATTGTCTTCAATTTTGCAGTCCTGCTAAATAAGTATCAACTTAAGAATTTAGGTGATTTGGACATATACACATAAAAATCCTTCGTAGATACTGCAGTTTTTCTATCTTGCATAAAATAATATTCAAATGTTTTCTTAAGTTTTTAGATCAACCAAAGCAAGTCATGCGAACTGGTACATATAACTTATAACATCAAATAAATGTCTATCTGATTTCACACTCTTTGGCTTTTTTTTATTTAACTAGATTTTATATAGCTCATACAATAGGGCCCAAAAATAACAAAGAGGAATGTAATTCACAGTCCAAAAGTAAACAAAATCTCTCTCTCTCTCTCTCTCTCTCTCTCTCTCTCTCTCATCTTCTCTCCTTCCCATCTATGTGTCTCATTTTTTTTTCTTTCCTTAGTAATACCTTCTTTGAAGTAAAGTCAATATCCAATCAAGTTTGGAAATTTCAGAGATATCAGCTGATTATGACATTTCATGACAGGCCAGTCTTACCTCCACCTATGATCATCTTGAGCCACCTCTACATAATCATCATGCGCCTCAGTGGCAGATGTAGAAAAAAGAGAAAAGGAGACCAAGATGAACGGGATCGGGGATTAAGTATGTAAAAGATTCAGTCTAAATCCATACTTTCTTGTAATTTTCCTCCATTAAGCAAATTCATACTCTTTGGCTATTAATCAAACAATGTTCCAATTCAATATGCTCAAAGAAATGTTAAATTATTTAAATCCATAAAAATAAAACATAGCTGTCTTTAGGCTTTCTAGTCCTACTACTATTCTTTTTACAATCCTATTCTTTTTATGTTTATCTAAGTTTAGACTATTAAAATATGTAACCAAAGCTACTAATGAAAATAAAGAGGGAAGTCACTGAGGAGAAATAATTTTAAAACAATTTTCTCTCTATAAATCTAATACTCCTCTTAGAAGACTTTTTAAGAATTCTTTATCTTTGCTTCAAAAAATAGTTGGACACACATATGTAAAGTGCATATTTGTTTTCCCTTTGATTTGCATTTGTATTTTATTTTTTTTATTAATGTAATTTTGTGGATTTTTCTTTCAAATTATCAACTTGGTTGTAGGTATAGGTTACTGTTATTGCATAGAAAGTCTCCTATTAGATGGGACTGGAAACTGGGGAAAATTCATAGTCAGAAGAAGCACCTATACAAAACAAATTAAATAAGAAATGGAATTAAATAAACGTTAAAAGTTCTGAAAGTATACGAGAATTCTCTTCAGCAAATCTGAATTGACTCTAAAATAATTCTAATTTTAAAAAAACCAGCAGAGTCAATCTATGTTCACTATTATCAATTTTTAAAAAACTTATCTTAAAATTTTCAAAAAAACAGAATTATTTCTAAATGATGAAGAACTTAAGAAGCTGCATGAATTTGAAGAACAATGTGTGGAAGAATACTTTCAAGAAAAAGAGGATGAGCAGCAGTCATCCAATGATGAGAGGATCCGAGTTACATCTGAAAGGTGTGGAATTAAAGAATTCCTATTTTTTTTCTTTCTCTTTTGGAACTGTTTCTTAAATATATTTATGAGTGAATCATAAAGTATCATTTAATATTACTCTGAAATAATATTTATTCAAACTTTTAGGCTTAACTTGTTTGCCATTCTCAATCCATGCAACAACTTCAAATTAACACTAGTTTGTAAAACAGATTAGATTTAATGACAGCATAGCTTGATTTTTTTCCCCAAAGAAAACTGTAAATAGCTATCATTCAAGAGTACAAAGTATATTTAAAATACACTCAACTCTCAATTATATGAGTAAAATTTTAGTGGATAGTGAGTGATAATATACAATGGAATTTGGTGAAAGAGTCTTGGCAAATGATGGTGATTCCTTTAACAAAAATTATGGAAGCGTAGAAGAGGGATGAGTTTGAAAGGAGCTAAGATTAGGGAAGAGACATTGAGTTTAATTTTAAGTATAATGAGTTTTAGGAGTGTAGTACCCACTAAAAATACCTAAGTATGAGAAATGTAGTTCCAGAATTCAGAAAAATTAGATTTGGGAGCCAATGAAAGAAAATTAAAAGAGAGAATGACTGTCTTGACCCCAAGGGATGTTGACAGGTAAGGGCCAAAAGATCAGCAAAAGAGACTGATAAAATTGTCAGACAACTAGAAAAAAAATCTGGTAAACACTATGATAAGAAGCAAAGTAGAGAAAAGAGAGTATTCTTAGAGAGAATATAATACTACAATATAAACAACAAACAGGTAAATGAAGATGAGGAATAAGAAAAGTCTTTTATATTTAGTAAAATAAAAGGGCCTTTATTATTAGAAAAGGTTATTGCAAAGGGATGAAGAAGAAACTGGTATTAAGTTGAAGGAAAAAGAGTGAATCATGCTTCCTAGAAGATTAGCAGTAAAAGGAAAGAAAAATATAGGGGAATAACTAGGAGATAGGTAGTAGAATCATGTACAGGTTTTTGCTTTATTTGCTTGTACATTCATTTGTTTATTCATTCATTTATATATCTGTCTATATATTTATTTATTTAAAGGATCTGGGAATAGTTGGTTATATCTATGTACAGTGGCATAACAATTTTTTGATGAAGAAAGGCTAGAAGATAAGCAAGAGGGATGGAATGGGACTGATAGATAAGGCAGGCTTCCAAAGAAGATGAGAGATTATAAAACAAAGAATATGAGCAGAGGGTTTAGCCTATGGGCACAAGAAGAAGGAAAGTGAGGGAAAAAAAAAGAGATCTAGGGTAAAAAGCAGGTTGTGAACAGAGGGATGGAGCTTCCAGAAAACAATGTGGTAAACACGGACATTTTCCCTATACTTTAAGACCAACTCTTCACATTAAGGTGACTGTGACGAAAGAGAACGAGCTAAAATTAAAGAACAAAAGTTTCTAAGGAATGAGTTAAAACTAGTCATCTCTATCTAACCTTTAGGATTAATGTGTAACTTTCCCATCAATTTTCAGAGACTCTTACATTTAAGGAGATAGCCTATCCTCCCCTATCTTTATTGATAATTTACTTTTAGGTCTTTGGATCCTGTAAATGATACCACTTAAGTCAGTTGTTCATTCTGCTGACTTGCACTTTTATTCATTTTGTTTTCTGGGAATGAATTAACACTTTTGAAACTGAGGGTGTGGGCTGTGAGTAGGGTCTATGAAATCTGTACTATGATACATCGGTTCCTTTTGTCACCTCATTGTTTACAACAATTTATCAAACCCATAAAAGTCATATTACAGAGCAAGCTACCAAGTTTCAGTGATTCATAATTCACTCTCATCCACATAGGAAGTTTATGTATTTGTTAAAACTTTCCACCCTGAATTCTCTGTTTGCTTCTGTATAAGAACCAAATTTTTAATTCAATTATTTGTCAGATTCTATGGCCCCATTTAGGGTTTCTTTGGCAAAAACACTAGAGTAATTTGACTCTTCCTTCTCCAGATCATTTTACAGATAATGAACTGAGGTAAATAGGAATGAATGACTTACCCAGCTTCACCTTGCTAGTAGGTATCTGTGGCTGGATCTGAGCTCATGAAGATGGAAAGATTCTAAGCTCAGTACACTATCTACTGTGCCACCTAGTTACCTTAACTGAATTCTTGGTTTTTAGCTCATGATTTGGTGGGACAGCTGTGGATGTCCTGGATAAAGGACTGGTAGACTTGAGTTCAAATTCTGTCTCAGACACTTAGTAGCTGTATGACTCTAAGAAAGTCCCTTAACCCTGTACCCTCAGTTTTATCATGTATAAAATGAGCTGGAAAAGGAAAGACAAATCTTTCCAGTATTTTTTCCCAAGAAAACCCCTAATAGATTGTTCATGACTGAACAACAACATTTTGGTAACTGGCACATAAATTCCAATTGTTTACAATATTAAAGTTTTACCTTTTAGCAAGAAATCTTGGAATGAAAGAATAACAAAAATAGCATCTCTAAATCAGATTAAAATGCAATTTAATTTTAAATTATCATTCCACTAAAATGCAATGGGATTTAACATAGACATCCAGAACAGACAAGAAAAGATATTACTGCATTATGCCATTAAAAACTTTTAAGTGGTCTTCAAGGATTTTCTCTTCTTGAATACAAACCAATCTTATTCAAGTTTCAAAGAACAGAGTACTTTCAGGAACCAATTAATCAAAAAGTATTTCCTGAGTCTCTCCTATATAAAAACATTATTCTAGGCAGTTTTGTATTAAGATTAGAATAGCACAAGTTTAGTGTTCATCAATAATGGAACATATCAAAATAAATCACATCTTTCACTTGGGATGTGAAGGGAAACTATATATCCAAAAGAACTTTAGGCAAAAGAATCTCAGTGGTAAAATTGTCTTTATTTTTCTTTAAACAGGAGAATTAAAACTATCTATCTATATATATATCTGTATCTATATATATATACACACACATACAAGAGAAGCATCATTGCTATATACTTCTAGACATAAACTTACCCAGTTTAGTTTCACCTAGATATTATAGTTCTACAAGCTAAATCCATAAAATGTGCAATTAACAATCATTTGGCATTTGTTGCAGCTTCAAGTAAGACAAATAGGATAAAGTCAATGGTTCTAAATCATACATCTTAATGAGATTTGGGAGACTTTTAAGAAAGAAAAAAGTGATTTCCTTGTACCACATGGGACCATAAAATACATCTTCCTCCCTAAAACAAATTTTGACTTTAAAGAAGAGAAAAGAGCAATTCAGAATATTAGGAAGAGCCTGAGGGGAAGGAGTAGAAGGCAAAATGAAGAAAACAATGAAAAAAACCTAATCAAAAATGAAATTTAAAAATGCTTAATTGATGTTTGTTGGGTTCCCAAGATGACTGTACAAAGTCTGTACAAGATACAAAGAAGTATAAACTCTAACCTTCACTCTAAAGATGGTTATAATCTCATTGAGGAGATAAAATATAAGTGTGTGAAAAACTAACAACATGAAATCTTAATATTTTGATATCATGTGTAATGCATAATTAATTGACAAATGAATGATACAGATAAGAAGTCATGTAGAACTTCCAAGGAAGTCTAAGGGTGGTCAGGGAAAACTTTTAGATTTCATGTTAAATTAAGATGATACTAGGAACATACCAGTAAAAATATCCAGCAGAAATGCTGAACCAGATCTTGGTGGAAAGGTCAAATACAAATTTTTTAATTATCTGCATAAAAGTGATAATTGAATTTGTGAGATTGCTTGATAGGTTTAGAGCTAGAAGGGACCTTATGTTTCATCTATTAAGATTTGAACCCAGATTTTCCACCTTTAAATTATTTTTTTTTTGCTATATTCCTAATGAATGAGTTCTCCAATAGTTAGAGTATAAAAAGAAAAAGGCAAAGCCAAAGATTCAACCTTAGAAAATATGTAAATATATGTAAGGGGAGAGAAAAGATTAGGAGACAAAGAAGTATTTGTCAGAGTTTTAGACACATACTAAGAGAACAGAGCTAGCCTCATAGAAAACAAGGGAGGCAAAACACTGAGAAAAAAAAAAGATAGTTAATAAAACTCAAAAAAAAAACCTCAAAAAATCTTTGGAAATGAAGATTCAGTAGAGAGGAGGGAACAAGAAGCATACTGCAGGATGATGAAAATAAAGTAGATAGCAAAACAAAAGAGTCCATAGTTGTGGATTACTAAACAGGAACTATGGAGTCAGAGGCAAGATAAAGGTGTCTCGGTCCGAACTCCTGAGTGACCCAGGTCTTATATGACCAGCAAAGCCCAGTCACCTGAATGGCCAAGTCTGTGAGCAATGAGGGGAGAGAGCCAAGATGGTGAAAGACTGTTTATTGCCAAGCCTGTTATCATTTTTATAACTTTGGTACATTCCTTCAGCTCCTTTAAGATAAAGTAACCCTACTCTAGCCTATGGTAACTAACTACTCCCTAATAAGGAGATCCTTCTCTATAATAGGAAGCTACACATAAGTATAGAGTGTGCATTCCTTTCCTAATAAGATATATAGGTATAAGGGTATTGTTCTCCCCTCCAGATCCGGAACACTTCCCCTTTCTGCTGGACCTTGCCATGTTGCCACTCGGGTGGGGGCCCTGGAGCTGGCATGTTGTTGCTCGGGTAGAACCCCCTTCTACCCTAAATGGCATCTTGTTCACCCATGCACAGATTGCCCTCAATTTATCTAAGTCACATCTGTTGTGATGTCCAAGGCTGGCGGGGGAGTAGAGGGGTGGCAGGTCCTCCCATTACAGAAACCAGCAGATGAGGAACCCAATAAATGTTATTTTAGCAGAAGGCTGTTGATTGGCAGGAAGTCAGGATCCAGTTTTAGGCAGAACTTATGTAGGAACCTGACCCATAAACTGAAGTCAAGAAAGAGTACAGCAATAGAAATGACTTTAAAGAGAAGAGTCAGCCATCTTGCTAAGAGTCAAACTAGAAAGACAAGCTTAATCAGAGAATCCTATCATCCACCGGGAACACTCCTAGTCCATTTGTTGTCTAAAGATTTGAGGCAAATGCTGTGTTATAGATCTCCTCCAAGCCCTTCTAGACCTGAAAAAGTCCAAAATCATTTCCCTATCTCCAAGAAGGTAGCTATATTCTTATCTATTCCAAAATCCTTGATACCTATATATGATGGCAAGACCTTTAACTCTGGGAAGATTTGGGTCTCTAACCAAAACTTGGTGTGAATTGATTTCTTAGTGGCCTTGCATTCCTTTTTTTTCCCTGTTTAATTATTTATTTTAAAATTTTTTATTAAAGCTTTTTATTTACAAAACATGTGCATGGGTAATTTTTCAACACTGATCCTTGCAAAACCTTGTGTTCCAAATTTTCCCTTCCTTCTCCCCACTCCCTCCCCTAGATGGCAGGTAATCCAATAAATGTTAAATATGTTAAAATATATATTATATACAGTATATGTATACATATTTATACAGTTATCTTGCTGCACAAGAAAAATCAGATCAAGAAGGAAAAAAAACTGAGAAAGAAAATAAAAATTACATTCCTTTTCATTGGAGTTTTTCTTCAAAGTTTTGACTCTCTGATCAAAACAAAAAGAAGGAAAGTGGCAGAAGAAACCCTAACAGGGAAAAGAAATATAGAATTCTAACTAAAGGGAGAAATAAGATTACATGAATTGTCATATAGTTTTATATATGTTTTAATATATGCATGTGTATAAATGTTTTTTATATATGACTCAAAAATAACATACAAAACCAAATGATAGGGGAGGGGGTGGAGGGAAGGAGGGAAAAATTTGTAACAGAAAGCTTTGCAAGTGTCAATGATGAAAAATTACCTATGCATATGTTTTCCAAATAAAAAGCTTTAATAAAAATAATAAATAAAACAAAATAAAAAACAAATGTATATATATGTATATCTATATATACACATATATGTACATAATATGTATATATCATATGTATATATGATACTGGAGCCAATAAAGTAAAAAATTAAAGATACTAAAAAGATGCTGTAATTTAAGGAGCAATATCTTAAGAGAAAATGATAGAATTGGGATATGGTTAACTATGGGAAAAATATCTTTTCCTCTGAAAAAGGATAAGATGAAAAATTATACAGACAAAGGTTTTTAGAGAGGATAGAAAATGCATATGTCATGGTCTTAGTCTTCTCCAGAAAAAGGCCAAATCAGTGGCTGAAAGGAAATAGACATGAGAAGCAGGAAAATGTGTGTAACACAAACCACCCTGATCCCCATTGCCTGGAAGACCAGATAGGTTAGATTCTACCATTTCTCCCCTTCAGGGTTATCTAGTACCCTTAAAAGTATTAGGAGATATCTAGGCTCTTTGCAAATGGCTCTGATGGTATTATATATATTTTACATATATATATATGTATATATATACACATATATATTATACCATTGATAATATTCCTCCATATGTAGGAAGTGGTTTCTTCTACTTCAGTTCCATTAATTACTAAATGGCAAATTAGCTTTTACACAGAAATATTTTCTTCAAAACGATTTAATTACAGACCTATTAACTTACTTCTTCAACATGTGGAAGGCATTACCTTCCTTTCTTCTGCACATATGTCTCTGGGGAAGGGAAGAGGCTTAGGTTCATATTTTAGCTCTCTTTCTACCGAATATAGTTCCAGTTCAAAGTCTAAAACCTCCACCTTGGGCTCCAGTCCCAGGCATACTGCTTCTTAGAGCTTCAATACTGGCCTATCTCAAGTAACCATAGCCTGAACTCTCAATCCTGCAGAAATTATCTCCAGCATGTGAAACTCAGATGGGCAAACATAGAAACAAATATCTCATTTCTCAGGTGGTTGTGAATATAAAAGAGTGGGAGCAGGGGATAAGGATCCTTCCCTTTTCTCTAGTTCAACTCATGGTCCCCATGTCATGGATGAACTATGATCTTTATCATCTGGGCACAGATGATGAGAAAGCAGCAGAAAGAGAAGAACAATTCAATCCCCCAGCTCTAAAGACACAGGCAGGCAAAGGAAGCTGGAGATGAAATAGGCTTCATATTAGGTTAAACTGGCATGCGCAAAAGACTTCTCAAGGATATTCCATGTTAGGAGAACTGCCCATGCCCAGAGAAGCCCAGATAATATGTGAGGAAAGTGAGGTTTAAAGAAAATTGAGAAGATTTGGAATAGCCATTGGGTATATTTTAGGAATTGACAAGGAATGAATAACAGCATGTCAATGTGATTTTATGACTTTACCCAGTTATAGTTTCAGCCTGCTAGCATAAATGAATATGGCCTGTGGGAGCTATAAATGTGCAGGTACAACAGTTATTGACAAAATTTGAAAGAGTAAAGCTTTCTAGGGTGTTAGTGAGGGCTTCAATTTTGTGGGCAACAATGGAGTCCAATTTGGGCAGTGGGTCAAGTTAAACATAGCTAGATTGGGCAGGTTTTAGTTATGTGGCTGTGGTACAGTACAAAGAATAGAAAGTAAGTAGTTTGTGGTGGGGAAGTGGAAAAGTATCTCAAGTTCAAAATGTGAGAGATAGAGCTATGGCCACAGAGTGAAGAGGTTAGGTATTGTCATATATGCTGATATGCTAGGGACATTTGAAAAGACAATGAGAAAAAGACTACAGATATTCAAATTGCCTAGGATAACAAGCTACAAATATAGTAATGAGGGAGAACAGTAGACAAGCACTGAGTCACTTATAAAGAAGACATTTACCTTATTTGTAAGCAATTTCTTCCTCACCTGAGCTCATAGTATTTTATATTCCTATTTATGGACTTGACAAATTCTAATTTGTATTGTATTCATTTATTTTCTAAAATGCAACCTCCTTAAGGACAATGATCCCATCTTCCCCAATGCTTAGGTATTGAATTTAATAGATGTTTAATAAATTTTTGAATGAATTAATGAATAACAGAGTGGCACAGTGAACAAAACACGGGATTAGGAGTTAACAAAGAATTACCTTTCAATTTTATTTCTTATATTTTCCAGCCATGTGATTATGTTTAGGTACCTGACCTCTCTGAGCTTATTCCCACAGCTGTAAAACGGGAACAATAGCATGTGTACTACTTCACAGGTTGTTGGAAGAGTCAAATAGGAATCATTTTTGTATACTTTAAAGTATACAAGAGAATTTCAGATATTATTAGTGAAATTTAAACATTCAAAAGAAATGAAATGTTCTCTCTCTTTCCCATTCCTCTATCCCCAGCCTTTTTCTCAATGAATTAATATGAATTCATTAATTATTCATTATTTACTAATATTAACTAATCATATTATTAATCTTAATATTTATTAAGATAACTTTTTTGTTCCCTCTCAGAAGAGGAATTGAAAATTTATCTTTTTCAGATTAAAATTTACCTTTTTCAGAAAAAAACAATCTGTAATATTGTAGTATCTGTAGTATTAAAAGCTGTTAATAAAGTTAAATTAAGTAAAATGAAGATTGTCTTAATTGTTACTTAATATACAGTAGTAATTCCTTCTACATTCTAGGGTTACAGGCACGGTGCTCCCGCAATCAGGAAAATTTTTAGCCCGTTCTTCTCAGAAAAGTCTGAATTATTATGATATTAAAAGACCACTGGCCTTTCAGGTCACCTGTGATGTCTGCATAACTGCTAACCCATGACAAATCAAAAGCATGATGAGGAAAGTCACACTGTGGAAAGGATAACTATATTACTTAGCAAACTAAAAAGTTGTGACATAAAAAATGTTTAAGAGATATAATTTCAGGATAATTAATCATTTCATTAGTCAAGCTAGTAGTGGATAATTAATAAAAAAGGATCAGTGACACCCTGGAATGCCATAGAAATCCCATGGAATCCACTTAATGCCTACATACCCTGTGAAGAGTAGTTGCTCCTGAGGATGGTAATCAACTCTGATTGTTTAACAAGTAATAAGAAGAATGAAAGGTGAGCCTATTCTAATGAGGGGCTGGGAAAATGACTTTCATCATGCTATTTACTTCTAGATCAACCCCAAATTAGCAATCTAGAAAAAGGATCTACCTCCATCCAAGCCTGATTAGACCACAACTGCCCAGAATTCATCTTAGATTAAATTCTTTGTGAGGTTCTCCAGTTGGGGCAACAACTCCATGATTTCATCTCATCATCAGTCTTGCCTTTCAGAGAATTAAGCTTTGACTTAGTTTCCAAAGGAGGAAAAAAAGAATTCTGGATCTATCCAACATTAATAATTGGTTATTTAATAACAATTTCCTTCAAGGGGATTGGGAGAAATAATGAAATTCAAAATGTATTTTGGTTGTGATGCTTAAAATTTTTTCTGTTTTTTTTTTTTTAACTTTAGTTTTGAACACATGAAAACTACAATTACAGAATTGGTGAGGCAAGTGCTATATAAGGAAATGGAAAAAAACAAAAATAGCCAGGTTGTATATTTTATAATGGAAAAGACAAATCTGGTCCATAATTGCATGGTGAAATAGTCTTAACTCTCAAGTACAAAGTGTCATGAAATCCTAAAACATGAATTTCTTCAGGTATCATCTGGGCCTAGTTATCTTACTAATATATTATATTATTTTATGTTGACATTTGGCCCTATCATTAATGAAATGTTTCCATATAATTTATAGAATGTCTTGCAGGTGATTTAAGATCATTGAACATGAAAATTTGATTGTACATGAAAAGTTGTAATAATAGAATTACTATAGGACTCTAGAGTTCTCAGCTTCATACACTTTAAAAAAATGCAGTAATTCCTATCATGAGAATATGAATTTGCATCTGATACAGTGAAAATACAAACTGAAATACTGAATTATTAGTTTACATATAATTTTGGAAGTTACTGCAAACACTATCATAGCTTAAATACCAATGTACTTGGATGTAATTCAAATGGAAGATTTTACTGAAATTCTCTAATAAAGATGACATTTTAAATGTTAAAACACTTTAAAACTTTAGTCATATAACATTTAAACTAAGTACCAGGAAGAAAGGTGGGTCAGGATACAGGTAAAAGATTATGGAGAATTTCTATTCATTATTTACATAGTGGTGATAAAAAAAATTATTGACCAAGGATAGATTATGAATGATTTATGTAAAATTGATTTTGTAGACCTGCTTAATCCTTAACCTATTGAGGACTCATCAAAAATCTAATGGTGAAGGTGATAAAATTCAATATAGAAAATTATTCTTTGGACTCTAAAAAAATCAAACATACAATGTTAAATTGATTCTAAAAATTTTTTAAATATGATTATTCATTTCAGTTAGCAAAGTCAAGCTAACATCTCTCACTTACATGGATTAAAAGGAAAAAAAAGTAAAATTAAGTGATAACTAAATATTAACAGACCTAAATAAGGTATAAGACTATATCCTTTTTAATTTTTTTCTTTAAAGAATTGATTTCCAAATACTATTCTTCCCTCTCTTCCTGAGATGATAAGCAATCAGATATATGTGAAATTATGTAAAACATTCCAAACATTCCCACATTAGTCATTTTGTACGAGAAGACTAATAAAATTAAAAAATACAAAAAAAAGTGAAAAATGACATGCTTCATCTGTATTCAATTAATATAATTTCTTTCTCTGGAGGTAGGTAGTATATTTCAACATCAATCCTTTGGGATTGTCTTAGATCATTGTATTGATGAAAATAGCTAAGTCATTCATAGTTCTTTATTGAACAATATTGCTGTTAACTATACACAATATGTATCAGTTCATGTAAGTCTTTCCAAGTTTTCCTGATATCATCCTGCTAGTCATTTACAACACAATAAGATTATAGTACAATCATATACCACAGTTTAAACATTCCCCCAATTGATGGGCATCCCTTTGATACAAAATTCTTAGCCATCACAAAATGAACTGCTATAAATATTTTTGTACAAATATGCCCTTTTTGTTTTTGGATATCTTTACAGTAGTATTGCTGGATCAAAGGATATGCAGCTTTATAGGCCTTTGGACATAGTTTCAAATTGCTCTCTGTAATGATTGGTATATCCTTTTTTAAATGGAAAAAATCTAGAAAACCTGCTAATCATTGAAACATGTTAGAAGTCATAAAGTAAAAGCAATGGTTATTACTTTGATGTGGATTGTATAAATAATACTTTATAATATTTTGTAAGATTCAACTATGTGGTATTCTATCCAAGGATTTCAGGAGAAGATCTACACAAAAAGTTGAGGATGGATATTGACTTATAAATTAAGTGAAGTTTAAAATCAAGTTCAAAAAAGAAATTGTTCATTGTTAAGTGCACAGCTTTCACTGGTTTCTGGTTGCCTTTGATCTTAAAAAAATGGAAAAGACTAGACCTCAGGGATTGTTCTAAAGGACAGCCACATGGGAAATCATGTTTTGTGGTTAGAAAAAAAAAATTCCTAATGCTTTTCTCAAAAGAACTCTTAGGTTAGATGAGGAAAGTTTAGAATATGGAGTCAATGCAATTATTAAGTAAAGAAAGACATTTATAAGGGAAAGAAAACCCTATTCAAATTATTCTCATGATTCAGAGGAAAGGTCATAATAGTTGATAGACATCCCCTTCAAATTTTTAGGAATTAAATAGGTGTGGCTCTGATAAAGGCTTTTCTTATTAAGATAAAATCAAAGGAGAAGAAAAACACATTACAAATATTTTTGCTTTTTTTTTTTGCATTCCCAGTGTTTTAGCATAATGCCTAACATAGTAACTGCTTAATTAATACTTGTTGACTGACTCATTGCCAGTAATATAAAACCTAACATCTAAACCAGAATTTGTCTCTTTGAAAAAAAAAAAAACAGATCATTAAATCATTATGTATATAGCTATAATCAAAAGAAAGATAATTTCATTTGTAGTTGAGCCCCACCTCCCTACCCCACCACTCACTCAATGCCCCCCACACTTTTTTTAAATAAAATAACTTGGATTTTCTCCAAGGGAGGAGAGAAGCTTTGAGAAAGCAAGCTTATTTTCTGTTCAAATATTTTGTTCTATTGCATGGGGAGTTCTCACTTTAAAATAGTTGTTGTTGATTCAATTTTTATTTATGTCTGACTCTTCATGATCCCACCTGGGATTTATTTGGTCAAGATATTGGAATGTTTCCCCATTTCCTTCTCCTGCCCATTTATAGATGAGGAACTGAGGCAAACAGGATTAAGTGATTTGCTCAGGATCACACAGCTAATAAGTGTCTGAGACCATACTTAAATTCAGGAAGATGAGTCTTCCTAATTCTACTCTCTATTTACTGTACCAATTGATGAGGTCCTGGGTACTGATGTGGGCATTAGCAGAGAAAGCCTGAAGCACTGATAGGATTATAATACAAGAAAGGCACAGTTGGGATCATTTCAGAGGTAACTGAACCTTTCGTTCTTAAGTAGCTCTTTCGTTTAAATGGACTTTCATTACCATCCCATCCCAGGTAGAAGTCTTTAGAAATCCCACTTTACTGCATCCAATCAATGATATCAAACCCCAGAAGTTATATTTCCCCTATAAAACATCTGCCCATAAAGTAGATCTTTGCCAAATTCCTTTTAAGGTTAGACTGTCATGCTGCCTCCTGGTGTCTTCTCATCTACCATTGCCTCATGGTGATTTTTCTCGTTATTACAACTAACTCTTTTAAAGATGCTAAATACCTTTTAGAGTTAGTCAATGGTGAAATCCCTTTCCTCTTGTTAACCTCATTTTGGAGTTAGTCTCTGAACTCTATGGATTTAGCCTGCTAGTCAACGTCGTACTCCTTCCTACCTCATGGCATAGTTTCTTTAATGGTGTCTTCCTTCTGATTAATTGTGAATTCCACTAGGGAATTTGTCTTTCCCCTTGTTATTTATTAACACACTTTTCCTTGCTAACTCCTCTGTGTTAATTCACCTATTAAATAGCACTCCTTTGTAACTTCTGATGGATGCCTATGACAATTTCTTTGTTATGAATTAAATCTCTATTTTGTTACTTTAATATAACATTCTTTTTATAATCTATTGCTCTCTTGAATTTGCTTATTATCACCCTTCCTGGTGCCTATTTTACCTCATCATTACATGCCATTTACTTTAATTTTAATAACTTAACCAGTTAATAATGGGTTGCTTTAATAATTCTTGCATTCATAGTATCATAGATTTAGAGTTAGGAAAAAACAAACCACCTTAGCAGCTCCTTTCAGATAAAGACACAAAGGGCCTTGAAGTTAAGTAACTTGCTCAAGATCACACAGGTATAGATTACTGGAGTTTCTGACCTATCTGAATTAGCTCTCTTCACTGACCCCCACTGGAGATGTTCCCTCCATTGGCCAATCACAGGTCTATGTACCTTGGAAGATGGTATTCTAGGCATCTGTGATCAAAGGCTTTATAACCCCTGGTTGTCATCATTCTGGTGAGAGGTCTCTCTTGATTGAGGTAGGTGTTGAATCAATCTATGACAGGTCCTGTGCTCCCTATCATCTCAATTTGTGGATAATGTCAGAAACAGTATTTCTGCCACAACCTGGAAAAAAATAAGACAACTTCAGGGACAAAAGGAAAAGTTAAGTCAAATAAGTGTCTCTCAGTCTCAGAAAAAGAGAAGAATGAAAAAATTTCTTTATTAGGGAAAAAAGATACAAAGTTTTAAATTTCTTAGGAGGAATAAAGAGATTAAATAACTGAGAGAACTATTTAAGTTAAACACTTGCTAATGAAAAACAAACCTTTTCCCTAACTTTTAGGTCAGAAATTTGTTATCCAGGTTCTTTCTACAAACATCACAATAACCTTTCAATTGAATCAATGAATTCATCAATTCTATTATTTCTTCCAGAGATGTAGTTTGTAATCTTTCTATTCTTCCCCTCCCTATACAACTTTTCCATTTTTTTCTCAAAGATTTTCAATGGGCAGTGGCAAGGGGTGGGAGTGGAGGGATGTTGCCTATAACATGAAAGAGGTCTTTCTTTTTCCAATATCATAAGGATACCAGTGAAGAACTATCCATCTCTTATCTCTCAATTTTGCCACACTACCAGTCCACTTTCTCTTCTTGTCACAGAGTTCTTTGATTAAATCAGAATCCCTATTAGTTATATGTTGTAGCTTGCTCACACTTATCACACCTTCTGTATGAAAATTAAATTTTAGTTCTTTGGAGTCAGTGGTATTCCATGTTGTGTAATTATATAGCTACACCAGTAAAATATTAGCATTTAAAAGATGGGCCTTTTTACTATCGTGTGAAGAACTTTATAATTTCCTGATGGGTACCATTCTTGTTTAGCACTCAGGATCCAATTCATTGTCTCTGTATGTTGTGTCTAGATAGACAGAAGGTTTGACAAGTTCCATAGGGTCTTTAACCAAATGCAAGTGAAAATATGAGCAACATTCTTTATCCACTTAATCCTTCTCATGTGGATGGACAGCCCAAACTCCCTTCTGTGTTTACAGATCTTTTTCAGGAGAATGTACAATATTATGGAATTTGACATAATCAGCATAATATCATACAGAAACAGGAACACCTGAAGGACTTGACAAAGCCTCAAGGAATCTCCTCTATCACAATGCAAATACCTTAGACAAACATACTTCCTCCTGTTTAAAGCCATATTCCATGTTTCTTATCAAAGGGTCATTCAACAGAATTGCCTCTGTTGTTAAACTTTTACAAAGAATTTACATGAAGGAGACAGTGGAATATAGGTTGATAATTACTTTATGCTATCTAGTACCTTTGGGAAGTAATAGTAAGGCCCTTGATTTTTTTTTTCCCATTCCTTTTCTATCTTCCCCCCTTCAGATACTTTATACATAGGTCCCTCTACGGATTCATAATTGTATCATCTCCAGAACACTTTTCTTCTCTCTACATATAAACTTGAACCAATCCATCTGCTTTGTCTACCTTTGTTCTCTGGTGTCATTTCTATAGCCTCTATTAGCACATGTTAGACTACAATTTTAGGGTCCAAATGTGATTCCATCATTCTTCAAGGATAAAATGTCTAGATATGATTCTTCCACTGCCTCACCACCCACATTGTTCTCAACTCTATGAAATTTGGCTTCTGTCTCAGTCAGTCTAGATAAGCTACTTTCTGTAAGATTACCAGGGACCCCTTAATCACCAAATCTTATTACCTTTTCCCATTACTCAAGCTCCTTGATAACTGCTACTTTTGACACGGTTGAACACCTCCTCCTCATGGAATAATTT